>CM053742.1:55608030-55649814 GCA_028658305.1 Pachyuromys duprasi | reverse complement strand
CAAGATACAGATATAACACTCCTAAGGATATATCCAAAACATGCTCAAGTATACCACAAGGGCATTTGCTCAACCATGTTCTTAGTAGCTTTGTTTGTAATAACCAGAAGTTGGAAACAACCTAGATGCCCCTCAGTTGAGGAATGGCTACAGAAATTGTGGTACATTTACACAATGGATTACTACTCAGCAATTAAAATCAAGGAAATCATGAAATTTGCAGGCAAATGGTGTGATCTAGAAAAGATCATCCTGAGTGAGGTATCCCAGAAGCAAAAAGACACACTTGGTATATACTCAGTTATGAGTGGGTACTAGACATATAATATAGGATAAATGTACACAAATCTGTATACCTAAAGAAACCAAGCAATAAAGAGGACCCTGGGTAAGGCAATCAATCCTCACTGAAAAAGACAAACAGGATGGAAATTGGAAGAAGGAGAAAATGGGAAACAGGACAGGAGCCTACCACAAAGGGCCTCTGAAAGACTCTACCCAGCAGTGTATCAAAGCACAGGCTGAGACTGATAATCACATTTTTGGCAGAGTGCAGGTATTCTTATGAAAGAAGGGGGAGTTAGTAAGACCTGGAGAGGACAGGAGCGCCACAAGGTGAGCAACAGAACAAAAATATTTGGGCACAGGGGTCTTTTCGGAGACTCCAATCAAAGATGATTCACCTATATTACCTAGGATCTCTGCTCAGATGTGGCAGCTCAGTTTCCAAGTGAATTTCTTGGTAAGGGGAACAGGGACTGTCTCTGACATGAACTCTGTGGCTGGGTCTTTGACCACCTCCCCCTGAGGGGGGAACAGCCTTGCCAGGCCAAAGAGGAGGCCAGTCCTGATGAGCCCTGCTAAACTAGAGTCAGATGAAAGGGGAGGAGGACCTTCCCTGTCAGTGAATTTGGAGAGGGGCATGGGAAGAGAAGGAGGCGGGAAGGTGGAATTGAGAGTGAATGAGGGGGCTACAGCTGGGAAACAAAGCAAATAAACTGTAGTTAATATAAAAAATTTTTAAAAAATGAAAAAAAACTTGAAGTCAAGCATTTTTGCAATGCAGAATAAGGGCCACATTCTCAGAATGAATAGGAAAAGGCATAAGCTGAGATGGAGTTATTGACAGCAGCACAGTTGCTTTCCAAAGTATTATTGCAATACATTCTTCAGAGGTTTAGTGTAATTTGAGAAAGTAGTCATTGAATATATTCTACTTCTGTTTGTTTATTTGGTTGATTTTTTTGATGTTGGTGGTGGTGATGATGGGTTGTTTTTGTTTTTGAGACACAGTCTCATTATCTAAATCTGGCTTGCCTACATTTCATTATGTAGATGAGGATGGCCTCAAACTCAACAGAGATCCATTAACTACCTCCCAAGTGCTGGTATTAAAGGCTTGGTAGAGCTGCAGTACTTCCAGCTCTACTTTAAAGAAAAAAAAAATACTTTTCTTCTACCTAGTCTAAATTCATGTATTTCAACTTTACATGCTTTAAAATAAATGCTTAATAATATTAAAATCGCCCTCAAATCTTTATTTTTCCTGACTGGTTTATAACACCATCAAGATGTAGTTTCTATACTATTTTTAATACGTCTGTCCCTGTTGACATGAATTCTCTCTAGATTGAAATCAGGAGGGTACACATCACAGTGTACCATGCGTAGAAGTATGAACTAGAACTATAAGTAGAACTATAATATTTTACTTTTGCTGTCAGTGGTGTATCTTGTCTGATAAGCAGGGCAACAGTGAATCTAAAGTTAGCCTAGAAACCTAAGGACTCAAGAGACAATGAGATTAAATAATCTGGTTGGTAAGGGAGGACCTAGGTCATTCATTGGACACAAAATATGCCAATCATCACCTCTCAGCAAATGAGCTTAAATCACCGTAAAAATTAGAACGGTGGTTTAGAACTCTTCCAAAGTCTACCTATAGCAACTGCCAGTGTGTCTCCGTCCTTCGAACGCATCTGAGGTCTCAAAGTAAAGTATCCCTTTTCCTTACAACCTCCCCTCAAGGTAAAGTATCCCTTTTCCTCACAACCTCCCCTCAAGGTAAAGTATACCTTTTCCTCACAACTTCCTAGAGGGGTCCGCAGCCAATTGTGTCCCTCTCCGGAAAATAGCTGTAACTCAACCAAACTTTTTTCACAGGTGTGAGCTCTTCAATGTCTTCAATAAAAGAGGAAAACGAAGACCCAGTTCCAAGATATCAGGTCGAAATTGGTAGACAATTTAGCCTGTATCTGGATTTTGATGAAGATGGTTTGGAGCCTGAAGAACATGTGTCCTTAGTCTCAGATAGCATGCTTCCTGTGGCTCTGGAAGCAGAAGTGGAAGATTTCCTGTCAGTGGAGGAGTCCATCTGGCTTAATCTAGAACAAATGAGAGAAAACAACGAGAACCAGGGTGAACCTATACAGGAAGGCTGTGACGGTATTCACAGTGAGGATGAGAATAAGGATGTGAATGAGGATGATTCTGATTCTGATTTTGAAATATTCGAAGGCTTTGGTGAGTTTTCCACAATAGGATGTTGGCACTTTAACTGAGATCTGGTATTTCCTCTCATACATTTCTATTGTAAAGACCACATCCCTCTTAAGGGCCCATGCAGTCTGTGTGGTAGTTAGATACCACTGTGGAACTGGGAAAACACTGAGACTGATAAAGAAATATGCTTTATTAGTTTTTTTTAATTCAAATGAGAATTTTTCCTGTTTTTTTTTAATAGGGAGGGTAGCAAATATCATTCTTGTCCCGTGTCAGAAATACTTAGCTGCACAAGGTATGAGATCTACGGCAAATAGAGAGGAAATTTGGTGAAAACTATCAATGAAATATAGTCCAGCGCTTAGCTAAAGACTGCGGGCTATGGACTGTGGTCTCACTCCCTGGGAAGTTAGCCAAATATATTTGTTACTTTGTTACTGTTGCTCCCTCCTTTTTCTATTTTCTTTTTTTTTAATTTTTAATTTATTATAATGTATTTACTTTGTATCCCAACTGTAGTCACCACCCTAGTCCCCTCCCAATCCCTTCCTCCCTCCATCTTCTTCCATACCCCTCTCCCAGTCCACTGATAGAGGAGGTCCTCCTCCCCTTCCATCCGACCCTTGCCTATCAGGTCTCATCAAGAATGTCTGCATTGTCCTCCTCTGTAGCCTTGTACAGCTGCCCCCATCAGGGAGAGGTGATTAAAGAGCCAGCCACTGAGTTCATATCAGAGACAGCCCCTGATCCCATTACTAGGGAACCCACTTGGGAGGCTGAGCTGCCATGGGCTTCATCTGAGCAGGGGTTCTAGGTCCTTTCCATGCTTTGTCCTTGATTTGAGTATCAGTCTGAGAAAAGAGCCCTGGGCCCAGATTTTTTGTTTCTCTTGGTCTCCTTGTGGAGCCCCTGTCCCCTCCAGGCTTTTCATCTCCCACTTCCTTCATAAGATTCCCTGCACTCTGCCCAAAGTTTGGCTGTGAATCCCAGCATCTGCTTTGATACCCTGCTGGGTAGAGTCTTTCAGAGACCCTCTGTGGTAGGCTCTTATCCTCTTTCCTGATTTCTCCCTCTACCAATGCCTGCCCCGTTTGCCTTTCTGAATGAGGATTGAGCATTTTACCCAGGGTCCTCAATCTGGTGCTTTCTCAGAAAATTAAGAATAGTGCTCCCTCCTTTTATACTGTTAGTACAACTCTAGATATTCTTCTGGTTGTAAACTAGAAGTTTTTTCAGAAGTTCTAGTCTTAATGTCTATTTTTCTTTGCTTATTGAAGTGGATGAACATAACTATCGATGTTCCCATGATGGTACCAACAAAGCTACTGTTAATGAAAAAGAGGAGCATGAAGGTGAAAACCAGGAGGTGGAAGATAACAATAATGATAACTCATCTGAAAACAAAACCTAAATACAGGTATGTATATATGTAATGAATAGCATTCAATCATTACTGAAGATATTTATGTGTGTATATTTTATATGTGTGTTTGTGTTATGTTTAGAATTTTTCTTGGTAAACCAAATAATGGAAACTGTTAAAAATTAGTTCTTAAATACAGTTTAAGGTTAATAATGAACACTAGATAACATAGATTGCACCATGTTCTTGCATGTTCTTCATTTTCTATTTAAAAATTATTTGTGTGTTGTTACAGTGTACATATGTGTGTGAGTGTGGTGTGGGATGGTGTGTGGTATATGGTGTGATGGAGAGATAATTGTAGAAAAGTAATGTTAAAACAACACACACATGTTGGATTGACTATTTTCTTAGATTTGCAAAACAGCTTGTGCATGTTAATGCTCTACAACTGCTAATTACCCTTTATTACCTCCTACAGTTTGAAGATGCGAAGATGAAATACAGGAAAGCAGAAACATATGAAGATATTATCAACAGTGATTTTGCTTCAAATTTCATCATCCTTAAAAGTCAACTTTATCATTACCTGGTTGTTTTCCTATGTTATTTTCCTATAACCCACAATGTTTTTTCAATAAAAAGTTTTTGAAAGCATAAGCAGAAATTTCTTTGCATAAATAACACTGACTCAGTGTATTGATGATTTTTTTGTCTTGGCTTAGCAGATATTAAAGGGGATCATTTTCCACCATGTTTTAAATTCTTTCATAATGCCCCCAACTACTGCAACATTAGTGTTAAACAATTTATTTCAAGAGAGAGAGGTCTAGCTTCTTTCAAGGAAACTAATGACTGTACTAACTTGCTGGGAGGGCAGATAGCATCACTGGGCAGTAGCAGCAGAAGCAACAATATCTAGGTATTTGTTAGAAATGCAATTTCACAAAGACAGTACAGACAAACTGACTCACAAGTGTTCAGGCTGAACCAATACCCAAAGTTTTTATGTCTTTAAGGTGATTCTAAAGCCCATTAATATTGAAAAACACTACATCAGAGCAATGGGAGGCCAAGTTTCTGCTTTATGAGAGTTAGTTAACTCACTTGAGACTCTTTTTTTTTTTTGGTTTCAGGTTTTATTTTAGAATTTATAAAATTCCAGTGCCATCCATATTCATGAGCCTTTACACATGTATATATATATAATCTCCAAATTACAAAGTTAAGGCCAAGGGATGGATGTAGCTATGGAAACATAGGGCATGGATGACATTCAACAAGGAGGAAAAGAAACTCCCTAACCCTGCCTAGGCCCCTCAACAGCTTGGAGACTGCACAGAGGCAACCTGGGTACAGTCAATTTCATAGTCTTTATTAACAATAATAGAAAAGGAAAAAAAAACAATAATAGAAAAGGAGTGAGACCCTGAACAGCTTAGGGTAGGGTGTATATCTATAGCACTTAGTAATAAATGGAGATGTGCAAAATCCTGTGGTGATAATTTAAATGTTACCTTCTGGGGAAGGAAGAGACTGGATGTTGTAGGATGACAATGAAGATGAAGAGGGGGCTGGAAGGGCAGGAGAAAAGCAAGGTATCCCCAGTCTCTTGCAGATGGGAGAAGAGACAGCTCCAGGGATAGTTAGGGAAGCCCCCTCCCTGTCTCACACACCTGACTAAGCTGTCAGCCTATTGAGCAAAGCAGATGTTCTTCCCCATCTCAGGATCTTTACTTTAAATGGGTCCAAGTGGGACTGCTTCATCTACAAGGAACTCAAGTTAGACTTGGGAAAGCAATTCTGGATCCACTTAGGAGTTAAGAGTCTACTTGGTAGCCAAGCTTGACTTACTAAATGAAGAGTGAAAGACTGGGGGAAAGGTGTCACAGTAGTGGTGAGAGTTCCCAAGGAAGGCCATGAGATGGGCACAGGTTGGCTTTTCTAGAAACCCAGTCCCCAGGACAGGACATGTTGCTAGTTGATCAGATGACCTGGAGATAAAAGACCTGTCCTCAGTCTCCACAACATGACAGGGACAGTTCTGCTTGGGACCACTTTTCTTGCTGAGAGTTGATCTGCAGCCAAGTTGGCTAGAGGTCAGTGGTCCAAATATTACCTCTTGCACCTGAGGAAAAGACCTCCCTCAGTTAGCAGTGCTCTCTATACTGAGTCTTTTGTTTACATTCTGCATTCCTTTTAATCCATGCTTAATTACAACCTCTACTGATGGTACCTGCACCTTAAGTCTGTTCTTCAGGACTGCATAAAGCATCCAGTTCATGCTTACCAGAGCCTATGTGGCCAGGCTGGCTGGGAATAAGCACCCTGTTCTGGACTAGCCTGATTCATGCTGGCTGAGGGAAAGCACTAGCCTCCACCCTCCTCAACTCACTGGCAAGCCCAGAATCACCAGGAATGTCTAAACCAAGAGAAGGGCCTTGTGGGTGGCACTGACCCACACTTGAGAGTACTACCACACTGGCTGAGGTAGAAGTGGAATCCACTTGAGACTCTTTTAGATAAATTGAACAGGGAAATGAAGGCGAGGATGAGATTTAACTCCTCAGATTTTCAAAACAGAAAAAGATGTGGAAGCTGAAATATTACGTTGTATAAATGGAGAATGTGCAAGGGAGAAAGCTAGTCCTAGAAATGTACCAATTCTATGATGTCATAATTGTATAATGTATTTTTAAAAAACATAAAATAATGGCAGAGTCAAACAAGGATGAGAGAAGGGATGCAAAAGAGAGACACATATATGTCAAGACTGCACAAAGGTGTGTAAGATAATAACAAACATCTTATTTAGGATAAGTGGCTATCTGAGTAGAGAGAGGATGGAAAATTCATTTTGAGAGGGTACTATTTGTTCTTTAAAACTGTGGTTAAGCATTGCCACAAAGTCAAATAGATTGAAACATAGGAAAGTTATACTCAGACAGTTATGAGAGCTAACAAGTCTGAAATCAAGTTGCTAACCAAGGGACACTCAGCAGGTTTAAGAAAGAATTTCTTGTTTCTCTAATTTCTGATTATATTGCATGTGATCTTTTATTGTTTATCTGTACCATCTTGAATCAGAGCATCTGTGATGATTTATACCACAAGTCTCCTGAGATCAACCTTATTATCTTTTTCTGGTGGAGGGATGAAGTAGATTCACAGGAATTATGATACTCAAAATCACAATGCTTCCCAAGGTTCCTGCTTTCCCCAACATTATGTAGAAGGTGGAATGGTGGTGAGATGTGGGACTCTGATGACTTAAGCTCCAAGTATGGTGCCCATTGGTATTTTTCAGCAGTATGTCATTTTGTATGTCATTCAGGCAATGGATGGGATTCTTCACTAGCATAGATGCAGGCAAGTTGGTTCACAAAGCTGGGTTTGCATGGAATCTTTTATTTGGTCTATTAGTGCTGTATGTGCGGTGAATAGATGCTTCATTGCATCTCCTGAGAAAAACTCAAACATAGCCTACAGTTTTTCTTCCTATCATTTCTTTTAGCCAAGTACACTCATCATTGGATTTAACACAAAACAGAAATCTAAAATAATTCTGTCCTATGCTTCTTAAGTAAATTATGTCTTCAAAGACATAATAGCCAAATAAAATCACATTTATACTTAGCAAATAATGGAATTTGACGTTCCTTATTCGAGAGAGTGAAATTTAGTCCATTACAAGGAACATAGAAAATGCCCATTGTTATTATATAGCAACTAGTGTAGTGGGTACATAGTAAAATACAGTTGATTTCAGATCTGTGGATTACACATCTATGAATAAAGCAATGGATCAAAACTTTTTTTAAAAAAAATTATTTTTTTACCTTAATTACATTTTATGGTGTTGTATCCCAGCGGAGGCCCCCCTCCCTCCCTCCCAATCCCACTCTCCCTCCTTCATCTCCTCCCATGACCCTCTCTAAGTCCACTAATAGGGAGGTCCTCCTCCCCTTTCATCTGAGCCTAGCTAATCAGGTCTCATCAGGACTGGCTGCAATGTCATCCTCTGGGGCCTGACAAGAGTGCTCTGCCCTTGGGGGAGGGGGTGTCAAAGAGGCAGCCATTGAGTTCATGTCAGAGATAGTCCCTGTTCCCTTTACTAGGATGCCCACTTGGATACTGAGATGCCATGGGCTACATCTGTGCAGGGGTTCTAGGTTGAATGATCCTTGGTTGGAGAATCAGTCTCAGCAAACACGCCTGTGCCCAGATATATTTGGTCCTTGTGGAGCTCCTGTGCTCTCCAGGTCATATTAACTCCCCCTTTTTTCATATGGTTCCCTGCACTCTGCCCAAAGTTTGGTTATGAGTCTCAGCATCTGCTTTGATACACTGCTAGGTAGAGTCTTTCAGAGGCCCTCTGTGGTAGGCTCCTGTCCTGTTTTTGTTGTTGTTGTTGTTTTCTCCTTCTTGGAATGTGCATCCCATTTGTCTTTCTAAGTGAGCATCCATCATCTTACCCAGGGTTCTCCTTCTTGTGTAGCTACACTAGGTGTACAGATTTTTAGTACTTTTATCTTACCTCATCAATCTAGTAACCACTTATAAGTGAGTATATACCAGGTGTGTCTTTCTGTTTCTAGGATACCTCACACAGGATGGTCTTTTCTAGATCCCACCATTTGCCTGCAAGTAACATGATTTCTATGTTTTTCATTGCTGAGTGGTAATCCATTGGGTAAAAGTACCAGAATTTCTGTATCCATTTCTCAACTGAGGGACATCTGGGTTGCTTCCAGGTTCTGGCTATTACGAATAAAGCTGCTATGAACTTGGTTGAACAAATGTCCTTGTTGTGTACTTGAGTATATTTTGGATATATGCCTGGGAGTGTTATAGCTGGATCTTGAGGAATCACTATTCCTAATTGTCTGAGAAAGCACCAGATTGATTTCCAAAGGGGTAGTACAAATTTACATTCCCACAAGCAATGGAGGAGGGTTCCTCTTTCTCCACATCCTAGCCAGCATGTGTTGTCACTTGAGTTTTTGATCTTAGCCATTCTGACAGGTGTAAGGTGAAATCTCAGGGTCGTTTTGATTTGCATCTCCCTGATGGCTAAGAAAGTTGAGCATTGCTTTAAGTGTTTTTCTGCCATTCTACAGTACTCTACAGAGAGTTCTCTGTTTAGCTCCATTCCCCATTTTTAAAATGGATTAATTGATTTGTTGCTTTTTAACTTCTTGAGTTATTTATATATTCTGGATATAAGCCCTCTGTCAGATATAGGGTTGTTGAAGATCCTTTCCCAGTCTGTAGGCTGTCATTTTCTTCTGACCACAGTTTCCTTTGCTTTACAGAAGCTTTTCAGTTTCATGAGGTCCCATTTATTGATTGTTGATCTTAGAGCCTGTGCTGTTGGTATTCTGTTCAGTAGTCTTCTGTGCCAATGAGTTCTAGGGTCTTTCCCACGTTTTCTTCTAACTGATTTAGTGTGTCTGGTGTTATGTTGAGGTCTTTGATCCACTTGGAATTTAGCTTTGTGTGGGGTGATAAATATGGATCTATTTTCATTTTTCTGCATATAGACATCCAGTTGGTCCAGCACCATTTGTTGAAGATACTGCCTTTTTTCTATTGGATGGATTTGGCTTCTTTATCAAAAATCCAGTTTACATAGGTGTGTGGGCTTATTTCTGGGTCTTCTATTTGGTTCCATTGATCCACTACTCTGTTTCTATGCCAATAACATGCAGTTTTTTCAACTATGGCTCTGTAGTACAGCTTGAGATCAGGGATGGAGATTCCTCCAGATGATCTGTCAATATATAAGATTGTTTTGGGAATTCTGGGTTTTTCATTTCTCCATATGAAGTTTGGAATTTTTCTTTCAAGGTCTGTAAAGAATTGTATTGGTGTTTTGTTGGGAATTGCATTGAATCTGTAGATTGCTTTTTGCAGAATAGCCATTTCCACTATGTTAATCCTACCAGTCCATGAGGACAGGCGATCTTTCCATATTCTGATATCTTCTTCAATTTCTCTTTTCAGGGACTTGAAGTTTTTCTCAAACAGATCTTTCACTTGCTTGGTTAGAGTCACCCCAAGGTACTTTATGTTATTAGTGGCTATTGTGAAGGGTGTTGTTTCCCTAATTTCTTTCTCGGCCCTTTTGTCTTTAGTGTACAAGAGGGCTTCTAATTTTTTTTAGTTCATTTTGTATCCAGCCACTTTGCTGAAGGTGTTTATCAGCTGAAGGAGTTCTCTGGTTGAAGTTTTGGGGTCGCTCATGTATACCAACATATCATCTGCAAATAGGGATACTTTGACCTCTTCCTTTCTAGTTTGTATCCCCTTGATCTTCTTTAGTTGCCTTATTGCTCTAGCTAGAACTTCAAGTACTATGTTGAAGAGATATGGAGACAGTGGGCATCCTTGCCTAGTCCCTGATTTCAGTGGGATTGATTTAAGTATCTCTCCATTAAGTTTGATGTTGGCTATAGGCTTGCTGTATATTGCCTTTACTGTGTTTATGTATGTGCCTTGTATCCCTGATCTCTCCAAGACTTTAAACATGAATGGATGTTGGACTTTTTAGAACGCCTTTTTGGCATCTAGGGAGATGATCATGTGGTTTTTCTCCTTCAGTTTGTTTATATGGTGGGTCACATTGATGGATTTGCATATATTGAACCACTCTTGCATGCCAGGGATGAAGCCTACTTGGTCATGGTGGATGATATCTTTTATGTGTTCTTAGATTCGTTTTGCAAGTATTTTGTTGAGTATTTTTGCATAGGTCTGAAGTTCTGTTTTTTTTGTTGTTGTTGTTGTTGTTAGGCCTTTGTATGGTTTAGGTATTAAGGTGACTGTGGCTTCACAGAATGAGTTTTGTAATGTTCCTACTGTTTCTATCTTGTGGAATAGTTTACAGAGAATTGTTAGCACTACATTGAAGGTCTGGTAGAATTCTGCACTGAATCCATCTGGACCAGCGCTTTTTTTTTTGGAAGGGAGACTGTTGATGATTGCTTCTATTTCCTTGGGGAATATAGGTCTATTCAATTTTTCTACCTGATCTTGACTTAATTTAGGTAGATGGAATCTATCAAGAAAATCATCCATTTCATTTAGATTTTCAAATTTTGTGGTATATAGGCTTTTGTAGTAAGACCTAATGATTGTTTGGATTCACTCAGTGCCTGTTGTTATGTCCCCCTTTTTATATCTGATTTTGCTGATGTGGAGTGTTTCTCTCTGCCTTTTTGTTGTTTGGCTAAGGGCTTGTCTATTTTGTTGATTTTCTCAAAGAACCAGTTCATGCTTTCATTGATTCTTTGAATAGTTTTCTTTGTTTCTAATTGATTGATTTCTGCCCTGAGTTTGATTATTTCCAGCCATCTGCTCCTCTTTGGTGTATCTACTTTTTTTTTTCCCTAGGGCTTTCAGTAGGGCCATTAAGTTGCTTGTATGAGATGTTTCAAATTTCTTCTTGAAGGCACTTAGTGCTATGAACTTTTCTCTTAACAGTGCCTCCACTGTGTCCCATAGGTTTGGGTATGTTGTGCTTTCATTTTCATTGAATAATAAGAAGTCTTTAATTTCTTTCTTAATTTCTTCCCTAACCAAGCTGTCCTTGAGTAGCAAGTTGTTCAGTTTCCATGTATATGCAAGCTTTTACCTGTTTCTGTTGTTGTTGAGGTCGAGCTTTAGACCATGATGGTGAGATAGGATACAAGGGATCATTTCAATCTTCTTTTGTCTGCTGAGGCTTGCTTTTGGATGAAATGTTCTGTAGAA
This sequence comes from Pachyuromys duprasi, assembly GCA_028658305.1. Taxonomy (NCBI): domain Eukaryota; kingdom Metazoa; phylum Chordata; class Mammalia; order Rodentia; family Muridae; genus Pachyuromys; species Pachyuromys duprasi. The sequence continues at coordinate 55,638,194 of CM053742.1, read as the reverse complement.
ATCTATTAGGTCCATTTGATTTAGGGTCTCTGTGAATGCCCTTGTTTCTCTGTTTTGCTTCTGACTGGATGATCTGTTCCACTATTAAGGTGTTGGGATATATATGAGATTTCAGCTTTAATAATGTTTCATTTACAAATGTAGGTGGTCTTGTACTTGGGGCATAAAATTGTGATGTCCTCCTGTTGGAATTTTCCGTTGATGAGAAGGAAGTACCCCTCCTCATCTTCTTTAATTAGTGTTTATCTTTGTTGCATAGGTGTGTTTCTTGGATGCAACAGAGTGTTGGATCTTGTTTCCACAACCATTCTGTTGGTCTGTGTCTTTTTTTTTGAGAGTTGAGCCAGTTGATGTTGATAGATAATAGTGACCAATGATGGTTAGTTCCTTTTATTGTGGAGTTGGTGGTCATTGCTTGTTTTTCCTCTTTTAATTTTTGCTGGGAGATTGTCTGTATCCTATATTTTCTTTGGCGTAGTTGTTTCTGTTGGACTGAAGTTTCCTTCTAGTACCTTCTGAAGGTCTGGGTTGCTCTGTAGATATTGCTTAAATTTTGTTTTGTCATGGAATATTTTGTTTTCTCTATCTATGTTGATTGAAAGCTTTGCTGGGTATAGTAGTCTGGGTTGGCATCTGTGTTCCCTTAAAGATTGCATGACCTCTGCCTAGCCCCTTCTGGCTTTCATAGTTTCTGATGAGAAGTCTGGTGTGATTCTGATAGGTCTCCCTTCATATGTTACTTGACCTTTTTCTCTTGCTGCCTTTAATATTTTTTCTTTGTTTTGTAGATTCAGTGTTTTGAATATGATGTGACAAGAGGTATTTCTTTTCTGGGCTAGTCTATTTGGTGTTCTGTAGGCTTCTTGTATGTTTATGGACATCTATTTCTTTAAGTTAGGGAAATTTTCTTCTGATTTTCTTAAAAATATTTTCTGGTCCTTGGAGCCTGGAGTCTTCTTTTTTGTCCATTCCTATTATTCTTAAGTTTCTTCTTTTCATGGCATCCTTGATTTCTTGAATGTTTTGTGTTTGGGACTTTTCTGATTTTAGCTTTTCTTTGAGTGAGGAATCAATTTCAGCAAGTGTTTCTTCAGCTCCCAAGTTTCTCTCTTCCGTCTCTTGTATTCTATTGGTGATGCTTACCTTTGTGGTTCCTGATCTTTTCTCTAAGTTCTCCAGTTCCAGGTTCTTCTCCCTTTGTGACTTCTTTATAGATTCTAATTCTGTTTTCATGCTTTGCACCATTTCCTTCATCTGATTGAAGATGGCCCCTATTTTTGTATTTGTTTCCTCTCTATATGTTTCTAATTGTTCCTCTACGTGGGCCATTATATTCTTTTGAATTTCTTTGAGAGCTCTGTTCGTTTCCTCTTTTTGTTCCTGAATTAAGTGGATAATGATAGCTTTAAATTCATTTTCCTCAATTTCTGCTGAATTAAAATATCCATTAATTTTCGGTCTTTCTTGTGGTGCCATGGTGTCCTGAGTTCTTACATCGACCTTTAGTCATTGCTTATATATAATCTTCAGTGTTTTTTCCTCGATTCTGACCTTTGGACTCGAACCATCTTACTCTGGTATCTGTAAAATTCTTCGGGAAGATCAGTGGGGAACAGCAGTTTGAGAGTGTTTGTTGTTGCCTCAGATGTACCAATTCGGAATTTCAGCTCCTCTGAGTATGGTTCGTGCTGCTGGCCGCCACCTTGGATTCTGTTACAAAGTTTTGAAGGCACTTAGTGCTATGAATTTTCCTCTTATCACTGCTTTCCTTGTGTCCCATAAATTTGGGTATGCTGTACCTTCATTTTCATTGAATTCTAAGAATTCTTTAATTTTTTTTCTTTATTTCTTCTTAAGCCATCTGTCATTGAGTAGCTAGTTGTTCAGTTTCCATGTGTGTGCATTTTGTGTGTGTGTGTGTGTGTGTGTGTGTGTGTGTGTGTGTGTGTGTATTTCCATTGTTGTTGAGGTCTAGTGTCCCTGGTTGTCAGATAGAGTACTGGGTATTATTTCAATCTTCTTGTATTTGTTGAGGCTTGCTTTGTGACCAACTACATGGTCTGTTTTGGAGAAAGTTTCATGAGGTACTGAAAAGAAGGTAAACTTTTGAGTTTCGGTGAAAAGTTCTGTAGACATCTATTAGGTCCACTTGATTTAGGGCCTCTGTAAGTGACTTAATTTCCCTATTTGGCTTCTCTCTAGATGATCTGTCCTTTGGTGACAGTGGGATGTTGAAATCACCCACTATTAAAATTTTGGGATCAATGTGTGATTTAAGCTTTAATAATGTTTCATTTACAAATGTTGGCGCTCTTGTATTTGGGGCATAGATATTCAGAATAATTATGTCCTCTAGGTAGATTTTTCCTTTGAGGAGAATGTAGTGCCCAGGTCTTTTTTTTTTTATTATTAATGTTGGTTGAAAGTCTATTTTATTAGATATTAGGAATGCTACCCCAGCTTGTTTTCTGGGTCCATTTGCTTGAAACACATTTTTGCAGCCCTTTATTCTTAGGTAGTGTTTATCTTTTTGCAGAGGTGGGTTTCTTGGATGCAGCAGAATGTTGGATCCTGTTTCTGCAGCCATTCTGTCAGTCTGTGTCTTTTTATTGGAGAGTTGGGTCCATTGATGTTGATAGATAATAGTGACCAATGAATGTTAATTTCTTTTGTGGTAGGTTAGTTGTTTTACTCTGTTTCATTGCTTGTATCTCTTAATTTTTTTGTTGTGTAATTATCAATGTCCTATGTTTTCTTGGATGTAGTTGTTTTCATTGGATAGGAGGTTTCCTTCTAGTATCTTCTTTAGGGCTGTGTTGCTGTATAGATACTGCTTAAATTTGGTTTTTTCATGGAATATTTTGTTTTCTCCATCTATGTTGATTGAAAGATTTGCTGGGGATAGTAATCTGAGTTGGCATCTGTGGTCCCTTAAAGTCTGCATAGCATCTGCCCTGGCCCTTCTGGCTTTCATAGTTTCTGTTGATTAATCTGGTGTGATTCTGATGGGTCTACCTTTATATGTTACTTGGTCTTTTTCTCTTGGTGCTTTTAATATCTTTTCTTTGTTCTGTAGATTTAGTGTGTTTGACTACGACATGAGGAGTTTCTTTTCTGGTCTACTCTAGTTGGTGTTCTGTAGGCCTCTTGTATGTTTATGGACATCTTTCTTTAAGGTAGGAAAATTTTCTTCTATGATTTTCTTGAAAATATTTTCTGGACCTTGGAGCCTGGTATCTTCTTTTTCATCTACTCCTGTTATTCTTAGATTTGGTTTTTTCATGGCCTCCTTGAATTCTTGGATGTTTTGTGTTTGGAATTTTTCCAATTTCATACTGCCTTTGAGAGACGTATCAATTTCTGCGTGTGTATGTTCAGCACCTCAGATTCTCTCTCCCATCTCTTATATTCTGTTGGTGATGCTTACCTTTGTGGTTCCTGATCTTTTCTCTAAGGTCTCCAGCACCAAGGTTTTCTCAGTTTATGTTTTCTTTATTGAGTCTAATTCTGTTTTCATGCCTTGCACCGTTTCCTTCATCTGTTTGAATATGGATTCCTGTCTCTCTATGATGGTCTCTATTTTGTTTTGTTCATTTCCTCTATATGCCACTAATTATGTCTCTACTTGTGCCTCTATTTGTTTGGATATATTTACCTGTGTTTCTTTGAGAGCTTTGTTCATCTCCTTCTGATTTGCCTCCACTTATGTGGCTAATTCTTTGAGAGTTGTTCATTTTCCTCTTTATGTGCCTCTATTTGTGTTGCTATTTCTCTAAGCGATTTGATTGTTTCCTCTTTATGTGCATCTAATAACTGAATAAGCATGGCTTTAAAGTCATTTTCCCTTTTTTCTGATTAATTAGAGTATCCATTGATTTGGGGGGTTGCTGGTGAAGCCATGATGTCCTGATTTTTGTTGGATGTGTTCTTACGCTGACCTCTGGCCATTTGCTTATCTGTAACCTTCATAGTTTGTTCCTAGATTCTACAGTTCAGACTGGTGCTGTCTTTCTCTGGTATCCGGAGAATCCTTCAGGAAGATGAGAGAGGTCTAGCGGTTTCAGTGTGTATGTTGGTGTTTCAGCTGTACCTGAAGGATGAAGGTCTGCTGGCGCAGAAAGACAGATGTGGGCTAGTATATGCATGTGTTTGGAAGTGCACCTTGAAGGACAGGGTGCTAGAGGATGTAGAAGCCTAGATTGTGAGGGAGAGGCACCTTCCAGGCACCAAAGGGGTTGCAGGCACCGAATGTAGTTGAAGGTGCTGGTGGTGATCACAGGCACAATTTGGTTGTGCAAATTCCCTGAATACCTCAGTGGCCTACAGGCTACTGGTAATCGGCTCTGACTGAGCTCTAGGAGTTATTTGCCTGAACTGCACTGGTAGATCCGCAAAGCAGCGAGTTCGATGTCCTAAGAATCCCTCTCTTTCCCACAGTGGGTGTGTGGGTGGGAGGGGTCTGATGTCAGGTTGCTATCTTAGATGGGATCTGCAGTTATGTAAGTTCTTTAAGGCATGCTCACTTTGTAGCAGGTCAAATCGAAAGCAAAGGTTTCCCCCTGTTCTCTCAGTTTGGGGCCTGCTGGGGCAAATGCAGGTGTATGAGCTCCATCAGCTCAGTGATGCTGCAGCCACTGAAGGTGGGAGTCCAGCTGTAGCCTTGGAATTGGGAGGCCAGTCCAGGTGCCTGCTGGGATGTCCTGGGGGTGTCACAACAGTGGTCCACAGACCTAGGTGACCCAGTGCCTCGTGAACTGGGTGGTTTTGCTGGTCTGCTGGACTTCGGTGGCTGTACAGCCAGCTGTTTGCCACTGAAAGATTGGGCAACCCATACAGTCACTGGCTGGGAGGCCCTGCGGACTCCATACAGCTGCTTACAGACCCAGGACCTGAAAGGATGGTACTGTGGATCTAGGACTCGGAAGGCTGGTATGCCTGGCAGGCGTGGCTGAGAAGCTGGGAGCCTAGCCTCTGCTTTCTTGTCTCTGGGCAGTGAGTTCTATGCTAAGAATCTCTAGCACTTTGGGCTGGCTCCGCCCAGGAGGAGGGAGGCCCAGAAAAGGGAAGTACAAGGGCATCAAACGTTTGCCACTCTTTGTCCCCAGAGAAATCTGTGGGTGACCTAAATCTAAATGGTCTCAACTCACATGATGCCCCTCTCATTCAGGAAGCCTCTATGTCGATTTTCTGGTTTCAGCTGCCCCTCCAGTCACCAATTTCAGAGTCTCAGATCCTCTGACTCTCTGATATAGTTTGTGCTGGTCACTACCATCTTGGATCCCCCCCCCCCCCGCCCTCAAAACTATTTTAAAGTAATTGTGTCATATACAGATTTCTCCTATTGTACTTTAAATAATTATAAAATATCACATATTATATGTAACATAAAGATGATTGACAGCTTAGGTTACATACAAGTGCTACATGTTTGGCTACATCACAGAGTTTACTATCTTCAGCAAGTCCTGAAAATAATCTCTTACAGACATCAAAGGATGACTATATTATCTGTAATATTTTGTAAGACTTAGGTATTTCTAAATTTAAAAAATGACAACAAGAGGAAAAATGTAAATGGAACTAATATCTCAAGGAAAATGACACCTTAATTAATTTTTGTAGAAGATCAGAGAAGGGTAAAAGCTAGGCATTTGTTGACGGAAGACTTTTTCTATATTTACATAAGAGCTGCTTACATACAATCTCTTTAGCATTTACACTTTGCTCTTCTTTTTTCTTGATAAATACTTCAGATTTCGTAACTTAAGAGAAACACAAATCTCATCATTTTAAAGTTAGAATGGTCACATGAAAAGTCTATATATATGCTCATCCCTACTCTAAAACAATTTAAACATATGCAATAGGAAAGGACTCTTAAGTCTTCTAAACATGTGATGTGCATACTTTTGGTTGTTGAAAAGCGACCAACAAAACTACTTACTGTCCCATATTTAGTCTAACCTGGATCAGGGAACAATGTGAATTGCTTATGACAGGAACAAGAAGTTCCAGCGTCCCTACCCCCTCAACAGAAAACCCATAATACTGGCTTATACACCAACAAGTGTAAGTGAACATGCAGAAGCACACTTATCACCCTGTAATAATAAGAGCACTTTTAGCCTATTATAGCTATATGCTGTTAGCATTGGCGCCCAGGAAGAATGATTCACCAGAGCAGGAAGCAGTGCTGAACTCATAACCTAGAAATTAGCAGAGAGTAGACACTAGGATCATTAGAAGACAGGTAAAGGACTGGAAATATAGCTTTTAGGTAAAGAAACGGTCTGTCAGTTGATTTCCTACAGCCAAGCCAAAGTGTAATCACAGGAGACTCAGAGATCAGCACAGTCAGCTGGTTCCAGTAACTTCCTAGATAAATAATCCAAACAAAAACCCAGTTGAGCCTGAGAACTGAAGCTTACTCAAGCAAAATGAGCCATGAGTGCACAATGACTCACAGAAAGTCTTCTGAGACAAATGGCTCCAGTTTATGGATTATCCACATTGTTGGTGATTGCAAGAGAAGATTTCCAAGTTGAGACAATAAATGCAGGCTTGCTTCAGAGTCATTCAGAGGCACCTGGAAGTGGTGCTGGTGTGAGGAGGGGAAGAAGGAACACTACAGTAACTCAATAAAAGGCTTTTCCAGAATAGGGCCAGGAGGGTTGGGCATGTTACCTGGGACCCATTAGTACTTCATATAAATGAAATGCTGAGACACAGTTGGTCTTCCAAAATGCATTTTCTGTGATCATTAGCCCATGTCTCTCCAAGCCTGCTGATCTGGTGTTCTCAAAGTAATCCCACTTTTTGTCTGGGAAGCGGGACCTAGTGCTACAGATTGTTCTGGAAAACTGGCATAAAAGATGACTTGTACAAAGAAGTCATGACAGTGTAACTGCTTAATGTCGGTAGAAGGCTTTCCTTTCTGCTCTGTATCCCAAAATCATCATTTTTCAAAGCCAGAAAAATCTATGAATATGAGAAGTATGGCAAATATATTGTCAGTTTCTTCACATTTATGAGCTTTCAGTATCATGGCAAAAGCTATATCACATTGAATCAAAGGGGGGATTTCAGTAGCTGTTCTTCTATGTACTTCCGCTACAAGCAAAATATAGTCATTAAAATGGGCATATAACACCACTTACAGCCTCTGTACCCAGCCGTATCCTCCACATCCTTTTCCAAGGGCTAGCGGGGTAAGTCCATCTGATGTTTCTATCCATACACTCTCTCAGATCTCCCAGAAAAATGGATGTGTAGAAGGAATCAATGTGGGGAGAGAAGGAGCTCCTGAGCTGGAAATAGCAGAACGTAAGTAAAATGAAAGTAAAAATGGGAAAAACAGGAGGGGGTCCTTTAACTGGGAAGGGGGAGAGAGAACACAGTGGGAGAGGGCTGGAGGAGAGATAGATAACACTAGAGATGTTTGAAAGATCCATATGGAATCATCTTATTTTATGTTTACCTAAGGCTACATAATATGTGTGTTGTATTATGTTCATATTTTTACATGCAGATACATTACACTCTCTCACACACACACAGTTTAATTGAATTTATGCTCCACCCCAAAAGTCACAAAATAACAATAACACACACACACACACACACACACACACAAGAAAAATGGTTTCTACCTTTTTTCACGTTGTTGGTCATGGCAGTCCAAGAGACTCCCCTCAATAGCCCTAGCCAGCAGTAAAGCCTGCGGACCACAATAACAACCAACAAGGCACGATATCCTCAAAGGTTCAGTAGTGACATATCTTACCAATAATCAACATCCTTTTAATTGTACTTAAGGGCTATTCAGTAGTTGTAAATGTGTGCCAGGTACTGTTAACCTAGACAACTATACATGGCTGGTGAGGTCATGGACCCTAGAGAACCTACAACTGCCATTTTCCTAAATAAGTTTAATTTCTAACTACATTCTAAAAATTCTAAACATGGGTAAGTATAGCTCTCCACTCTCCTCAAAGATGCCTACTTTTGCCACAGACAAAAGCCACTATACAAAGCCTCAACTGGCAAAAATTCAGAGAACTGCTAATTATGGGGTGACCAGCCTCAGATGATACAACTACAACACAACCCCTACACCTAAGGATCAGGAAACATTGCAGACAAAGAGTCATATAGATTGTAAGTGCCAAAGAACCGAGATGTTTGCTTCAAGGTTGTATCTCCTATCTAGGACTGTTGCTGCATCCGTGTATGGCTCCAGGAACTTGAACCTGATGAAAGAAGGAGAATGAAGAAAAGACACACATACATACAGACAACAGAACTGCAAGGATCCTGTGGACGAGGCTCTCTACTGGAGAAAGAAACTGCAGCACCCTGAAACCTCCTCAGTTTATTATATGTAGTTGAACAGGGAGTCAGGATATTGCACACAGCTGAACAAGGAGTCAGTGTTAACAGTATATAGCTAGATCAAGGAGGCTGATGGATAGCTAATCTTGGTAGGAACAGTCTCTGGACTGACAGTATATCCAGGTCATTAATATCTGGGAGAGGAAGCTATGGTCGACATTTTCTGCACACACATTGTCAAAGCTCCCCCTTTATTCCCCTGAGAAAGGTTTTGGCATTTCTCTCTGAACTTTACCCCAGGACAGTAGACTGCCATCCCCCATGGGTCAGAAACTTTGAGACCCTTGACATGGCCATGTCAACAGCACACATTCATGGAGGACTTTACTCATTCAGTGCTTCTTACAGACAGGAAAGCTGCATCCAGGAAAACACAGTAATATATCATTTTAGCAAGATCTGAACAATGACAACAGCTGGTAACTTGCTGACATGACTACAGGAAATCTGACAAGGATCCAACCCTAGATAAATAGCTGCAGGCATTTTATTGCTTACTGAGTCAAGGAGAACCAGCCTTCTCCAAGCCTCCCGACTGACTGATTATCCAATCTCAAGGGGTCAGTCCCAAATACATATGAAATGGGCCCAGCAAACTAGATATATATGTGTGTGTGTGTGTGTGTTTACATGTATGCATATGCACAAAAATAATAAAAAGAAGAAACAGAGATAGTCCATGAGAATGAAAACAGAAGTAAGGTTTAGAGGTAAAAGAAGAGGAGCACTTGGAGAGGGCTATGATAACAGATTTAATGATCAAAGTACAATACATATATGTATAAAATATTCCATAATGAAACCCATTATATTGCGAAATTAATAAATGCTAGGGAAGCCAGGTACAGTGGTGCAAGGCTGTACTCCCATCACTCTGGGAGGTAGAAACAGCAGATCAAAACCCAAACAATCAACATAAACATATATATATATATATATATATATATATATAGAGAGAGAGAGAGAGAGAGAGAGAGAGAGAGAGAGAGAGAGACAGAGACAGAGAGAGAGACAGAGAGACAGAGAGAGAGAGAGAGTAGTGAAAATGGAAAAAGAAAAAGATTGTCCTGAGAGCTAAATGGAGAATTCTCAGTAGAGGAATACAGAATGGCAGAGAAACACTTAAAGAAATGCTCAACATCCTTAGCCATCAGAGAGATGCAAATCAAAACGACCCTGAGATTTCATCTGACACCCATCAGAATGGCTAAGATAAAAAACTCAAGTGACAACACATGCTAGAGAGGTTGTGGAGAAAGGGGAACCTCCTCCATTGCTGGTGGGAATGCAAACTTGTACAACCACGTTAGAAATCAATCTGGCGCTTTCTCAGAAAATTAGGAATAGTGCTTCCTCAAGATCCAGCTATACCACTCCCAGGCATATATCCAAAATATGCTCAAGTACACAACAAAGAAATTTCCTCAACCATGTTTGTAGCAGCTTTATTTGTAATAGCCAGAACCTGGAAACAACCCAGATGCCCCTCAGTTGAGGAATGGATACAGAAATCATGGTACAGTTACACAATGGAATACTACTCAGCAATTAAAAACAAGGAAATCATGAAAATTGTAGGCAAATAGTGGGATCTAGAAAAGATCATCTTGAGTGAGGTATCCCAGAAACAGAAAGTCACACATGGTATATACTCACTTATATAGACCTGTAAGATAGGATAAACATACTGAAATCTATACACCTAAAGAAGATAAACAAGAAAAAAGACCCAGGGTAAGATGATCAATCCTCGCTTAGAAAGATAAATGGGACGGACATTGTATGTAGGAGAAAACAAGTAACAGAACAGGAGCCTACCACAGAGGGCCTCTGAAAGACTCTACCTAGCAGTGTATCAAAGCAGATACTAAGACTCATAACCAAACCCTAGGCAGAGTGCAGGGAATCATATGAAAGAAGGGGGAATTAATATAACCTGAAGAAGACAGGAGCTCCACAAGGACCAAATATATCAGGTCACAGGGGACTTTTATGAGACTGTTTCTCCAACCAAGGATCATGTATGGATAAAACCTAGAACCTTTGCTCAGACATAGCCCACGGTAGCTCAGCATCCAAGTGGGTACCCTAGTTAGGGGAACAGGGACTATTTCTGACATGAACTCAATGGTGGGCTTTGACCTCTCCCCACCCCCAAGGGAGGAACAGCACTGCTAGGCCACAGAGGAGGACTTTGCAGCCAGTCCTGAAGATACCTGATAAACCAGGGTCAGATGAAAGGGGAGGAGGTCCTCCCATATCAGTGGACTTGGAAAGGAGCAGGGAGGAGATGAGGGAAGGAGGGTGGGATTGTGAGGGAACGAGGGAGCAGGACACAGCTGGGATACAAAGTTAATAAACTTTAATATTTGAAAAATATTGTCCTGGAAGTAAGTTTATTCCCCTCTGTGTATTCCAAATCCTTGGGCATGAACAACCTATAAGTGACATTCTTCCAAAGAAAAGTACCTACTGCAACAGCTATGAACTGCCAACAGCTCTTCAGCTAGAGGTGGGGCCTGTGTGCCCCTCCTCCACCCATGTTGATATGCACAACCTCTTCAGACATCCCAAACATTACTTAAGGTCTTAAAAACATTTATTTGTCTTATTCTCACAGTACTGTTTTTACCATTGTATGTATTCAATTAATATATTCAAGTGAAATGAATGAAATGCATGCAAAACACATGTTTTCTCTCACTACTATTGACTACTAAAAATGAACAATCATATAATATGTTTTAATACCAAGTGAGACAGAAGGCTCAGGTCCCTTTATCACCATTATTAACTGGAAGTGCAAAGCAATACAAAGTTATCCATGTAGGCACCTGGACACAGGATTTGAGGCTTTATAGATTTCTTGTCTGTTTCCTGTTTCCTGTTTCTCACAGATGAGGAGTCTCAACTGTACTCCATTGTCATTGTCACCTAGACCCATGGTCTGCCATGTCCTCCCTCCATGATAGATTATATCCCCTCAAACTAGCGTCCCAAAATAAGTCTTTCCTTCTTTATGTTGTTTCTTACCAGGTATTTCATCACAGCAACAAGAAAAATAGTACAGATTACTGAATGTTTATTCTATTTCCTCCGCACTGGGTCTTTATGACTTACCTTGAGGAGTCTGTGTTGTTTCTTGCTACCCACGTGACTTATTTAGATAAAACACATGTATATTTGCTCCAGTATCAATGTCCTAATCATTATTCTCTATCTGTAATTAGGTTTTTTGTTTGTTTGTTTGAGGACTAACTGTTGGAGCATCCCATCGAAACATGGCCTAATGTATTCATATGCATACAGATGTATCCTGTCATTGTGAGGGATAGAAAGCAGGTTGAGACAAGGATTATAAGGTTTTTCTGGAGTTAAGGAGCTAGACAGGTGGTAGTAGGTCTTCTCATACTGATAGTATCAAATCCACAACAGTCAAAGAATTCTAAACTCAAACTTGGCCTCTTAGGTCTCTTTATGATAGGTTTATTATGGATATTATGGAATAAGAAATATTACTATAATAGGTGGAACCCAGGTTTTGTGTGTCCAAGTTTTTAGTCTCTCATCCCAAGAGTTAAAAATAAGAGCTCACACAGATTTCCTAATAGAGCAAGATAATGTTTTGTAGAGGCCTGCACTGTTAAGACAGACAGCCTTCCATATCAGTAAGAGTTCTCAAAGGCCACTTGAGGGAAGCAAACATATGATTCAGGATAGTTTACCCATTTGGGTTTGGGTTATACATTCTCTCCTCTTGGAATAGTTCACCTGCCAGGCTTCCTTTCTCTATACATACTATATGTACACCCCTCTCCAAATAATGCAAGTTCAGAACTCCCTTCTAAATATGAACCATCCTATAACTTTCTCTGCCCCAGATAACAATCAAATTTAGACATTTATATTAAAATGTATTGCTGACATATTGAGATAAAAAAAATAGTGAAGGACAGTTCTGGCCTGAACTAGGTTTGGGTACATGCTCAGTAAAGCAAAACTGTGTCCTCTAGTAACATCTTAGGGAAAATCCTAAGTATCATTTAATGGGTATGCGAAAGTTGGTATGAATATGATTAAAACCAAATGCGTTGTGGGGAGGGCTGTACACAAAAGAGGAATGAATATATAACCTAATCTATCAATCCATACAGAGAACTACCCAAACTATACATCTTAGTAACCACCCTCTCCTTCCCATAGACCCACAAAAAAAAGGCACCCCAGGCCCTTGTGCTCTCACTAATGTGACCTGCTATCAGTCTTAACAGCATACGCATCTAACAATCTGCACTACTGCTTTGCTTTTGCAAATATCTGTAAGCCTTTATGTTCCAGATTTTTGGCTAAAAGGTCAAGAACCTGGAAACAATCAGCCCACAGCCAATAACCAGTAAGAGATACACACTGTTTTACATAACAGGTAATTAGTTGACTGAAACATTTCAAATAATTACATAGATGTCATGCAGGCCTCTAACTGAAGTCTTGTCTTGAGCCTTGTAAATTTCACGAATTTTACAGGTGGGTTATGTTAAATATTTAGTCTACTCTTTGCCTGTGGACCTGTGGGGCTCCCCAGTGTTTTGTGCTGCTTTATACTAAACACATGACTAGGCTAGAGAAAACAGATGTGCCTTTGCCACATTATCAGTGCCCTAATTACATTCTCTATCTTCAATTTCCCTTATTACACATAAATACTACAAACAAATAAAACAACAGTGCTTAGGGAACTGACATGGCCAATTCATGACAAATGAACTGCAAGAATTCCCTGCCAATTTTGTGGTTACCACTGCTGTCCACAAGGACCTGAAACTTATTTGGGTTATTGTGGCAATGGAAATAAGAAAAGTTCCCCATATTCTAGGGTATTTGCACACTTGGTGTCCAGTAGTTGCTGCAGTTTTCAGGGCTGGGTAGGGGAGGTAGGTGGCTCAGCCTTGCTAGAGACAGAACATCACTGGAGGTTGGCTTTGAGGTGAAAAAAGCTTCTCTCCACTTTCAGTTCACTCTCTCTGCTTCAGGGTTGTGGTTGAGGATATTAGCTATCATTTCTCTGATCCTGCTGCCAAGCCTCTGTACCATAATACTCACCCCTCTGAAACAATAAGCCCAATTAAACCCTTCCTTCTGTAAGTTGCCTTGGTCATGGTATTTTGTCAGTGCGGAACAATATGTTACAGAAATATGAAGGTGTTATTTCTATGTGTTAAGGAGTAGCAAACTCCAGCCATATAATAATAATCCTTGGAAGTAAGCTTTGCCAGAATTTTTGGTAACTAGAACTAGAACTAGTCAATCAATGGCATATTACTCATGAACGTCTATTGGTATACTAGTAGACACTAGAATCAAGGGTTACTTTATAATCTGTTTTCACATCTGTACTAATGGCATTTCCAAAAGGAAATAGCCTTTTAAAGAATCTAGTAGTGAGATTTTTGGAAGTAACACTTTGTGTGTGTGTTCTTAGGAGTTCTGCAGATCTACTTTCTATTTTAAAGTGGTAAAGTATATTATTTAAGTGGCTGTTTGGGTGTGTGCATGTGCCTGTGTGTGCTAGTTCACATGTTTATGATGTGTAAATACATGTGCAGTACATTGTTCTTCAGGAACTAGTCATCTCAGTTTTTGGCACAGGGTCTCTCCCTGGTGCCTGCAGCTTGGAGATTAGATTAGAGTGGCTTTCCAGAGAACCCCAGAGATCATCAACCTGCCTTCACCTCCCCAGCACCAGAATTACAAGTGAGAGTCAAAATACCTACCTTTTTACATGAGTGCTAGAGGTTGAACTCAGGTACTGATGTTTTTATTTGCAGACTTTTTCTGACTAAAATAACTCCTAGTCCCCTAAGTTACTATTATTATTGTTGTTGTTTAGTTTTGTTTTTTCAAGACAGGGTTTCTCTGTGTAGCCTTGACTATCTTGTACTCACTTTGTAGACCAGGCTGGCCTCTAACTCACAGAGATCCACCTGCCACTACTTCTCTGAGTGCTGGGATTACAGGCATATGCCATTGAGGCCTGGCTTCCTAAATTATTTTTAATCCAATTATTTGAGTTCTTTATGAGTGATCTTCAGGTAATGCATTAAAAAAAAGAACATTTTCCCAGAAAATCTATTGAAATTCAATAATAATAATGGTGATAATAATGATAATAATGACGACAATGATGATGATAGACTGTAATATTTGAACCAATGTCCACATCCTCTTTTTCCTTTCTCAGGAAGACTCGAGACGGTTGCTACCAATAAAATGTGTTTTTTTTTTTTTTTTTACCTCCAGCTCTTGAGTGATCCTTCTAGAAAGAACGGAGCACTTAGAGTTTTAATCCTGTTTCAGCCTACTTTGTTGTTGTTGTTTAGCATTCCAGGCAAATGCAATGTAGTTGTAAAAGTGCCCATCACTTCTAGGATGAAGGCCTTCACATGGATCCAACACTGCTGAGACTGTTAAGGCCTGTTAAGCTGGTAAAGAGATTTCTTCTTCTTCTTCTTCTTCTTCTTCTTCTTCTTCTTCTTCTTCTTCTTCTTCTTCTTCTTCTTCCTCTTCCTCTTCCTTCTCCTCCCCCTGCTCCTCCCCCTCCTCCTCTTCTTTTATGTGTGAAATTAAATTTTGTTTCAAAGGAGATTACTTTTTACCACATGCATCCTCTAAGAACCTTACACTATACAACAGCTTGCTAACCAATGTCTATACCAAAATTTATTTTTTTCTTTCCTTTTTTTTTTAATTTTGAGGGTTTCTCTGTGTAGCCTTAGCTGCCCTGAACTCACTTTGTAGACCAGACTAGCCTAGAACTCACAGAAATCCTGCTGCCTCTCCCTTCCTGAGTGCTGGGATTAGAGGTGTGTGCCACCATGCTTAGCAAAATTTTCTTCTTTCTTTTAAAAATTGATTTATTTACTTTACATTCTGATCTCAGCCTCCCCTCTTCTCCCAGTCCACCCTCCTACCCATCAACCCTACTATCCTTAGATCCTCCCTCTCTCCTCAGAAAAGTTCAGAAAAAGAGAGCTCCCCCATGGATATCAATCACCCCACCCAGGCACATCAAGTTTCAGCACAGGTAGGGGAAAGGGATCCAGAGGCAGGTAATAGACTCAAAGACAGTTGTTAGGAGTCATGAGTTTCTTCTCTTGAAGAGTCAGTCCTTGAGAATAATTTGTATTTCACTCACACGCCCTTTGAGAAGCTGCATCAACTTATACATCTGAAGTTCTTAGGGCAAGATGGAGACTGCTAACCCCCTATGTTCAGAGAGCCTTATGATCTTTTTGGTCTAAGATCTCTCCCTTTTGCTTGCAAACAAAAGCATCAATTCAATATTTCATTAAAGTCTTAACTGTATTCTCTTTTTTAAATTAAATTTTTATCTTTTCCCTTAAAGTTTCATTTATTTTTATTTAAATTCTTTATTAATTACTTAACTGTATTCTTGCATACTTAGCTGGGTTTCCTTTCTAGTGGTTCTGTCACAAAGCTCCTGTTTCTAGTAATGCAGTCATTGAGTACATACCTCCAAAAGTAGAAGTGTCATTTTTTAAAAATATTACCTGTTGGCATGACATTTTGGGGGAGCTATATAATTAACATCTGACCACAACTTAAATAATACAAACATTTCAAGAGAATGTCCCATTGAAGTTAATTTATTTATTTATTTATTTATTTATTTACAATTTATTCACTTTGCATCTTGCTGCGGCCCCTTCCCTTATCTCCTCCCAGTACTACCCACCCTCCCTCTTTACCCCCTATGCCCCTCCGTTATTCCACTGATAGAGGAGGACCTCCACCCCTTCTATCTGACCCTAGTCTCATCAAGACTGGCTCCATCATCTTCTTCTGTGACCTTGTGATTCTGCGTCCTACAGGGGGACATGACCAAAGAACCAGCCACTGAGTTCATTTAGAGAAAACCCCTGATCCCCTTACTATGGAATTCACTCAGAAACTGAGCAGCCTATAGGCTTCATCTGAGCAGAGGATCTAGGTTTTCTCCATGCATGATCCTTGGTTGGAGTATTCGTCTCTACAAGCTCCTCTGGGCCCAGTTTTTTTTTCAGCTCTGTTGCACTCCTTGTGGAGCTCCTGTCCCCTCCAGGTCTTTCTATCTCTCCCTTCTTTCATAAAATTCCCTGCACTCTGCCCAAAGTTTGGTTATGAGTCTCAGCAATTGTTCGATACCAGTCCTGATGAAACCTGATAGTCTAGGGTCAAATGGAAGGGGAAGAAGACCTCCCTGATCAATGGTCTTGGAGAGGGGAAATAGGAGGAGAAGAAAGATGAAGGGTGAGATTGGGAGGGGACAAGGGAGGGGCTACAGCTTGGATAAAATGTAAATAAATTGTAATAAAAAATAAATAAATGAAAGGAAAAAAGTTAATAGCCATATAATATAAGATAAACATACTAAAATCTATAGTCCTAAAGAAATTAAACAAGAAGGAAGACCCTTGGGAAGATGCTCAATCCTCATTCAGAAGTGCAAACAGGATAGACAGACATCAGAACTAGGAGAAGACAGGGAACAGGATAGGAGCCTTCCACAGGGGGACTCTGAAAGACTACCCATTGAAGTTAATTTTGATGAGTAAATTGAGTTTATTTTGAGGTACTGACGGATGATTACAACAGCTGTTAATAGTTCTAAAGTCAAACTATCATACCACTCAGTCCCCCATCTCTGCTTATCATATTTGTAACTTATATAGCTCTATGTCTACAAGAGAATGGATACAAGCATGAGTTCAGAGTGCTACCTAGTGTTTATGCAGAGAAAGAAACAATAGGCTCAAATAACATGTACCCTAAATAAAACGAGATCTAGGAGTAACAAATTTACATGCACTCTGTCCTTACTCTTGTCAAGGATTCTGCTGGTCTTGGCAGACCCTATCTAACCTTGGGAAGAATGGCCTGTTTGCTGCATCTAGACACAGCTAAATTGTGTCTAGAGCAAGATGGACTAACTCTGGCTAGGTTTTGAATGACTAGTTCCATGCTCATAATTACTTTCCCCTATATCCCAAATCTAAACCCATATCACATAGATTTTGCCCAGGGAGTAAAGCAGTTCACAGCACAAAGAATTCTGCATCTTTACAATCAAAGAGTTAATCCATTTGCGACAGAGTTATGAAGTCAAACCTCAAAAATTAGTAGAGTCTGTGGTTAAAACCAACTAAGAGGAAACAGAATCATTACAAATAAAAGCTAAAGAAATAGGCAAGCTATCATACCAAAAGGCTCAAGCATAAAGATACTTGAGAAAACTCCCTGCTGAGGTCAGAATAATGTCAAGCACAGCCTAAAACAGCATTCCTTTGAGGGTACCTGAATTTAATTGGATCAACCTACTGGACTATATATTCCCCAACCCAAAGTGAATGGTGAGTGATAGCTGGGCATGGTCAAGGAAAGGGATAATCAAAGTGAAACACGACAAAACCACTCTCATTCCAGTGTGAATGTGGACATATATAGGAAGCCATTACACTTTGCAAAGACCATCAGCACCATCAGGCTATGAGAGAGGGAGTAGCAGATATTGTCAAAATAATCCAAGCAGTCATTACCCACAAAAACAAGTAATGACAGCAGGCTCCAAAGGGAAAGAAGTAACACTCGGGATTGCTGCAATATATTGTAGCATAAATATCTAAAATATATTTCTCACCAAAAAAGAAGACACGCAAAAACACAAGAATGTCTAACTCTGAGTCTGATCTGTTCCTATTTACAGTTTTACAGCATCACCCCACCTGAAATAGTGAGAAATTACTGGACATGTAATACTCAACATCAGGCAGACTAAATCAAACTGGACTTTTAAAATGAAACACCAAGTCCTTAAAGGGACCATGGTATGACATGCAGGGCAACAGAAGCCTTGAACTCAGAGACAGTGCATATGTGGAGGCTGCAGAGGCAGCATTTGTAGTAAAACAAAACAAAACAAAAACTGAGTTTATTCTTTTTTATTTTTTTCACTCTTTAAAAATTTATTTATATTTTTATAAATTGAAGTTTATTCATTTTGTGTCCCTGCTATAGTCCCCTCCTTCATCCCCTCCCAATCTCACCCTTCCTCCATCATCTCTTCCCAGGCCCCTCTCCAAGTCCACTGAGGCCCTCCTTGCCTTCTATCTGACCCTAGCTTATCAGGTCTCACAAGGACTGGTTGCATTGTCTTCCTCTGTGGCCTGGTAAGACTGCCCCCCCCCATCATGAGGAGGTGATGAAAGAACCAGCCACTGAGTTCATGTCAGAGACAGTTCCTGTTCCCATTACTAGGAAACCGACTTGGAGACTGAGCTGCCGTGGACTACATCTGTGCAGGGGTTCTAGGTTATCTCCATGCATGGGCCGTGGTTGGAATATCAGTCTCAGAAAATACCCTTCTTCCCAGATTTTTTGGTTCTGTTGCTTTCCTTGTGGAGCTCCTATCCCCTCCAGGTCTTTCTATCTCCCCTCCTTTCATAAGATTCCCTGACTCTGCCCAAAGTTTGGCTATGAGTCTCAGCATCTTGTTACTTGCTATAAGGGACAATAGGAGAAAGACAGCAAAGGTGACCATTTGCAGCTAGCTGCTTCCCAGGCACCATTTATCTGCACCAGAATCTTTTCACTCTCTGATGGCATGATCTGTGGCTGGTAACATCCTTTCTTTCACAGCTTACTGGGGAAGTTCCTGTATCCTGGGACCACTGATGCACATATGATTATTAAGATGTTGGCACCCTCTAACACAAAGAGAATGGTTTACTCTGTTTACACTATTAACAAATGTTTTAGTCAGTGATTAATACATTTCTTTGGGTAAATAGCAAGTGCTTCCCTTGACCTTGTGTGGCCAGAGACATTCATTAATAAGGAGAAATTCTCTTTAACAACCTAAAGGCCAGTATAAATCCAAAAGTTGCAAAGAAATATGATATACCTGAAAACATGATAAGATCACGAAAGTAGTAACAATCTCCCTAATGAAATACAAGGTTAAAGACATACAAAAGTCCTTTCCTTGATGCAGTTGCTTCAGCACTCTCCCTGCAAACCCTGCTCACTTTCTAAGTTAATTTCAGACCAGACCATGCAGTGTAACTTTCTCCCTTCCCCTTTCTTTCTATCCTGCCTCTGAGAGCAGACAGAGTCCTAAGCTTGCTATAGGCTCTCAAGTGCTGGGTTTGAAGGGTATATGAAAAGCTGGGAGTAAGTCACTTACTAGAAGAGTGATTGACACATGGTCAGGTAGAAAACTGCATGGTGGAGACTCGGGAATTCACGCCCCGGAATCAAAGTCAGACAACATGTCAGGGCTCCAAGGAGAATCAGGCCTAGAAAATAGAAGCGAGAGTCCATTCTTATTGATCCCTGAGGAAGTTGGGCATATGTTGGGCAGCACGGAAAGCCAGGTGTAGGGAGACGTGTTGTTACTGGTAACTACTGGTAGTTCTCTGGTACCTGAGTCTGGCAAACTCACTTGAAATTTCCTGATATAATAGGTGGGGAGCCTGCTTGAAAATTAAGATTTATCAGCCCTTTCAGAAACCTGCCAGTAGCTGTGAGACCTGATAGAAGGAATTGCTGCTATATGTATTGTGGCATGAGCAGAAGTCTGCTCTGAAGTCTAACACCTTGATATTCACTGAAACTTTGAGGCTGTCCAACCTCCCTACATCTACTCAAAGACTTCTACTTCAAGACAAGGCTGTTTGCTTTCTTTAACTTGTAATTCAGAACGTATAACTTTTCATCTCCTTCCTCCTGGGAGGCTGCCAAGATCTTCAACTTACCTGCCCTGCTGTTTTGTTTTGTTTTATTTTGTTTTGTTTTCTAATGCCAATAATTTCCTCAAGCTCCTTACCAGTCTGTTTTTAAAGCTTTAAATATATTCTAAAGAGACATTCATGTGCTTCAACCTGATTACTAGACTATAGAAGAAGAAGAAGAAGAAGAAGAAGAAGAAGAAGAAGAAGAAGAAGAAGAAGAAGAAGAAGAAAGCTTCTTTAAGAATTTCCTACTGGGATAAAGAAAGGGCTGAATCTTGATGCTTCCCAGAAAAATATTTTGTGAAATGACGACATCTTGTCAGAGTACTACCTTACAGGAGATAAGGGAGTCCAGACAATGATGGTTCAGCAATGGGCAGGACTACACCTTGACAAGGAATACTTAGAGGTACACATTCATTACCCTCTGTTTATGCTATATCTCACTTCAGGACCCCAAAGATCGATTTAGGGGGCAGGAGGCAGTCACTGGTTCTCTTTGCTCTTTTGGTTTTTTTTTCTCAGTTTCTTTACATTGATTAAATCTTTTTCTGCTGGTCACTATGAATTTGGCTGTTTCAGATGATGTCTTGAAGCTAAGACTGGCTTCTTAGAGTATATATCGTGACTCCAATCTCAATAATAATAATCAAATTATAAATCACAGAACACAAAGTTATAATTAGAAGATAATCCTTCCTCCAGAAATCACTCAAAGCATACATTGCTAGGGACTGTGCCTTTTCTTATCAACTTTTTTCCAAGTAATGAATAACAATGAGACATTACAATCAGAGTCTCTAGGACAGGCTGTGGAGGCTGAAGAGATAATCTTTATACGGAACAGGCAGATGAAAATGCTGCTGTTGCTACAAAATCAGTGACTAGGCTGAAACCAAGCAGCTCAAGTGAGGCTATTGAAAAACAGCTGCTTATAAGAAATAGACAACTCCTCCCAACCCCACCCTCACTCTCTCTTCTCTCCCTGAGCCCCTCTCCTAATCCACTGAGAGGTGAGGTCTTCCTCCCCTTCCATCTGATCCTAGCCTATCAGGTCTTCTCAGGACTGGCTGCATTTTCCTCCTCTGTGGCCTGGGAAGGTTGCACCCCCAACAGGGGGAGGTGATCAGAGAACCTGCCACTGAATTCATGCCAGAGAAATCCCCTGCCCTCCTTATTAGGGAACCCACTTGGAGACTGAGTCTATGAGCTACAGCTGAGCAGGGGTTTTAGGTCCTCTCCATGCCTTGTCCTTGGTTGGGGTTTCAGTTTCTTTAGGGCCCCCAGAGCTCAGTTTTATTGGCTCCTTTGGTCTCCTTTTGGAGCTCCTGTCCCCTCCAGGTCTTTCTATCTTCCCCATCTGCCATAAGATTACCTGCACTCTGCCCAAAGTTTGGCTATGCATCTCAGCCTCTATAAAAAAATAAAGAAATAGACAAAACTGTTGTGATACCTTACTTTAGACTCTTAGGTTTTATTCATCAACTCATGCAAAAGGCTGCCCGGAAATAAGAATGGAAAGCAATCTAGCATTTATTACTTCATCAAGAATGTTCTATCACAGAGAGAAAACAACTAAATGGCAAAGCTATTCTTCCATTGAAACCAAGCACTGCAGATTTCTGGCTAATTTTAGAAACGCTACTGTGCTGTGGTCCATCTAAATGAGCTAGAAGACTCACTGTTTCCTTCCCTAGTCTTTTTCATCATTTATCAGGTTTATGTGAATTTGAGGACGTAAGTCAACGAATCCTTTACATGAACTCCTCAGATGTGTAATAGCCACATTTCTACAAGGAAGTCGGTGTACAAAATTAGGCACAGTGTATATAAGAATCCAAAATGAATGTAGTTCAGCATCAGCCTTTCTCTAAACACTGTGTACAAGGGAACTACATACAGGACTTGGAAGAACTCTGTCACCACATTAAAAAGTTGGTAACTATTAATCAGGCTCTATTCATCATACTTCCAATGGAATCCCTTTGGAAAGTCAGTTTATAGATTAAAAATATCCAAGTACTCCTAAAACTGATTTAACTTTTTGAAAACTCAGGTACAGCTAAGTGCGTATTTGATCTTAAGAGCAGAGATAGATTTTATTTGAATAGTTTGCTTTACCCAAGCACTAAGATTTGTAAAATCACTAAAGAAGAAAATAACGTAGGGCCTTGAGAACTAACAAACAACAGAGAGAAATAAAGGACTTGGAGTTGGGTGAATGGGGAGGTTGGGGGAGGGATCTGGGAGGAGTTAGGAGAGGGAAAACTTCCCTGATCAGGGTATATTGCATAAAACTTTTTTCAATAATAAGTAATTTCTTTATGATTAAATTTTTAGTTTGCTATTATCGCTTGCTTTTCTATTTTTTGGTTTCCAATAATAATCCCTGTTTACAGAAGCCTATTTCAGATTGCATACATACAATAAGTTAAAAGCAGGTTTGTACAGGCTAGTTAAAGTTTATAAAACTTATCTTTCTGTTACAATAGATTAAGTAACTGAAATAAATATATAAGTAAATTTTTGTTTCTTCTTGTTTAGTGTTTTGCATGGGCATAAAGTCAATTTTCTATAACTTTGAGAGGTTCATCTCTATGGATCTGGCTTGTAAAAGCTGATTTATTTTCCTGCATTCCAACTAGACTTTGTATGATTTTGACTTTTATTAAAAACTGAACTATCATTTATCAACATTTGTTTTGACTTTAAGCACTGTTTTTGTGTTTTGCCTTTACATTAAATATTAACTTTAAATCTTTGCTATCTTTATAAATTATAACAAAGATATATATTTATATTTTCTGTAATATTTAAATTAAATGATTCTTCTTCAAATCAAGAAACTGATTTAGAATAAATGAGAATTTATAAATGCTTGATACTTAAAAATGTACACTAATCTGAGGACATGCATTCCAGATGGTACTATATTTAGTAATATACACACATGATGTAGGAAAGTCACATTGTATTTCACTATGTACACCTATCTGTGCAGAGAAAGAATTTTAGTATCTTTTTGCTGTTTTCCTCAACAAATAAAGTATTCTGTATGGTGACTCAGGATTTTAAGGTTTATTTATTTATTTTTTACTTTATAATAAGTACTTTGATTTTTATTTTTTTGCCTTCAAAGTGAAAGACCAAGCAGGAATAAGAAATTACTTTTTATTGTGTTGTAATTTAATTTTTCAATCTCTTTTATTTATTAAACTTGCTCTTTATGTGAGCTGACAGTTCTTCTGTTTGTGTTCTTGGCTACAATCAATTTCAAACTTAATGTGCCAATATGACTTCTGGATAATCCTGTGGCACAACACATTCAGACCACTGGTGCTGTTAATCTGCTGCCATAGTATTGTTTCTGTGTTGTATGAAAATAGTCTTTAAGACTTGGTTCAGTGATATGTATGTAACTCAGCATGGTAAAGCATGTGCTTAGTATGCTAAAAGCCTCGGTTCCACCCACAGCACAAGAACACACACATACCTGTTCTCTAATGAAACTACTGTAAGTGGTTGATACTTTTACAGACCTAGTCCTTTTCTAGTTCTTACCATCTATGAATGGCACTACATACCGGGAACAAAATTTTTACCATGTGGCCCTTTGGGGTACGTTCTAGGTCTTAACTATAGCAGAAACATAATAATAATAATAATAATAATAATAATAATAATAACTATAACAATGCATTTGTTCCTTTTTCTTCTCTAAGAATCTTTATGTGTGGTAAAATTATGTAAATAAGTAACTATAACAATATATGGTTTAATTTGTACCATTTATATATGTAACTGGTATTATTGGAGAGGCTTTGTTTTGTTTGGTTTTTTTACAACATAGTCTATAAAAGTATGCTTTGCCTCTTGGCTATATTAACTTGTAATAAGCTCAGACTCTTTTTGTATAATGATGTCAAAGAAGAACATTTTTTTCTAAAAAGAAAGTTTATATTGTGTGTGCTAATTAAAAACAACAGAATTTAGGAGTAAATTAATTTAGATGTAATTTTATGGGTTTATTTAGACAGAAGATTATACATATTAGAAAATCCTGTGTTTTCAAATGGATACTTAAAATGATTTGAACGTATTAAAACACTTAACTTTTTAATTATTTACTTCAAATATATAAATTCTGTCAGATTTATATTTTTTGTAACAAGCTTTTTTCATACTGTATAATCTATTATGTATATATTACCATCAATGAACTGCTTAAAATGTACCATACAAAAATTTTTAGTTACCAAAGTTTCAAGTTAGTTTTTGAAAAAAAAACATTTATAATTCAGAATAGTGATGTTTTTATATAAAAAATATTTTCTCATAGAAAAGAGTTAATAAAAATATTATAGTAACGAATTAATTTATTGTAACAATAATAATTTGAATTTATTAGGTTTAAGGACACATAAGTATATTTCTCCTCCTTCAAATCTTTTAAAAATTTATTTATTTAGAAACACAGTTGTTTTTTAATTTATTTATTACATATACAGTGTTTTGCCTGCATGTAAACCTCACGCCAGAAGAGGGCGCCAGATCTCACTATAGATTGTTGTGAACCACCATCTGACTGCTGGGAGTTGAACTCATGACCTCTAGATGAGCAGACAATTCTCTTAACTGCTGAGCCATTTCTCCAGCCCAAAAAATATTTTTTATTAATTACAGTTTATTCACTTTGTATATCAGTTGTAGCCCCTCCCTTGTGCCCTCCCAATCCCACCCTCTCTCCCTCATCTTCTCCCATAGCCCTTCCCCAGTCCACTGATAGGGGTGGTCCTTCTCCCTTTCCATCTGACCCTAGTCTATCAGATCTCATCAGGACTGGCTGCATTGTCCTCCTCTGTGGCCTGGTAAGGCTGCACCGCCCCCCCTCCCCAGGGCAAGGTGATCAAAGAGCCAGCCACTGAGTTCATGTCAGAGACAGCCCATGTTCTTATTACTAAGGAACCCACTTGGACACTGAGTTGTCAAGGGTTATATTTAGGGGTCCTAGGTTATCTCCACGCATGGTCCTAGTTTGGAGTCTGTCTCACAAAAGACCCCTGTGCCCAGATTTTTTGGTTCTGTTGCTCTCCTTGTGGAGCTCCTGTCCCCTACAGGTCTTTCTATCTCCCCCTTCTTTCATAAGATTCCCTGCACTCTGCCTAAAGTTTGTCTATGAGTCTCAGCATCTGCTTTGATACCCTGCTGGGTAGAGCTTTTCAGAGGCCCTCTGTGGTAGGCTCCTGTCCCCCTGCACTTCCCCTTGTGCCAAGCAGGAGGCTCCTCCAACTCTTATAACAACCTTATAACAGCCCTCTTCCCCTCCCCTTCCCTATCCAAGCAACTTTTGAGTTTTCTTCTTCTTTTCTTTTCTCCCCCATCAAATCTAAGTTGTTCTAAACAAGTATCCTTGTAAGTGAGACAAGTTCTGGCATGCAGCTGACCTGCCAGAGTCACCTCATTAAAGAAAACTAACTCTCCCTCTGCCAGAAGCTATCAAATGCCGGTAGCTACTCAGCTAGTGGTGGGATTTTTGTGCCCACCGCCCCCCTTTCATCCTGGGATTTTTTCTGACTTGAGTTTGTGCAGATCTTCTGTGTGCTGTCACGATCACTGTTATCTGCAACTGCTCTATCTGTCATGTGTAGAAAATACTATTTCCTTGATCTTATCTACCAGCTCATAGGCTCTTAAAATATTTTCTCCTCCATTCTTGAGAATATCCTTAAGCCTTCGAGTTAGGGAGTGTGATATGTATGTCCCATTTAGGGCTGGACACTCCAGTCTCTTATTGTCTGAATGTTGACAAGCTGTGACTCTCTGTTAATTATTATCTGCTGCAAGGAGAAGCTTCTATGGAGAGGACTGAGAGATGTTCTGATATGTCAATAATAATCAATAATTTACTAGAAGTCATTTTAGTACTGTGTCTATTAGTAGACTGATAGAACTGGGTGCTCTTCTAGTGCCTATGACCTATCTAGCCACAGTTTATTGGCCCATTTATCAGTGCCCAGATATGGGTTCCATATAATGGATGAAGATTTAGATCCATTTTTAAGTAGTTTTTTTTTTTTCCATAACATCCAGGCTACTATTTCACCAGGAGTCATATTGCCAGGTGTTGTTGTAATTCACAGGAAATTTAGATGAGTGAGACTGACTTCTCTGGTAGTAGGCATATCACCTTTCAGCACTATGAAAGCCATTGAGTAGGGATGAAACTTCTAGGTCAGTACCAGTTTGATTTCTCCTTGTTCAGTGACACAAGTATGCAGTCTTTAGCAATAGTTTTATCAAGTTCTGAAAGGCAGTGATGGACAAGGCTGAAATCTCTGAACAATCTTGCCAGCCCCAAACAATAGCATTCTTATTTTAAAAAATAAAAAGAATAACCTATGAGGAAACCCAGATGT
Source organism: Pachyuromys duprasi (assembly GCA_028658305.1). NCBI lineage: Eukaryota > Metazoa > Chordata > Mammalia > Rodentia > Muridae > Pachyuromys > Pachyuromys duprasi. The sequence goes on along the minus strand of CM053742.1, from coordinate 55,611,601 downwards.
CCATTATTTCAGTGAACTATTATATGAAAGCTGAAAGGATGGCTGGAGTAATAGCTCCGTGGTTAAGAGAACTTGATACTTTTGTAGAGGCCCAATGTTTTGGCCCCCAGCAACTGCATGGTGGTTCAAACTGCCTGTAACTCTAGATCAAGGAAACCTTATGGCCTCCATGGGTATTTGCATGCATGTGGTACACATTAACACTCATAGAAACATACACAAAAACACAAACAAAAATAAATAAATCTTTAAAAGAAAGTTCAAGAAACTAAAAGACTCATGGGCGAAATAAGTAAAGATGGATATTTATAACAATGCTTCATCAAATGGTAAATAATAATAGAAACACAGAAACTATTTTTAAAAACCAAGGAAATATCAGACATCTAGAATGGACAAGATGGTTAATCTCTGTGAGTTTAAGTCCAGCATGGTCTATAAACTGAGTCCAGGACAGCCAAGGCTACACAGAGAAACTCTGTCTCAAAAACCAAAAATTAATTAATTAATTAAAAAGGAAATATACTGTAGTTGGAAACACAAAATATAAAAAATACATTAAAGGAGCTGAATATTAGGGGGAGATCCAAGATGGCTGCCACGAGAGGACACTGTGTCTGAGGAGTAGGACAGCAGAAACAATGCAGCGACCAGGAGACTGAACTCTGGGACCTGAAACACCAGCATTTGTGATTGCCAGGTGAGCGGAACTCCTACTGTGAGGAAATCAAGTAGGAAAATCCTAGGGACACCCAGTTATTCCCCGGAAAAAACTCCAGGTGACCGGCAGTGCACAGCCCTGATCTGAATGAGTAGCTTCCCTGGGTGCCAACAGCCACCATACCATACTTGGTCACACAGTCTCCAGGCCAGATGGAGAAGGCCCCGGGTACCATTTCAGACCGGCCTGCATCCAGCAGACACACTTCACTCAGCAACTCCGGCAACCACCCCAGACCGTGTGTGTGTCCATGGGTCAGTATGAAAAGGCACCAGATTCCATTCCCCAGACCGGGCTGCATCGGGCGGGCAAACTCCCCATGGCGGCACCAGCCGCCACCCTGGACCAGGACACACAGTATCAGGTCCAGACTGAGGTGCCCCCAAATACAATCTCAGACCGTGGTGCACAGCCCCTAGTCCAGAAGAAGGATGCACCAAGTTTCCAGACCAGAGGAGAGCCCTTAGCAGCAAGCCCAGGTCGAAGCGTGGATCCTCCAGACCAGAGCGGTACCCCCAGCTGCCATCTCAAACTGGGACACTCAGCCTCTGGCAAGGAGTGAGGAGCCAAACCTGCAGACCAGAGGGGTGACCAGCCTGTGGTGCTCACAATTTCTAGCACAGAGCACAAAGCCTGGGACACAGATCCCACAACGGAGTTCAACACACACACTATCAAACCACTGGAACTCCCTGATCTTCATGAAGAATACTCCTGACACAAGAGATTGACAGTTCCAGTCTGAAGTTCAGCCTTAAAGCACAAACAGCTCCTTGATTATATATAAACAAATGCCCACAAGTCGATGTAAGAACTCACCCAACAAAAATCAGGACACCATGGCCCCACCAGAAACACCCAAAAGCAATGGAGATTTTAATTCAGCGGAGACACAGGAAAATTATGTTGAAGCTACGATTATGCAGATATTAGAGGAACAAAAAGAGGGACAAAAAGAGGAAATAAACAAGGCCCTCAAAGAAATTCAGAAGAATTTCACGGCCCACATACAGGAACAATTAAAGATATACAGAGAGGAAACAAACAAAAAACTAGGAGACACAATTGATCAGATGAAGGAAACGATACAAAGCATGAAAACAGAATTAGAATCTATAAAGAAATCACAAATGGAGAAAAACATGGAACTGGAGAACTTAGAGAAAAGATCAGGAACCACAAAGGTAAGCATCACCAATAGAATACAAGAGATGGAAGAGAGAATCTCAGAAGCGGAGGATACGCTGGCTGAAATGGATTCCTCACTCAAGGAAAAAATAAAATCAGAAAAGTCCCAAACACAAAATATCCAAGAAATCAAGGATGCCATGAAAAGACAAAACCTAAGAATAATTGGAATAGATGAAAAAGAAGACTCCAGGCTCCAAGGACCGGAAAATATTTTTAAGAAAATCATAGAAGAAAATTTTCCCAACTTAAAAAAAGAAATGCCCATAAACATACAAGAAGCCTACAGAACACCAAATAGACTGGACCAGAAAAATAAATACCTCTTGTCACATCATAGTCAAAACACTAAACCTACAAAACACAGAAAAAATGTTAAAAGCAGCAAGGGAAAAGGGTCAAGTAACATATGAAGGTAGACCGATCAGAATCACACCAGACTTCTCATCAGAATCTATGAAAGCCAGAAAGGCCTGGGCAGAAGTCATGCAATCTTTAAGGGAACACAGATGCCAACCAAGACTACTATACCCAGCAAAGCTTTCAATCAACATAGATGGAGAAAACAAAATTTTCCACGACAAAACAAAATTCATGCAATACCTACACTGAACCCAGCCCTGCAGAAAGTACTAGAAGGAAAACTTCAGTCCAACGAACACAACTACACCAAAGAAAATATAGGATACAGATAATTTCAACAATCAATAAATGGGACCTCATGAAACTGAGAAGCTTCTGTAAAGCAAAAGATACCGTCATCAAAACAAAACGACAGCCTACAGACTGGGAAAGGATCATTACCAATCCTACTTCTGACAGAGAGCTAATATCCAGAATATGTAAAGAACTCAAGAAGTTAAAAAGCAAGTAATCCAATTAAAAAGTGGGATATGGAGCTAAAAAGAGAACTGACTGTAGAGGATTATAAAATGGCAGAAAACACTTAAAGAAAGGCCCAATGTCCTTAGCCATCAGGGAGATGCAAATCAAAATGAGCCTGAGATTTCACCTTACACCCACCAGAATGGCTAAGATCAAAACCTCAAGTGACAATGCATGCTGGAGAGGTTGTGGAGAAGGAGGAACCCTCCTCCATTGCTAGTGGGAATACAAACTTGTACAACCACTCTGGACCACCAGAATGGCTACAACCAAAAACTCAAGTGACAATGCATGCTGGAGAGGTTGTGGAAAAAGAGGAACCCTCCTCCATTGCTAGTGGGAATGCAAACTTGTACAACCACTCTGTAAATCAATTTGGTGCTTATTTAGACAATTAGGAATAGTGATTCCTCAAGACCCAGCTATACCACTCTTAGGCATATATCCAAAAGATGCTCAAGTACACAACAAGGACATTTGCTCAACTATGTTGGTAGCTGCTTTATTTGTAATAACTAGAACCTGGAAACAACCCAGATGTCCCTCAGTTGAGGAATGGATACAGAAATTATGGTACTTTTACACAATGGAATACTACTCAGCAATTAAAAAGGAGGAAATCATGAAATTCACAGGCAAATGGTGGGACCTGGAAACAATCATCCTAAGTGAGGTATCCCAAAAGCAGAAAGAAACATATGGTATATACTCACTTATATAGACCTATAGGATAGGAAGGTCATGCTGAAATCTATACACCTAGGGAAGATATACAAG
>CM053742.1:55570947-55607530 GCA_028658305.1 Pachyuromys duprasi | reverse complement strand
ATGGACATTGAATGGAGGAGAAAACAAGCAACAGGACAGGAGCATACCAAAGACGGCCCCTGAAAGAATCAATATAGCAATGTATCAAAGCAGATATTAAGACTCACAACCAAGCCTTAGGCAGAGGGCGGGAAATAATAATAAAAATAGGGGAAGTTAGTAAGACTTGGGGAGAACAAGAGCTCCATAAAGACCAAACTGAACAGGGCACAAGGGTCTTTTACGAGACAGTTTCTCCAACCAAGGACCATGTATGGATATGGCCTAGAACCCCTGCTCAGATGTGGCCCATGGTAGCTTGGTGTCCAACTGAAGACCCTAGTAAGGGGACAGGGACTGTTTCAGTCATGAACTTGATGGCTGGCTCTTTGATCCTCCCCCATACGCGCCAGGGAGTAACAGCCTGGCTAGATCCCAGGGGAGGACATTGCAGCCAGCCCTGAGGAGACAAGATAAACTGGGTTCAGATGGAAGGGGAGGAGGTCCTCCCCTGTTGGTGGACTTGGAGTGGGCTGTGAGGAGATGAGGGAGGGATGGGGAGAGTGGGAGGGAATGAGAGAGGGCGCTATGCTTGGGATGCAAAGTACCTAACCTTTGATTGATATAAAAATAAATAAATTACATTAAAAAGGAGCTCAATATTAGATGAAAACTATCAGAATAATTACTGAATTGAATCTAAAGACAGATGATAAACTTCACACTATCAATGAAAAAGATATAAATGAACAGTACCAAAAATATGAAAAATATCCAGAATGCCCCAGATTTAGTGTCTCAAGGCAATGAAGCAGAAGTGGAAGTGGAGGGCATCTAGCCTGTGAAAACACACACACACACACATACACACAATATACTGTGTACATACTAGATAAAATAAACACATACTAGAAAAATAATTACATAATATGTCACTAGCTTGTCTGCTATACAAACAAGTAAACCAAAAATATAACTGAATGAAATTTTTTTGGGCTCTGTGTGTATTTCAGATGATAAACTTGAATTCACTCAAAGGAAGTATTAGTAATCATGATTACATGATTAGAAAAAGTCGTATCTATGCTCCTTTCTTAACTATATGACAAGCAATTATATAATCCAATATTTATATAACATAGTTTTGTCTATAACATATATTATATATAACATATCATATGATACATTTGTCAGTAACAGCACAAAAGGTATAGGTAAGACTTAGGCTACATTTGTCTAGTCAAGGATTATGCTCCATATTGTAAGTTGAATTACAGAAACAAACAAAAACAAAACACCATGATAAATAATAAGATATAGTAGCTTTCTTTTACTGTGAAAAACTACCTGAGACATTTCGTTAACAGTGTCAGAAGTTTTGTGTATGGTTAACTGACCATTCTTCTTTTAGACCAGTAAAAAGACAACACACCTCCTTTTAATTTTTAATTTTTTTAGAATTTCATATACTACATTTTCATCATTTTTACTCCCAACTCTTCCCAGACCCAACATCCTTCCCTACCTACTCGTGTTAGTTTAAAGAAAAATGGCTCCCCAAAGGCTTACATATTTGAATGCTTAGTCTTCAGGTGGTAAAACTGTTTGTAAAAAAAATAGGAGGTGTGGTCTTGGGGAAAGGTGTATCACTAGGAATGAGCTTGGAGGTTTCAAAGGCCCATACCATTCCCAGATTTCTCCCTTTCTCTGCCTCTGTCTTGCTGGTAAGATGTAAGCTCTCAAATACTGCTTCAGTGCCACACCCACAACCATGTTCCCTACCATGAGAGTCAAGCATTCTAATTCTGTGAAACAGAGAGCCCCAAATTAAATCTTTCTAAGTTGCCTTGATTATGATGTGTGTACATAGCACTAGAAAAATAACCAAGACAATATCCAACTTTGTGTCCTCTTCTTTTGTTTTTTAAGTTTATCAAGAACAATTTAAGTTGCTTATTTTCCCTTGTATGTTTCCTTCCACTGGAGTGTGGTGGTTCTCAGGAGTCACACCCTTAGAGAAAACTGATTTTCTCTCTCCTAGCCACTATAAATTGCCAATAGGAACTCAGTTTGGTAGGGGACTTCTTATTCACTTCCTCTCTCCCTATTGAGATTTTTCTCTATCATGGGCTTGTGCACATCTCCTGCATGTGCATGATGAGATGGCAAATCTTGATGAAGATCCAATAAACAACTAAACTATTCATCTGAGTGTCAGGATAAAGTAGATTAGGATTTGAGGGGGTGGAGATAAAGGAAGGAAAGAAGAAAGAAAAAATGAAAAAGAAACTAAGGTTTCACAATTTCTTGTGAGGGCAAGACCTCAACTCAAAGCTTTCAGTAACTATAAATCCTTTTGGGAAAAAAGTTCAGGGTACGTTCAAGGCAGAAGGTTAATAACAAAATCTGTAATTTCATGTGTTTTTTTTTTCTTCTCCCAGATTTTTTTCCCTTCAGGAAACAATTATAGTTTATTTTCAAATAATAGGCAACAGTAAATTATTCTTGGTTGTTAATAGCAATGCACAGAATACAATAAAATTTTAACAAGATGTCCTTTAATATCCAACAATGAGCAAATCTGCAGTCTGCAGAGCATTTCTGAGATTGCAGGAGATATTGTTTCTAGTATATATTGCTGAAAATATATTCCTTAATCACCATGAAACTAGTAAAAAAATATAGATTTTATAATAAGAATGTGGAATAAAATTTGAAAGCCTATGAAACAGGTGAAATGGTAAGATTTTTACTGAGTTATAAGAAAATGATTGTGTGGAAAAATTACCAGGTACAGTGATAAAGCTAAGATAAAGGGTTGTTCTCTAGTGCAAAAAAAAAAACAAAAACAAAAACAAAAACAAAACAATGTCCCAGAGGCAAAACTATAGTAATGATGAAGGTTCTCACACATATGGCAAAACAGACCCCCTTTTAGTTTTCTTCCTTTAGCATTTATACAATCTACAAATACTTGCTTTTCTGCTAGTCCTTGTCTTTAAGGTACATGGTGGAGCACACATCTTAGCCACAAGAACAAAAGCTTCTCATGATCTCTCTTCTTCCCTTTGTGTACCTTTCCTCTGTCTGCTCAGCTCCCTTTTCCTGTTCCTCTTTTCCTGCCTTTCCTCTCCCTGATCCCTTATTTTTTCCTCCTTCCCCAGTTGTGCCTTTCTTTTGTCTTCTCAGTTCTCCTTGCCTGTTCCCCTTTACCTGTTCCCCCTCCCTCCCTGCTAGCCTTTTTGTACCTTCCTTCTCTCTATTTAGCTTCTTTTCTTCTATTATCGTTTTCCTCTACCACCTCCCTTCTACCTCCCTGCTTCCCTTTTTGTGCCTTTCTTTTCTCTGCTCAGCTCCCTTGGCCTATTCCCATTCCTGGATTTCCTTTTCCTGCTTCCCTCACCCTCCCTTCTTCCCTTTTTAAATATTTCTTCACTCTGCTCAGCTCCCATTGCTGTTCCCCCTTTCCCACCTTTCCTCTCCCTGCTAGTGTCTCCTTCCCCAATTCTCTTTTTGTTCCTTACTTCTCTCTGCTCAGCTCCCCTTACCTGCTCTTCTTTTCCTGCTTTTTCTCTCCCTGCTCCCCACTCTTTCCCTGCTTCCCTTTTTGTATCTTTCCCTTCTCTAGTCAAGTCCCCTTGCCTGTTCCTCTTTTCCTGCCTTTCCTCTTGGAACCCCTCTAACTCCCTGCTTCCATGTTTGTGCCTTTCTCTTTGTCTTCTCAGTCCACTTTCCTGTTCCCATTTTCCTGACTTTCCTCTCCCTGCTCGCCTCTACCTACCTACTTCCCTTTTTATACCTTCCTTCTCTCTACTCAGCTCCATTCACCTACTCCCCTTTTCCTGATTTTCCTCTCTCTGCTCCAGAATCTGGAAACAACAAAAATGTCTGGCAACTGAAGAATGAATACAGAAATTGTGGTGCATTTACATAATGGAATATTACTCAGCAGTTACAAACAAGGAAATCATGAAATTTGCAGGAAAATGCTGGGATCTAGAAAAAATGATTCTGAGTGAGGTATCCCAGAAACAGAAAGACACACACGGTATATACTCACTTATAAGTGGTTATTAGACATATAATATAGGATAAACATACTAAAATGTGTACACCTAAAGAACCTAAACAAGAAGAAAGACCCTAGAGAAGTTGCTCAATTCTTATTCAGAAGGGCAAAGGGGATAGACTTTGGAAGCAGGAGAAGACAGGGAACAGGACAGGAGCCTACCACAGAGGGCCTCTGAAAAACTCTACCCAGCACAGAATCAAAGCAGATGCTGAGACTCATAGCCACATACTAGGCAAAGTTCAGGGAATCTTATGAAAGAAGGGGAAGATATAAAGACCTGGAGTGGACAGGAGCTACACATGGAGACCAACAGAACCAAAAAATCTGGGCCCAAGGTGCCCTCCAGAGACGGATACCCCAATTAAGACTATGCAAAGGAGAGGACCTAAAACCCCTGCTCAGATTTAGCCCATAGACTCAGTCTCCAAGTCAGTTTCCTAATAAGGGAAACAGGGGCTGTCTCTGGCATTAACTCAGTGTCAGCTCTTTGATCACCTCCCTCTGGGGGTGTGGCCTTTCCAGGACAAAAGGAAGGAATTGTAGCCAGTCCTGATGAGACCTGACAGGCTAGGGTCAGATAGAAGAGGAGGAAGACCTCCCCTCTTATTGAACTAGGGGAGGAACATAGGGGGAGAAAAGGGAGGGAGGGTGAGACTTGGAAAAGATGAGGGAGGTGGCCATAGCCAAGATACAAAGTCAATAAATTGTAATAAATAATAAATAAACAAAACAAAAAGGAAAGTAATGGGAACCAATCTCAAAAAAAGTTTATCAAAAACATATCATAGTTTGTTAGTTTAAAAAAACAAGTTTTCTCTCCTATGCGCATGGGTGGGAATACCATGAAATATGAAGAAATCAATGAATGGACAGAAATTTGTCATAAGGAGGGGGTGGGGGAAACAGAGACTAATGCAGTACAATTATATATGAAATAGAAGGCAGGATTATTTGGAGGAAGGAACGGAACCAATAACAATTAAGGTAAGGAGGATGGCAAAGGTCAGTAGGATAAGAGGAAGAATAAGACCAAATAAAGACATGTATATACAGAAATGTCATAAAGAAACATTTTAGTTTGTATTCTAAGCTAAAAAAAAAAGAAAAGGGAAAAAGATTTGCAATAAAATATAAAAAGGAAAACGAAGGAAGGAAGAAAGGAAAGAAGAAAGGAAGGAAGGAAAAAGAGTGTGACTCCTGGTTCAAAACTTAAGTAGATTGTCTTGCCTTATTACAGATTATTAGAAAAGTTTTTACTTAGTAGACCTCATGGGAGAAAATGTCACTCCCTGCACCAGATTTCTACAACTGATGCATTGTCCTCCCATAAAGAGCTGCTGTCAACAAGCCAAGGCCCTGGCTAGCCAGGCTCTTCCACATAGCTGCCTCTGTATCCCAGTTGCCTGGATTTAGTAACCTCTCTCAGGCAGATACTTTTGTCAGGGATCTTTGCTGAAACCTTTGTGAGAGATGGAAAAGGAACATTTTTTCACATTTCTAAATAATCATTCACCTTTGCACCCCAGCATTCTGCTGTGATTTCTTTTGGCATTAGGGAGGCAAACCCCATGCCTTTGTTCATCCATCCAACCCTCAACTGCTGCTGTTCTGTAAACAACAACAAAAACAACAAAAGAACATAGAGGACCTGGAATTTTCTCCGCCCACATTAGTGACTTGTTCGTGATAGTAAGTAATTAAAACCTGGATTGTTCTCTTTCTTTTGGTTCATTGCCTCAAACAAGATATTCTGACACCACTGAAGCTCAGCTCTCTCTACTATTCAGTTTAACTTCTGAAAATGGGTACAGTAATCTGGGTAGTCAGTTAACCCCACTGCCACTCAAAATAAATGTTTGAAGATTGCAGAGCCTCTTTTAGGAAGTGTTAGAATCTGCAGAGCAACCCAGAAGGGTGGGAATGAATTTGGTTTCCCTGAGCCTGAGGACTCCATGGGCCACGTTACTAGCTATCTATGTGACCTTAGAAACTATTAGCAGAAACTGTGGGACATTCAAAGAGGTTGCCAGATGTTTGTATAAACATTTCAGTTCCGAAGGAGATATAGGTCTTTCTCTTTAATATGTGACACTTTAGGGGAGATCTGCTGGCTAGATAGAGAAGGAATCCATGTAGTTCTACTGGCCAGTTAGAGAAGGAATCCAAAGAATATGTTTTAAGATGTTCAAAACAAGTCAGTGAAGCAGTGTGAGAGCTGCTGTATAGGACAAAAACAGTAGGGCTAGAATTGGGGAAGGGTTGAGGTTCCCTCACAAACTGAGTGGGTGTAGTTTTGTGTCTGGTTCAAATAAACACATGGTAATACAGCAAGCTGCTGCAACTTCTGGAGGAAAAAGACCTGTTGTATTCAAGTGCTGTGAAGAGAGTTTAGAAACTTTCCTTTATGTGCTTTGAAAAATTTAGCACATTAGAAACTTTCTAATATGCTACAGTGAATGAGAGTGTTGCTATGAACACACTCCTTTACAGTGCCCTAACAGCAACCTTAGCCATGACAACAGAATATAAACAGCAGCGGAAGAGCAGCTGTAGCCATCTGGATGTTGCGTCCCTCCAGGGAAGTCCAGGCTTTACTACAACTGTTCTCTCTGCATGGACTCAAAAGTCCCAGCTAAGAAAGAACTGTTTGCCTCAGCCTGTAGTCCTACACCCTGTCTCTGCCAAAGCCAGGCAGTTGGACCCACTTGGTTTCACAGATGGGCAGCACCTGTGACTCATGCACATAGAGATCTTTGTGCCTCTCTTTGTAAACCAAGGGGTAGATTAAAAGGCCCATCAGTTTTTGTTCAGAAAAGTCAACTTTCAAAACCAAACAGGACTTTTCTGTCCCTAACACCAAGGTTGGGATTCAATAAAGAAGTGAAAATGTTAATCCTCTTAGCCTTCGATGTGTTGTCACATAGATGATTATGATTCCTAAAACCCCTACACTAAGATAAGAAAAAGTAAGGAGTAGCTTCTCCTTTAGAGTTTAAAGGCACCACCTTAAAGATCCCGACACAAGCCAACTATAAGTGAGTTATTTGGGGTCTTTGCAAATCTCTAGTTTCCTGGACCCTGCCAATGAAGAATACTTTGCATGTAGGCTCTGAAAAGCGGCTCCTAAATCCTAATGAGAACTGGTATAGTTAGGGGTACCTTAAATGAGACATGGAAAATTGTAAACGTGTATAACTCACCAGTCTAATGGCTTGCCGTTTGACCAGGCCACTGACAGCCTCAGCTAGCAAAAAGCCTTCCCAGTGGGGACAATTTGTTGCAATACAAATCATTTCTGTCCCTAAATAAGATCTTTGTTATCAGTGCAGATGCACACCAAAGCACTTATGTTGACAAAGTGAAACACAGTTGATGAACAGAATGGGGTTGACAACTAAATACGGAAACTGGGGTATCTCCTGCCCCCAAACAAATAGATGTGTGACAATAACCCATTCTGACTCCATGATAGAATATATTATGTAAATTTGGGCATCAAACTGGGTAATGAGGTCTCCAGAATTAACATCTTATCATAAAGTCATAGAGGGTAAACAAGAGCAATTGCAATAATGTGTAATGAGGGTGAAGGATGGAACCTCAGTGGCAAACACTGTGAAATACCTGGCACTGAGCTTTTCTCAACCCTAATCAAAGAACCTTGTTCTGTGACAGGTAACAGTTAATACAGAGACCAACTACTAGCCGATGTGCAGAGAATAAGAGACTGTACAATGCTCTGCTCTAATCAGGACATCTATAGCACACCCCCTCCTTCCAAGGCTCAGAAATCATAACCAATAGAGGGCAGAAAGACTGCATAAATCACAGAGGGTGATTGCAGAGAAAGTTTTTAGCAGATATGACAAAACAGTTACATACATGAAATCAAAATGATTTCATGCATAAGACATGAATAAGATCATACCCCCAGCAAAGCATGGGCAGGGGGCAGGAGAGGATCATGAAGTCTTACTTTTATCTGAAGATCTGTTGGTGACTGGGAGAGGGAGTTAGTTTTTCCCAGGAATGCAAACTCTGAGAGGCTATTCATGCTCTAGTACATAGCCCCACACTCATGCACATAAGGGTAACAGTAAATGGACTAAATTGGTATTAAATGTTTTTTTTTCTTTTTTTTAAAGATTCAGTTTTTTAATTTATTATTATTTTCTTTTTTTCTTTATTTTACATCCCAAGGGTGCTTCCTCCCTTCTTTCTCCCAGTACTCCTTCCTCTTTCCTCCTTAGCCCTTCCCTTTTCCCCTAGAAAAGGAAAGCTCCCCTCCCCCTGACTCAGCCTTCCCCAGAATATCAAGTAACATCAGGACTGCCCTTATCTACAGTTCCTGAGGCCAGGCAAGACAGCCCTGCCAGAAGGCAGCAATGTAAAAGCAGGCAAGGAGTCCTTGTTAGAAACAGCCCCCCCCCTCCACTCACCAGGCAACCTATATGAAGACCAAGTCGCCCATTGGCTAGATATGTGCAGGGGCCTAGGTTCAGACCATGCCTGCTCCTTAGCTGATGTCTCAGTCTCTGTAAGCCCCCATGGGACTGGGTTAGTTGTCTCTGTTGGTCTTCTTGTGAGGCTCCTGTTCCCTCAAGGTCCTTCCATCTTTACCCCAACACTTCCACACACAGAGCTAGTGATAGGTTATCAGTTAAGAGCATTTCCTGCTTTCACAGAGGACTGAAGTTTGTCTCCCAAAACCCGCATGGTAGTTCACAACAATCTATAACTCCACATACATGCATGCAGCCAAACACTAATACTCATGAAATAAGATAACTGGCGAAAATAATTAAAAGAGAGCAAATGAGGTTAGATAGGGAACGTAAAGCTATGGAACAGGAATTGGAAGGAGGTGAATAATGGCTGGATTGAATCCAAATGCATCATATGAATGGAATATTGAATAAATCAGTATTATATAAGATATATTTACTAAGAAATAAAAAGAAAATAATTCAGAAACAAGTGAAAAAATGTAAGAAAAAGGAGAGAAATTCAAACACAATCCCAGAGTTTTCCTACACACATGAATGCTTTTGTTACTGTAATGATAAAAGAGCATGGGAAATAGGTATTATCTCTAAAAATGTGCCAACCTAGCTTATACCAAAACTTATCATGGATAGATAAAGCAAGCCAATAGACCAGGGTATTTTTAAATTATTATTATTAATTACAATTTATTCACTTTATATCCCAGCTGTACCTTCCCTCATCCCTCCGAGTCCCATCCTCCTTCCCTCTTCTCTCCCATGTCTCTCCCCTAGTCCACTGATAAGGGAGGTCTTCCTCCCCTACTATCTGACTATAGCCTATCAGGTCTCATCAGGACTGTCTGAATCCTCTTACTCTGTCTGCTGGCTAGGCCACCTCACCAGGGGGACGTGATCAAAGAGAAGACCACTGAGTCCATGTCAGAGACAGCTGACCGGGGTATTCTTAACAAGCTAATCACATTAATCCACTGATTCCATCTAAGATCATTCACTGAACCTTAAATGTAGCTAACACTTTTTTTTTCTAGGTGAAAAATGTTACCTGTCCAGCATCAAGGAACAAAGCTGTTCTCTTAATACAAACTTAATCCAATGTCAATGCACTGCAGTCTATGAAAGGAGATGTAGTCAGACTCATGCCTACTTGTCTGCCTATGCTTTTAAGTAGTTATATCTCTAGTACAGTCACTTTCACTTAGAACCTTCTTTATTCGGGGTCTTCAACATAGAGCTGCCTCTAGTACTTTTACGAAAACATCCTTAAAAAGAATGGAAAGTCTCTATTGTTTCTAAATTCTGACTCCTTAATCAGTATTTTTTCAATTGCTAGCATTTCTCTCTCCCCATCCCCTTGATTCCAAAGTCCACAATTAAGTAGGGATCTTGTTTAGGGTACTCTTAACACTGAAAAAAGTTCTCATGTGTACACTGATATTTTCGACTCATGCCATTCTACACAGAAAAATAGAACTGAAGGAAAGGAGTTGATTCTTTGTCGAATTTGTCCTCTTGCAATAAACAAAAACTACACAGTTATTTTAATTTTGGCTTACTGTCCTCATCATCTATTCTGAAGCTTAGCAGCCCAATACCCTTTCCAGGACAGCTAAGCTTCTAACATAAAAATTCTTAAGAAAACTAAATGGCATTATAAAATATTCACATAATATCAAAAGTCACTGAAACAAAAGTGTTTGCACACAACATACAGAACATGATGTCAAATGGTATACATAATCCAAAAATATCATTAAAAACATTAAACATAAATATAGTACTTTAATCATAAGGCAGTGATTCTTAGACTGAATAAAAACACACATTCTAACCATATGTTATCTATAACAAAATTTAGAATTTAAAATGCACATAGATAAAGACTAACAGAGTAGATGCAGATGAATCATGCAAATAGCAACAATAATAAAGTTATAAAAGCTACATTACTAAAAGACAAAATAGACTTTCTAGAGGCAACTCCACCTTAGTGCCCCTATTATGTATACTTACTTTCTCTCTTAGAGTACATGTATTTCTATTCTAATGAATCTAACTTTGCTTCAAAGATATAACTAAAAACTAAACTTTTTGTTTAAAAAGTATAATTATGAACAGATCAATAAACACATAAAAAGCCCTCTGTTCTCCAGACCCAGTTCTCAGGGTCACCCCTTAGTGCTACAACAGAACACCAGCTGCATCTTCCCATTACCCTCTTTCTAGGCCACCTGTGGATCCTACAGACCTTACCCCTGGCCTCCCCTTCCCACATCACTGTGTCTCAGCCCCCAACTCAGATGTATGACTCTGCTCAACTATAGGCCACACCTCCCCAAAGACTAGGTAGACTGCCCTTGAACCTTCTCCAATCTCTCTGTTCCCCAGAAGCAAATCTCAGGATTGCTCCCAGTGCTGCAACAGACCATCTATCCCTGGCCTCCCTTTCCTGAATCTCCAACCCCAGCGGGCATTTCCCTTAAACATACCAGCACGGCCAGCCAGTGAAACAGGCAATACATGGCCATAGCACTCTGAAAATGCAGAAAGGAAACAGAAACCAAAGAACAAATCACCCACCTAGAAAAGACAAATCTAGAAATCAGCACCTAGATTTATTATCACCCTAATCCCAGATGCATTGATGCATCTGGTTTGAGGCATAAGATGCATATCAGCCAGGCTAATATGTCCGCACCAGAGCTTATCTATCCTACCACACAAGGCCCTGAATATTCCAATATAGCTTAAACATGAGAAGAAGACCATTAAAACCAACTGTATGAGATGATAGATATCCTAAAAGAGGAAATGACTACATACCTTAAAGAAATTCAGGAAAACACATACAATTCAGGGAAATTAATAAATCCATTCAAGAAAGCAAAGAAAAATGTTGAAGGAAACAAATAAAACTGTTCAAGACTTGAAAATGAAAATAGAAGCAAGAGTGGCTGGCTCTTTGATCACCTCCCCAAGGCACAGAGGAGAACAATGCAGACAGTCTTGATGAGATCTGATAGGCTAGGGTCAGATGGAAGGGGAGGAGGACTTCCCCTATCAGTGGACTTGGAGAGGGGCATGGGAGGAAATAAGAGAGGGAGGGAATGAGGGAGGAGGCTACAGCTGGGATACAAAATTAATAAAAAAGTAAAACTTTAATAAAAAAGAAAACAGAAGCAATAAAGAAAACACAAACTGATGTAACTCTGCAAGTGAAAAATTTATGAAAGTGAAGAGGAACTACAGAGGCAAGCTTCAGCAACAGAATACAAGAGATAAAAGAGAGAATCTCAGGCGTTGAAGATACAATGAGAGAAACGAATACTTCGGTCAAATAAAATATTAAATCTAAAAATCTGCTGATACAAAACTTCCAGGACATCTCAGATACTATGAACACAAAACCTAAGAATAATAGGAATAGAGGAAGGAGAAGAATCCCAGCTCAAACGTCCAGGAAATGTCTTCAACATTATTATCATAGAACAAAATGTTCTTAACCTAAAAAATGAGATGCCTATAAAGGTACAAGAAGCATACAGAATACCAAAAAGATTGGATGAGAAAAGAAAATCTCCTCACCATATAATAATCAAAACACTATATATACTGAACAAAGAAAGATTAAAAGATGCAAGAGAAAAAGACCAAGTAACATATAAAGGCAAGCAATTACACCTAACTTCTCAAAGGAGACTTTCTGAAGGCCACAAACACTTGAAAAATGTGCTATGGACTTTAAGAGACCACAGATGCCAGCCCAGATTATGAGAGCAAGAAAAACTTTCAATTACTATAGATGGTGATTGAAATAAGATATTCCATGATAAAGTCAAATTTAAGTAATATCTATCTACAAATCCAGCCCTACAGAATGTGCTAGAAGAAAAGCTCAAAACCAAGGAGGTTAAATATAGTCATAAAAATACAGGAAATAAACACACACACATACCACCTCCATTGCCATAGCTACCACCACCATCAACAGAAAAACAGGAATTAACACTCAGTGATCATTGATATCTCTTAATATCAATAGTCTCAATTCTCCAATAAAAATGAAAAGACTAACCAAATGGTTGTAAAAACAGGATCCATTCTTCTGATGTATAGAAGAAACACAAATCAACATCAAGTATAGATGTACTGGCTGGTTTTGCTGTCAACTTGACACAAGCTAGAGTCATCAAAGAGAAAGGAGCTTCATTTGAGGAAATGCCTCCATGAGATCCAGCTATAAGGCTTTTTCTCAGTTAGTGATAAATGGTGATAGTGAGCAGCCCTTGTAGGTGGTGCCATCCCTGGGCTTGTGGTCCTGTGTTCTATAAGAAAGAATGTTGACCAGAGGAAGCAGCCCAGTAAGCAGCACCCCGCCATGGCTTCTGCATCAGCTCCTGCCTCCAAATACCAGCCCTGCTTGATTTCTTGTCCTGAAGTCCTCCAGTGATGGACTGTGGTTGTGAAGTGTAAGGCAAATAAACCCTTTCTTCCCCAATGTATTTTTTTTAGCCATGGTGTTTCATTGCAGCAACACAAACCCTAAGTAAGACAACAGACACTACCTTGGGGTAAAAGGTTAGAAAAAGATATTCCAAGTAAATTGGCCTAAACAGTAAGCTGGAGTAGCCATTTTAAAATGTAAAAAAAAATAGACTTCAAATCAAAATTATTCAAAAGAGATTGGGAAGAACACTACATACTCATCAAAAGAAAAAAAAATCACCAAGAAGACATTTTAATTGTTAAAATCTATGCTCCAAACACAAGGGCACCCACATTTGTTGAAAACAAACAAACAAACACTACTATCACTAAAATCACACATAGACCCTCACACAATGATAGTAGGAGACTTCAATACATCATACTCACCAGTGAACATGTCATCTAGGAAAACTAACCAGAGAAATCCAGGAGCTGTAGGCTTAGATTTTTCACCAAACCTACTTTATTTAGGATTCTATTATTATTATTCTATTATTATTATTAACTCTTCTATCTCCTTTTCTCCCACTTACCAGAGTAGGGTAGAAAGAAGGTTATTAGGTAAAGGGGCTTGCAGACCTTTTTAGAAGTAGTTCTTTGGGGTGAGTTCAGTCTTCATTGTCCAGATACCAGCAGTCTAGTCCAAAGGCCAACACCAAGCAGCAACATGAATCTGCATGATTCAGAAGATGAGCACAAGTCAGCAAAAGCCACAAGACTCAATTGGATTGCCTCAAGAAGTTCTCTAGAGTGTTTGTCTCTGCAAAGCCAAGTGTCAAAGCACAAAGATAAGCACAGCGATGTCGATCCAAAAACCAATGTCTCATATGCAGCTACTCCTGATGAGACCTAATAGACTAGGATCAGAAGGAAGGAAAAGAAGACTTCCCCTATCAGTGGTCTTGGGGAGGGACATGGGAGCAGAAAGAAGAGGAAGAAAGGGATTGGGAGGGAACTACAGGGGTATATAAGGTGAATAAAAGGTAATTAATAAAAAATTTAATTAAAAAATAAAAAAACAATGTCTCCCTGTCCGTGAGCTTCTATATATCTCCCTCCTCAGAGTCTCAGCTGATTAAAGTCACACACTTCTCACAAGCCAGCCTCCAACAAAACATCACATGCCCTCTCAAAAGATAGCTTCTAGGAAAACATCACATGATTCAACTGACTCTTCAAAGAAACCAGAAACTTCCACTTCAAGTTGTTAACAGACATCATAAACTAAATTGACCTAACAGATATTTACAAAGCATTCCACCCAAACTGAGAAGAATATACTTTCTTAGCGGTTCACAGACTTTCTCTAAAATTGACTACATACTAGTAAACAAAGTAAGCTTCAATAAATACAAGAAAATTAGAATAATTAGAATACATCCTATCAGGCTACCACAGATTAAAGCTGGACTTTAACAACAGAAAAAAAGCAGAAAGAACAGATAGCATACAAACTTGTGGAAACTGAACATGTGTCTACTGAATGAATGCTGGGTCAAGACAAAAATAAAGAAACAAATTAAAGGCTTTCTCTAATTCAATGAAAATGAACACACAACATACCCAAACTTATGGGATACAATGAAAACTTTTCTAAGAGGAAAGTTCATAGCACTAAGTGCCCTCATAAAGAACTTGGAGAAATCCTCATACTAGCAAAATAATAGCACACCTAAAAGCTCTACAACAAAAAAGGAATACACATTACCAGAGGAGTAGGTGGCAAGAAATAATAAAACTGGGAGCTGATTATTAATAAATTGGAAACAAAGAACAATAGAAAAGAATGAAATAGTTTGTTCCTTGAAAAAAAAAATAACAAGATAGACAAACTCTTATCCAAACTAACTAAAAGGCACAGGGAAGACAGCCAAAGTAATAAAATTAGAAATGAAACAAGAGACATAACAAATACAAGGGAAATCACAAGAATCATAAGAACATACTTTAAAAACCTGTACTCTGCTGAATTGAAAAAATCTGATAGAAATGGATCATTACCTTGATATGTACCACTTCCCAAAGTTAAATCAAGAACAGATACTGAGGGAATCCAAACAACCTTTAGGGCATGGTACAAAAGCCTATATGCCACAAAATTTGAAAATTAAACGAAATTGACAATTTTCTTGATAGATTCCATTAACCAAAATTAAAGCAAGATTAAGTAAATATATCAAATAGTCCTATATCTCCCAAGGAATATAAGCAGTAATCAAAAAAATCTCCCTTCCAAAAAAAAAAAAAAAACAAAAACAAAAAAACCAGGGCCAGATGGTTTCAGCACAGAATTCTACCAGACCTTCAAAGATCTAACTGCAATTCTCTTCAAACTATTCTACACTATAGAAGCAGAAGGAACATATCAAACTCATTCTATGAAGCCACAGTCACCTTGATACCTAAAACACAAAAACCCAACAAAAAAGGGAACTTCAGACCTATCTCTTTTATGAACATTGATGCAAAAATACTCAATTAAAATACTCAGAAACCAAGTGCAAGAACACATAAAAGACATCATCCAACATGACCAAGTAAGCTTTATCCCAGGCATGGAGGGGTGGTTCAATATACAGAAATACATCACTGTAATCCACCATATAAACAAACTGAGGGGAAAAAAACCCACATGATCATCTCCTTAGATGCCAAAAAAGCGTTTGACAAAATCCAACACCCATTCATGTTTAAAGTCTTGGAGAGATCAGGGACACAAGGTACATACCTAAACATAGTAAAGACAATATACAGCAAGCCTATAGCCAACATCAAACTAAATGGAGAGAAACTTAAATCAATTCCAGAAATCAGAGACAAGGCAAGGCTGCCCACTCTCTCCATATCTCTTCAACATAGTACTTGAAGTCATTGCTAGAGCAATAAGACAACTAAAGGATATGAAGTGGATTCAAATTGGAAAAGAAGAAGTCAAATTATCACTATTTTCAGATTATATGATAGTACATATGAATGATTCTAAAAATTCTACCAGGGAACTACTACAGCTGATGAACACATTTAGCAAAGTGACTGGAAACAAAATTAACTGAAAAAATCAGTAGACCTCCTGTATACAAAAGACAATAGGGCTGAGAAAGAAATTAGGGAAACTACACCCTTCACAATAGTCACTAACAACATAAAGTACCTTGGTGTTCCTCTAACCAAGCACGTGAAAGACCTGTTTGAAAAAAAAAATTCTTGTCTCTGAAGAAAGAAATTGAAGAAGATATCAGAAGATAGAAAGATCTCCCATGCTCATGAATCAGTAGGATTAACATAGTAAAAACAGCCATCCTGCCAAAAGCAACAGTCAATGCAATTCCCATTAAATACGAACAGAATTCTTTACAGACCTTGAAAGAACAGTTCTCAATTTCATATAGAAAAACAAAAAACCCAGAATAGCTAAAACAATCATGTACAACAAGAGATTGTTTTGAGGTAGCTCCATCCCTGATCTCAAGCTGTACTACAGAGAAATAGCAATAAAAATTACAAGGTACTGGCATTGAAACTGAATGGTAGATCAATGGACTCAAACAGAAGACCCAGAAATAACCCCACACACCTGTGGATACTTGAATTTTGACAAAGAAACCAAAACCATGCAATGGACAAAAAAACAGCATCTTCAACAAATGGTGCTGGTCTAACTGGATGTCTACATGTAGAAGAATGCAAATAGATCCAAATTTACCACTCTGCACAAAATTAAACTCCAACGGGATCAAAGACATCAACATAAAACCAGAAACACTAAATCCGTTAGAAGAAAAAGTGGGGAAGTCTTGAATTCATTGGGACAGGAGACAACTTCCTGAACAGAACACCAACAGCACTGGCTCTATGCTCAACAAAGAGAATTACAGAACAGTTTCCTCACTAACTTAGATGCAAAAATACTCAATAAAATACTTGTAAATGGAATATAAGAATATATCAAAAAAAGTCATACACCATGATCAACCTGGCTTCATCCCAGAAATGTGGGGATTCTTTAACATTCAAAAATCAGTAAATATAATTCAGCATATAAATAAACTAAAATATAATTTCCACATGACTATCTCATTGGATTTAGAAAAGCCCTTTGATAACAACTGACACCCCTCCATGATAAAAGTCCAGGAGAGGTTATGGATACAAGAAACACATTTAAACATAATAAAGGCAATATACAGCAAGCCACTAGCCAACAAAAAATTAACTGGAAAGAAACTCAAAGCAATTCCACTAAAATCAGAAAAAAATGAGGTTGTACACTTCATACCTATTCAATACAGTACTTGATGTATTCGCTAGAACAATAAGACAACTAAAGATGATCAAGGACATACAAATGTTTAAAACAGAAAGATACTTTGGAAATCAATCTGGTGCTGTCTCAGACAATTAGGAATAGTGCTTCCTCAAGATCCAGCTATACCACTGCTAGCCATATATCCAAAAGATGCTCAAGTATACAAGAAAGATATTTGCTCAACCATGTTTGTGGCAGATTTATTTGTAATAGCCAAAAGCTGGAAACAATCTAGATGGCCCTCATTTGAGGAATGGATACAGAAATGGTGATACATCTACACAATGGAATATTACTCAGCAATAAAAAAAAAACAAGAAAATCATGAAATTTGCAGGTAAATGGTGAGAACTGGAAAAGATCATTCTAAGTGAGGTATCCCAAAAGCAGAAAGACACATAGGGTATATACTCACTCATAATCAGATATTAGATATATAATATAAGATAAACATACTAAAATCTGTATACTTAAATTAATCAAGAAGGAAGACTCTGGCTACAATCCTCAATCTCCATTCAGAAAGGCAAAGAGGATGGACATCAGAATAGGGAGAAAAAAGGGAACAGGATAGGAGCCTACCACAGAGGGCCTGTGAAAGGCTCTACCCTGCAGAGTATCAAAGCAGATGCTGAGACTCATAGCCAAACTCTGGGCAGAGTGCAGGGAACCTTATGAAAGAAGTAGGAGATAATAAGTCCTGGAGAGGACAGGAGCTCCACAAGGAGAGCAACAGAACCAAAAAATCTGGGCACAGGGGATTTTTCTGAGGCTGATACTCCAACCAAGAAACACTCATGGAGATAACCTAGAACCCCTGAACAGATGTAGCCATGGCAGGTCAGTGTCCAAGTAAGTTCCATAGTAATGGGAACAGGGACTGCCTCTGACATGTACTGATTGGCCTGCTCTTTGACCACCTCACCCTAAGCTGGGAGCTCCCTTACCAGGCCACAGAGGAAGACAATGCTGCCACTCCGGATGAGACCTGAGAGACTAGGACCTCCCCTATCAGTGGACTGGGAGAGGAGCATGGGTAGAGAATGGGGAAGGAGGGAAGACTTGGGACGGGGAAGAGGGGAGCTACAGGAGGATACAAAGTGAATAAACTGTAATTAATAAAAAATAAAAAATGAAAAAAATGGACTATCTTAAATTCTACTTGTGATTGCAAAGTTGTCCATATTGCCTTGAAATTCTAAGGTTTGGTTACTAAATTTATAAATCTATAATTATATTTTCAAAAAAGTCAAAGTATCATTATTTTCAAATGATATGATAGTACATATAAGTGGCCCCCAAAAATGCTACCAGAAAACTTCTAGAGCTGATAAATTCTTTCAGCAAAGAAGCAGGATACAACATTATCTCAAAAAAAATTAGTAGTCCTCCTACACAAAAATGATAAATGGAATGAAAGAAATCAGGACAACAACACCCTTTACAATACCCTCAAATAATACAATATTTCTTGGGGTAACTCTAATCAAGCAAGTGAAAGACTTATATTATAAAAACTGCAAGTCTTTGAAGAAAGAAATTGAAGAAGTTACAAGATGGAAAGACTTCCCATACTCGTGGATTGGTAGAATTAACATGGTAAAAATAGCCATCCTAACAAAAGAAATATACAGATTCAATGCAACTCCCATCCAAATTCTAACACAATTCTTCAAAGAACATGAAAGGACATTTCTCAACTTCATATGAAAAAAAACAAAAAAACAAAAAATGCAGGATAGCTAAAAACAATTCTGAACAATAAAAGAACTGCTGGAGGTATTAGCATGCCTGATTTCAAGATTTACTACAGCCAGGCCACAGAGGAGGACTTTGCAGCCAGTCCTGAACATACCTGATAAACCAGGATCAGATGAAAAGGGAGGAGGTCCTCCCCTATCAGTGGACTTGGAAAGGGGCAGGGAGGAGATGAGGGAGGGAGGGTGAAATTGGGAGGGAATGAGGGAGAGGGATACAACTGGCATACAGAGTTAATAAAATGTAACCAATAATTTAAAAAAGGAGCATGCACCCTGTAAGAAACCACAATATAATCTCTATAAAATCTTTAAAAGTTTTATCCAGTTATAAGTGTTTAAGGTAAATAAAATACTTTAAGTAACATTTAAAAAAAGATTTACTACAGTGCTATGGTAATAAAACCATACAGTACTGGCATAAATAGGGACATGCTCACACACACACACACACAAAAAGGCAAATTGAAGTCCAAAACATAAATCCACACAATATGGGCACTGATTTTTTTAATAAAGAATCCAGGATTACACACTGGAATAAAACAGCACCTTCAACAAATGGTGCTGGTCAAACTGAATGTAAGCATGTAAATAGATTCATATTTGTCACCTTCCATAAAATAAAGTAAAAGTTTAAAGATCTCAACATAAAACCAGATATACTAAACCTAAGAGAAGAAAAGTGGGAAACAACCTTGAAAGCAATAGCACAGGAAACATGTTTCTGAATAAAACACTCACAGTGCAGGCACTAAAATCAACAATTAATAAATGGCACCTCATGAAACTGAAAAGATTCTGTAAGAAAAAGGACATCATTAACTGGACAAAGTTACAGCCTACAGAACGGGAAAAGATTTTTTAACAACTCCACATCTAATATAGGGCTAATCCAAAATATATAAAGAACTCAAGAAACTAGCTATGAAAAACCCAAATAATCCAATTAAAATTGGGGTACAGATCTAAAGAAAGAATTCTTAATAGGGGAATCTCAAATGTCTCTACTTAGAAACACTTAGAAAAATGTTCAGCATATGAAGTTGAGACTATATTTATCAAGGTCTGTAAAATTTTTGTTGCTAATTTGATGGGAATTGCATGGAATCTGTACATTGCTTTTGGCCATTTTTAGTATGTTAATCCTACTGAGCCACAAGCTTTGGAGATCATTCCATCTTCTGATATCTTCAATTTCTTTCTTCAGAGACTTGAAGTTATTTATTTATTTATTTTATTACATTAATTTCAGTTTATTTACTTTGTATCCCAGCTGTAGCCGCTTCCATCATTCCCTCCATATCCCACCCTCCCTCCTTCCCTCATCTCATTCCTGCCCTTCTCTAAGCCCACTGATGGGGGAGGTCCTCCTCCTCTTCCATCTGATCCTAGCTTATCAGATCTCTTCAGGGATGGCTACAATGTCCTCTTCTGTAGCCTGGCAAGGCTGTTCCTCCATCGGTGGGGAGGGGTTCAAAGAGCCAGCCATTGAGTTCATGTCTAAGACAGTCCCTGATCGCCTAACTGGGGAACCCACTTGGATACTGAGCTGCAATGGGCTATATCAGGGCAGAGGTTTTAGGTTATATCCATTCATGGTCCTTGGTTGGAGAAAAGACCCCTCGGCCCAGATATATTTGGTCCTTGTGGAGTACCTGTCCTCTCCAGGTCATACTAACTCCCCCTTCTTCATATGAATCCCTATACTCTGCCCAATGCTTGGTTATGAGTCGCAGCATCCGTTTTGATATACTGCCAGGAAGAGTCTTCCAGGGGCCCTCTGTGGTAGGCTCCTGTCCTGTTACTTGTTTTCTCCTATTTCCAATGCCCATCCCATTTGTCTTTCTAAGTGAAGATTGATCATCTTACCCCAGGTCCTCTTTCTTGTTTATCTTCTTTAGGTGTACAGATTTTAGTATGTTTATTCTATCTTATAAGACTATATAAGTGAGAATATGCCATGTGTGTCTTTCTGCTTCTGGGATTCCATACTCAGGATGATCTTTTCTAGGTCCCACCATTTGCCTGCAAAGTTCATGATTGCCTTGTTTTTAATTGCTGAGTAGTATTCCACTGTGTAAAAGTACCACAATTTCTTTGACTTGTTTGGTTAGAGTTACACTAAGATACTTTGGTTTTTGTGGCTATTGTGCAGGGTGTCGTTTCCCTAATTTCTTTCTGAGCCCATTTTTCTTTTCTATACAGGAGGGCTTCAGGTTGTTGTTGTTGTTGTTGTTTTCAGTTAATTTTGTATCCAGCCACTTTGCTGAAGGTGTACATTAGCTCTAGTGGCTCTCTAGTAGAATTTTTAGAGTCACTCACATATACTACCATGTCATCTGTTAATAGTGATAATTTGACTCCTTCTTTTCCTATTTGAATCCAATTGAACTCCTTTAATTGTCTTATTGCCCTAGCAAAGACATCAAGTACTATGTTGAAGAGATATGGAGAGAGTGGGCAACTTCGCCTTGTCCCTGATTTCAACAAAATTGATTCAATTTTCTCTCCATTGAGTTTGATGTTGGCTATAGGCTTGCTGTATATTGCCTTTACTATGTTTAGGTATATGCCTTGTGTCCCTGATCTCTCCAAGACTTTAAACATGAACGGGTGTTGGATTTTGTCAAATGCTTTGTCAGCATCTAAGGAGATGAACATGTGGATTTTCTCCTTCAGTTTGTTAATATGGTGGATTATCTTGACAGATTTCCACATGTTGAACCACCCTTGCATGCCTGGGATGAAGCCTACTTGGTCATGGTGGATTATATCTTTGATTTGTTCTTGCATTCGGTTTGCAAGTATTTTGAGCTGTACTATAGAACAACAGTAATAAAAAAAACCTGCATTGTACTGGCATAGAAACAGGGTGATAATCAATGGAATCAAATTGAAGACCCAGAAATAAACCCATGTACCAACAGACACCTGACTTTTTTTACAAAGGTGCCAAAATCATACAATAGAAAAAAGATAGCATCTTCAACAAATGGTGCTGGTCTAACTGGATGTCCAGATGTAGAAAAATGCAAAAAGACTCATACCTATCATCCTGCATGAAACTAAAGTCCAAGTGAATCAAAAACCTCAAACATAAAACCAGGCACAAATGGATATAATCTAACCTTAATAGTGGGACAGATCATCCAGTCAGAAGCAAAACAGGGAAACAAGGGCATTCACAGGGACCCTAAATCAAATGGACCTAATATAAGGATACAGAAATTGTGCTATTTTTACACAATGGAATACAACTCAGCAATTAAAAAGGAGGAAATCATGAAATTTGCAGGCAAATGGTGGGACCTGGAAACGATCATCCTGAGTGAGGTATCCCAAAAGCAGAAAAAAACACATGGTATATACTCACTTATATAGACCTATAAAATAGGATAAACATACTGAAATCTATTCACCTAAAGAAGATAAACAAGAAAGAGGACCTGGGGTAAGAGGGTTAATACTCACTTAGAGAGTCAAATGGGATGGGCATTGGATATAGGAGTAAACAAGTAGCAGGACAAGAGCCTACCACAGAGGGCCTCGAAAAAACTCTTCCTAGCAGTGTATCAAAGCAAATATTAAGAAACATAACCAACCCTTTGGTAGAGTGCAGGGAATCATACGAAAGAAGGGGGAGTTAGTATGACCTGGAGAGGTCAGGAGCTCTGCCAGAACCAAATATATCAGGGCACAGGGGTCTTTTATGAGACTGTCTCTCCAACCAAGGACCATGTATGGTCATAACCTAGAACCCCTGCTTGTATATAGCAAATGGTACCTAAATAACCAAGTGGGTATACTAGTAAGGGGACCAGAGACTTTTTTGGACATTAACTCAATGGCTGGCTCTTCGACCTCTCCGCCCCCCAAGGGAAGAGCAGCCTTGCTAGGCCACAGAAGAGGACATTGCAGCCATTCCCAAAGAGACCTGATAAGCTAGAGTTAGATGGAAGGGGAGGAGGTCCTCCCCTATCAGTGGACTTGGAAAGGTACAGGGAGGAGATGAGGGAGGGAAGGGGGAGATTGGGAGGGAATGAGGAAGGGGGCTATGGCTGGGATACAAAGTACATAACCTGTGATTAATATAAAATAAAAATAAAATAAATAAAAAATAAAGAAATTGTGTTACATTTACACAATGGAATACTACTTAGCAATTAAAAACAAGGAAATCGTGAAATCTGCAGGCAAATGGTGGGAACTAGAAAAGATCATCCTGAGTGAGGTAACAGAGGTAACAGAATGAAAAAGATACACATATTATACAATCACTTATAAGCAGATATTATTCAGATAATATTGGGTAGCCATACTAAAATCTACAGACTTAAAGAAGCTAAACACTAAGGAGACCCTAGGAAGGATGCTTAAATCTCATTCGGAATGGCAAACAGGACAGACACCAGAAGTGGTGGAAGAGAGGAAATAGGACTATAGAGGGTCCTCTAAAAGGCTCCACCCAACAGGGGATCAAAGGAGATGCTGAGACTCACAGCCAAACTTTGGGCAGAGTTCAGGGATTCTAATGGAAGAAGGAGAGGTAAAAGGACATGGAGTAGACAGGAGCCACACAAAGAGACCAATAAAGCCAAAAATAACCTGAGGCAAGCGGGTCCTGCAGAGACTGATGCACCAACCAATGACCTTTCATAGAGAGGACATAGACCCCCTGCTCTGATGTGACTGATTGGCAGCTCAGTCTCCATGTGAGTGCCCAAGTAATGGGAGAAGGGGCTGCCTCTGTCATGAACTCAGTTGCTTGCTCTTTGATCACTTGCCCCTGGCAATGTGGCCTTACCAGGCCACAGAGGAAGAGGATCCAACAATCTTGATGTGACTTGATAAGCTATGTGCAGATGGCAGGGGAAGAGAATTCCTCCTTTCAGGTAACTAAGGGAAGGAGATGGAGGAAAGAGAGGGAGGGTGAGACTGGGAGGAGAAGAGGGAGGAGGCTTCAATTGGAATATATAATGAACACATTGTAAATATTTAAAATATAAATATAAAATAAGAAATGTTCAACATCCTTAGCCATCAGGTAAATCCAAACCAAAACGACTCTGGAATTCCATCTTTTTAAAATTTTACTTCATCTATATATTTATTTATTCACTCTGTATCCTGGCTATATCCCCTCCCTCTTCTCCTCCCAGCCCCACCCACCCTCCCTCTTCTCACCTATTCCCTTTCCCTAGTCCCCTGATAGAGGAGGACCTCCTCTCCTTCTATCTGACCATAGCTTATCAGGTCTCATCAAGACTGGATGCATTCTCTTCTTCGGTTGCATCTTAAGGCTGCACTCCCAGGGGGAGTGATCAAAGAGCATCTTACACTAGTCAGAATGGTAAAGATAATTAACATGGGCAACAGCTCATGCTGACAAGCATGTGGAGCCAGAGGAACATTCCTCTATTGCTGGTGGGAGTGCAAGGGTGCACAACCAGTTTGGAAAACTGTAGGAACCGGGATCCTGGAGATAGTGAGAGAGGCAAAGTCACAAACTGGGGGAACAAACTCCTGAGACCAGCATGGAAGCACAGATCTATCTTTACTGCCCAGCAGCAAGATTTTGGACCAATGAGGAACAGACACAAACTCTGGGGTAGCTAACCATTTCACTGTCATTGTGGGGAAGTGACAGGTCTGTCAGCACCTGAGGGACTTCCATGAAGACAGGGCAATCAGTCACTGCCCTGTTCCAAGGTCATTCTGAGGGTCTATTAGTTTGCTAGGATCCTTTATTTTGTGTCACATGGTATGCCATAGATAAGGGCATTCAGAGTATGGAGTTAGGAGTGTATAGAGTATGGAAGCTGCCCTGACTATCCACTGGCCCTTACTGGCCACTGGCCTTCACCTGGGCCACAGCACCCACAGAAATTGATATGGCAGTTTCTCAGAGAACTGGGAATCGATTTACCCCAACACCCAGCTATATCACTCAATAGACATTTCATCCTACCACAAGAACACTTGCTCAGCTCCGTTCATTGTAGCTTGAGCCTTTATTCATAATAGCTATAAATTAGAAGCAATCTAGATGTCCCTCAACCAAAGAATGGATACACAATGGGGTATGACTTAGCTATTTAAAAATGACATCATGAAAATTTCAGGGAAATGGTTAGAACCAGAAAAAAAAAACATTCAAAGTGAGGTAACCCAGGACCAAAAAAGATAAATATGCCATGAATTTACTTAAGTAGATATTAGCTGTTAAGTAAAGGATAATTGAGCTATATAACACAGAATCAGAGAGATGTTAGGTAGAGACGATGGCTCTTTGGAGAACACATGGATCTCCCTGGGAATGGGAAATAGAATAGATTTTGCTGGTGAACTAGGGGGTGGGTGGGGATGGGAACTGGAAGGATCAGATGCAGTGGGTGGGGATGGACAGAGAGAGTGTGGGGAAAGACAACCAAAATTAGGGGTACTTGGGTGGTGATACGGAAATCTAGTGTAGTGGAAACTTCCTGGAATCTAGGAGGGTGACCTAGTGAGGACTCCTAGTAATGTGGGATAAGGAATCTCAACTAGCCATCCCTTGTGGCCAGGCAAAGGCCTCCAGGGGTGGGACGGGTTTGCATTATTTGAGTTGCTGGACAAGGAAATCCTGTGGAGATCCCTAAACAACACGGGCAGATGCTCAGACACTCTGAGAGCTGACAGTCGGGGTTCTATTGCCAAGAACAACAAACACAGATAACTGAATGTAGAGAGGTTGATGTGGTGCCTACATGGAGCCTTTACTCCTAAGTTCCAATCTCCTTGGTGAAGGAAGGTATTCTGTAGGCTATGGAAAGAAAAAAAACTAAATACCAACCCAGTCAAAAAATCTTTTTTTTTTTGATACATAATTTGTCCTGTCTGCAAGATGTGCTGGCATAACAGTGGCACAGAACTTATGAGAGTTCCTAACTAATGTCTGGTTTAAAGTGAGGCCCACACCATGAGAGGGAGCCCATTTACTACTCTACCTGGATGGCCAGGAACAAGAAAGTGGATAGCCCAGAGACCGAGGGTAGAACCAAGCACAACCAGCCAAATAAAATAAGATAGATAGATAGATAGATAGATAGATAGATAGATAGATAGATAGATAGATAGATAGATAGATAGATAGAATGACTACTATACTCACAGATCAGTGCCTTTGACCAGTTCTCATGAGAGAATCTTCCTCCAGCAGCAGATGTGGGCCAGTGTAGAAAACCACAGCCAGTCATTATTTGTAGAAAGTCTAAATTGAAGGTTTCCATGGGGCCTTTCCCTCTAAAACTCTGGGAATCTGACAGAAGAGGGAGAGAAAAATTGTAGAAGTCAGAGGTGATGGCAAACATGGGCCACTGAACCAAATAAGCAGGGCTCATATGGGTTCACAGAATCTGAGGCGGCAAGCACGGGCCTGAAAGGGTTTGCACCAGGTCTTCTGCATATATGTGTTACTGTTAGCTTGGTGGTTTTGTGGGACTCCTAACTGTGGGGGTGGGGGTGTCTCTGAAAAAACAAAAATTTAAGAGAGAAATAGAAATTTCAACAATAATAATTGGAAATTTTAACATTTTAGTATTGAGCAGTACAATTAATCAGAATATGGGTAAGAAGAAAAATATTTAGACAAAAATAGACAAGTCTGAAAAACTGGCTGTAGCTAATAGCACTGGCTACTCTTCCAAAGGACCAGATTCAATTTTCCAGCAGCAACATGGCTGTTCACAACCTTCTGAAACTCCAGTTCCATAGGATCTAAAACCATCTTCAGGCTTCTTTGGTAATCAGGCTTGCATGTGGTGTACAGACATAAAGGCAAACATTTATACACACAATAAAATAAATAAATAAGGAATAAACTAGACCTTATATATATATATAAAACCATGAAGTAGTCTTATCAAGTACCTCTAAAGCATTCCACAAGACAAATCTTTTGCTGTACTATACTATTAACCTTAATAATATTACAAGAATAGGAAAAACTATGCTGTACGAAAATAGGACAAATATACTACTTTAATATAACATGGAACAAAATTAGGAATACTAAATAAAGTTTTGGGAAGTCACAGATATCAGAGAATAAAAAACACACACTTAAATAATAAATAGTCAAGGGGAAAAGTCAGAAGGGAAGTTAGAAAACATTTTACTATACATGAAAACAAAACATGGCATACCCACACTCAGCAGTTGTAAATGAAGTGAGGCTTAAAGGATAGTTCATAACTATAAATAGCTATACTAAAGGATCGACCTCGGAACAGTTATTAAACCTTCCATTTTATGATACTAAAAAATTAAAGAAAGCTCAAACAAAAGCAAGAACAGGTAAAGCATAATTAATAAAAATATAATATAAGGAAGTACCTCAGTCTGGAAAGGATTTGCCTTGCAAAGCATGAGAATTCAAGTTCAATCCCTTAAAAAACATGCTGCACATATGGCCTGTGTTTGCAATCTGAGGTTCCCTGGTCAGCCAGTCTAGTCTACTCAGTGAATTGTAGAAAAGTAAGAGACCTTGTCTCTGAAAATTTGGTTGATCTCTGGGTTCTTTATGCAGGAACACACGTAGGGACTGGTAGACACACACACATATAACACACACAAGCACAAAACACACACGTATCTGCAAATAAATGTAAAAATCAAGTATTTGAAAACAAAACAAAAATCAGTGTAACCAAAGACCTATTACCGAAACAAATTATCTATGAAATCAAGGAGTGAAATGAATACAGCAATGAAAGAGATAAGGGAAGGAGAGAGAGAGAGAGAGAGAGAGAGAGAGAGAGAGAGAGAGAGAGAGAAAGAGAACAATCAGATTATTAGTTATAAAAAGAGAACTATACAGTTTCTTCAAAAACGTAAAGAACTATCACCAATTTTAGGGAGCAGTTTAGCACTATCGAGCTACCAACCTATTTTTTATCACTTGGCTTTGGTTGTTGGTTACAGTTAATTACAAACTACAATAATGATGATGGCTTGGTGGAACTTATAAAGCTTCCAGACATCCATTTAAGCAGTAAAAGGAGGCATCACGCACCACTAAAAATGCTAGCATTGTGCCCTAGTCACAATGGTCACTTTACCCATCTCAACATGTTTGGCTATAGGTAGGTGAAGGAAGGAATAATAGTTACCAGAAGAGTTCAAACAGAATCTATAGCTAAGGTGGAGACTAGACAGATATGGTTTAGATCTTTAATGCCTTTTACGATTCATGTGTTGAAGGCTCCATCCTTAGCACTGTAATTCTATAGAACCATTATTGGTTGGGGCCTAGAGTAAGAATTCAACTCATTAGGAATATGCCTCATCTACTTTAACTCTTTGCTTCTTGGCCATACTAAGGTGAACTGGTTTTCCCATTATGTACCCTCAACATGATGTGCTCTTTCATCAGAGGCCCAAGACAACAGGGCCAAAAACATAGACAAACCACTAAAACCAGGGGTCAAAATAAACATTCATTAATATATATTCATAAATAGTATCAATAACAGTAATAAAATAAACATATATTCATAAATAACAAATGTTATTACATATTCATCTCAAGTATTTCATCACCGTAATACAAAGCTGCCTGATATCCTACCCTACTACCTGAGATAGACATCTGAGGAGAGTAGGAAGTTTGTAGAATTGTAAGAAATAATAACTTTTTTTTTGGCTCTTGGCTCTAGTTACCTCGGCATGGCAAAACACCCTATAGTTTAGTTAAGTGGCATAAGCAAATATTTGTCATGTTACTGATTTTGTCATCCTTACCTCATTTCTAAGGGAAATCATGTGCATCTCCTGATGCCTGGATGCCTTTAGAATATGTCATGCTGGCCGTATGCTCTGTATATGCTTAGAAACAGTACCTATGCAGATCACCAAACCAATGTCAAGCTGACCCAAAGCAAATGTAACAATCTCAAACTCTGTAAAATTTCATTGTTTTATGTACTTGCATTTGTTGTACAGTTGGCGCAGACAGGATTTTCATTGTCAATTTAAATGGCATCTATAACATGCATTATTCCTTTTCATTATTGATAATAACATCATACCTTGAACCACTTCTTGAACAACTAAGAAGACTGGCCTATCCAGAATTATGGAGTTACCTCTCTATCTGTACCACAGTAATGTGGTTAGTATTTTCTAGGTTTAAAATCTTTGCCCTAGAAACAATGTGTATGAACCCTCATTAACTTTAGTTACTATGGAAAGTGTTATAACATAAGCACTATACCAGTGCTTCTAAACCTGTGGATTGTGACCATCAGAAAATACTTTAAAGGGTCACAGCATTAGGAAAGTTGAGAACCATTGATTTGAGGTAAATGGGATAACAGAAGAAGATAATTATGAAAAAGAAGGCTAAAGAAGAATAACTGTGATTACACAAGTAGACGCAAACCTTTAGAGTGACAAGAATAATACTAATAGATATGCTAAAATGGATGGGAGACATCTTAGAGGACTCCAACCCTAGACAAAAACTGCTGGCAACTAAAGAATACTGAGAGAGGGAGAAATAGTCTCCCCATGGTGAAATACTCACACCAACCAGTTATCCAATAACAAGTAATCATCTCTGAAAACACGAAAAAGGTTGTATTATATATTTGATATATAAATGAAAGAAAAAGAGGCCAGAAACCATGGATTTGAGAGCAAAATGGGATACATGAGAAGGGTTGCAGAGAAGAAAAAAAAAGGAAAAAGTAATGTAATTATAATTGGTTTTCAAAAATCAAAAGGATTTTAAAAACATTTGGATTGAAATACTTTTATTTCTCCTTCATGTTAGTGTCAATATATCAACACCTAATCAATTTTCTACTTTTATTCCTATATTTATTCATATTTATATAAAGATTCTTATTGAATTTAATTTTCAACTTAAATTTTAGATTCAGAGAAGGCATGAGAATTGCACCCAAATAGATGGAAGGTATACTTTACTTTATTCAGGATTCCAAGCAAAGTGCCATTCATTGGCTTGGTACTTTCAGTCAACAAAATTGTATATCTCAGAGCTCTATAGGCTGAGAAGACCAAGTTCAAGATGCTAAAAATTTCAGTGTAAGAGGGAAAATTCTTTCAGGCTCATATATGGTGGCTTTTCCTTATGTCCTCTTGAGGAAGAAGGCACTTCAAAACCTGTTTGGAAGGGCACTGACCTCATTCATGAGGGCTACACCATCATGAGCTTATGCCCATCCTAAGGATGCATCATTTACTATCATCACTTCAAGGAATAGGATTTAAAACTACAGTTTAGAGGAACACAAACACAGACTAAAACAGATACTTTCTACCTTTTTGTGTGGAAAGTCTCCCTTTCTATTAGCATGTGAGAAGGTGGCATCCTGAGAAGCAGAAGGGTGATTTTCCTCTTTTCTCCACTAGGAAACAAGTTATGCATTAAAATGATGCGCATGTGTGCTGCAGTTACAAAGCAGTTCTGTGAAACTCTGGTAAAGTGTCACTTTAGCTAAGCTCAACTACAGGTCCCAGATATCTCTCTTTAGATGTTTCTCATCAGGGTTACTCACAACAGAAATTTCTTAAGTTTTATTTTTTGAAGGATGATGTAGGTGCAGAGTCCTCCTTTTTCTCTCTGCTGGTCTACTTTCAGGCCAGGAGTAGTAGTTCCCTTTGTGGCTATAGCTATCAGTATCCACCAGTCCCAGATTTTCTAACTTCTTTGTCAGGTTCAACGTTGGGGGCCTTCGAGGAATACAAACATTTCTCCTGTGCGTTCCACATGGCAAGAGTCTGTTTGCCTATAGATGGACAAAATCATAGAGTGAGAATCTCTATCCATGCATGTCCCATTTGTCATACATTCCTCCACCCCATAGTCATTCTTCGTTTCTGACCCTATGTTCTGTGAGTGGAAGCCCACACTGGGTTCTAGGAAAACAGCTAAACCAATATTGTTTCTACCAGTTCTCATTGGAGTATGCTGTCAAATATCCATAGTGATTTCCTTCTTGCAGAGAGAAAATGTCTTAGCCCATTCGTGCCACCATATCAAGATGTCACAGACTAGGTAATTTACAAACAATTGTATTTTATTTCTTATTTCTTAGTATTCTGGTGGTTGGGAATCCAAGACTAAGACACTGACCGTTGTTATGTCCTATAAAGATGCTAATCTGCTTGCATGGTGGTACCATTTTGCTTCATCCTGCAGAGGGGATCAATATTGTGTCCTCATTTTATAAGTCCCTAAAATTTCATTACAAGGAGCTTTTATCATCTCATAACATACTAATGTGACAATCAATATTGTTGTGTTGAGAATTATGTTTAAATATGAACTTTGGTGGAGAAAGAAACATTCAGACCACAGCAGTCAATCAAGTAATTTCCCAGACAATAAGCACATTTTGTAGAGGCCAGAGTAAGCCTTGTATTCTACTCTCAGGACTCTTTGGCCTCTTTTGACGTCTAACTTAAGCCTTTATTTCTATATCCTACTCACCATTACTCTATCCTGATTTTTGTCAAATAATTGTTTACTACCTAAAATGAAAACAATATATCATTTCCCCTTCCCTTCCCCCATTTATAACCCCTCCATATATACCCTCACCTTGCTATTTCTCATATTTCTACCTCTTTTTCTTTATTAATATATAATCCTAAATATATAAATGCAACCTGCTCAATCCGTATAATATTATTTGTGTCTGAGACTAGACAAATAACTACAGGCAACTAAAGAGTGCCAAGAATGGGAGAAACGCCTGATAACCTAGGGTCAGATGGAAGGGGAGGAGATCTTCCCATATCAGTGGACTTAGAGAGGGGCAGGGAAGAGATGAGGGAGGGAGGGTGGGATTGGAAGGGAATGGGGGAGGGGGCTATGGGCTGGGATACAAAGTAAATAAACTGTAATTAACATAAAAATAAAAAATTAATGAAAAAAGAATGGAAGACACAGCATTCCCTAAGAAAGAAGCACAATACATGTCAATCACTATGTCTAAGCAAGTGACCTTACAGCTCTGATGCCATGTGAGAGGAGACTATCCTCATACTATACCCAATATATAACATGTAACACTCCTTCTTCCATAGACTAGTTCAGATTCAACCTTTGCGCCTACCATGATTTTGAAGAGGTTACCCCACAATATGCCTTGCAACATCTAACACTGTTTGGACCCACTGTGGGACATCACCATTGTTGTATTTGGCTAATTAACCTTTCTGCATTCTCCTTGACATTTATGTGTTTTATGAAAATGCCATGTTCACTTCTGGAAGTGGGATAGTATGCCAAATTGTTATTAACTGCTAAATTTTGTGAGAGTGATTAAAGAGATTGGTGGTTGTCATTTTCCTGACACATAGTATGTTTATATTTAAAGGTTTTCACTATAAATATGAAAAGTATAAAAACTACTTTATAATTTGGAATTCTTTATACTTGTATATCTGGGAAAGGATGAAAGAGAAAGTCTTAATTTTTTTGATTTGTCCTAAGAAGCCTGTTCTTTTAATTTGTGACATGACTTTCCTCTTTTGTGTGTATTTCACAGTGTGAATTAACTACTTTCTAGGTTCTGTTTTATTTTTTTTCACTTTCAAATATTTGTTCTGATTGTAACCATTTCAAGCTTTTGTTATTTGGCTCTTTTCTGTCTCTCTGTCTTCTCTCTCTCTCTCCCTCTCTCTCCCGCTCTCTCCCGCTCTCTCTCTCTCCCTCTCTCTCCCTCTCTCTCCCTCTCTCTCCCGCTCTCTCCAGCTCTCTCTCTCTCCCTCTCTCTCCCGCTCTCTCCCGCTCTCTCCCGCTCTCTCCCGCTCTCTCCTGGCTCTCTCTCTCTCTCTCTCTCTGTGTGTGTGTCTTCTCTCTCTTTGCCACTGCTGAAATCTGAGCTATACAATGATTGTTTTTTAATTTTTAGATTTATTTTTATTTCATATGTGTATAAGTGCTTTTTCATGTATGAATGTCTGTGTATCACGTGTGTACAGTGACCAAAGAGACCAGAAGGCATCAGATCCCATGAAACTGGAGTTATAAATGGTTGTTAACCACCATGTGGATGCTAGGAATCGAACTCGGGTCCTCTGGAAAAGCCATCTCTCCAGCACCTCTTTAGCTGTTTTATAACTCTGTCTATATTGCCATAACACATTCCAAAAGTAATCAGTTGGAGATCCTGATTCATATTACTACACTATGATTTTGCTGACAATATTAAATTTAAAACACAGGGTTTCTTTCGCCTTAAAAGGTAGCCCAAGACAGTAAGGCCTCAACTGCAAAAGATGTGATTCTGAGCAGTCGCTAGAACTTAAGGACTTTTATAGCTCATTGGAAACAGTGCATGTCAATCACTATGTCTCAACAAATGAGCTTACAGTTCTGGTGACGTGTGTGAGGGACCATTATTACACCTCAAGGCTCCGCCCCCTTAAAACTCCTCCTCAGCCATTTTGTGGTCCGCCTCAGTAGGTTGCTCCTCTCGGTGCTGTCTCGCCCTCCCTTTATAGATACTCCACAAGTTCCAAATCCGTCATCTCAGCCGTGGAAAACCTTCCTTGAAACTTTCACTGCCTTTCTAGGAGGTACTTGTGACCAACAGCCTCTCTATTCAGTGACTGCTGTCCTAACAACACCTCATCCCACCAACACCTTCCAAGCTCTAAGTTTCGAATATTCTCTGCCAGGTATTTTGAGTCATGTCTGCTGTTGCAGAGCAGGAGCCTGGGTTACCTGAGCAAGAGCCAGAAGGTAGTGGGATGGGGTGGGACGCCGCACAAATTGTCTTACATGTGCTGCCAATCGAAGAAGTGGTTGATGACATCGATGGAACCGCAGCATTTCTGGTTTCACAGGCAGTCGTAAGAGCCGTTACAGAGGAAGAGCATGGGCAGGAGGAGATATGGCCTGATGTTGAGGAGATCTGTTCCGCTGTGGAAGACGTTTGGCCTGAAATTGAGGAAGTCTGGCCCGCTCTTGAGGAGGTCTGGCCTGAGGTTGAAGATGACTGGTATGTCTGGAATGCTGAAGAGGAGATTGATAATCAGGTTGAGGATGAAAATGGAGGGTACTATAACAACGAAGAAGATGAGGAGGATGAGGATGATGATGATG
Organism: Pachyuromys duprasi; assembly: GCA_028658305.1. Classification (NCBI taxonomy): domain Eukaryota; kingdom Metazoa; phylum Chordata; class Mammalia; order Rodentia; family Muridae; genus Pachyuromys; species Pachyuromys duprasi. Next base: position 55,573,299 of record CM053742.1, on the reverse strand, counting down.
ATGACGAGGATGACGAGGATGATGGATATGAGGAATATGACGGGTACGACGACGATGATGAGGAAGACTATGACTATGAAGAGGAGGAGGATAACGATAACGAAGGGGAAGATCAGGAGGAGGTTCAGGGGAAGGAGATCATCCTGCATGCCTGTGAGTTACCTTACGCAGGTTTAGGTCCCTGTAAAGAAATTTTGTTTTTCTTAAATACATCATGCTACTAAAGTGTGTATACATGCTATTAATGACCACTTCCTGCTTCAGTCCAGGAAATATGCGTAGTAAAGTTTAATCATTGGGAGCACACAGATTCAGGAGAGGGAAAAACTCAAGTAGAATGAAGGACTGTCCAAGAATTCTAGAATTTAGCAAAGGAAACCATGAAGCAGCAGATATATGAAATTTATGTATATGACACTACATTACTCAAACTAGTGGATTTTCTTGGTTGCCTACTTCTTTAAATGAAAGGGAATGAGAATTCTTTGAGGTATAGCTTATTAGACGGCAGAATCTTTTAACACAGAGAAATGTATTTGTATCTTTGCAAGATAATGGCATCTCTAGAAAACTAGGCCTTTACATTATTAAAGAACCTTACATGGTCAGCTGACTGAAGACATTAGGAGACACAAGATTATCCTGGTACATAGTATTACAACTACAAGGAAACATAAGATAAACTATTTTCTTAAGATTAAAAAAAAGTTATGTTAATGTTTTAAAATTGTTAATTATTTTTTTTTTATTTTTCCTACAGATTGAGAGCAAAGGAAGCCATGGATGAAGATAGAATCAATGGATTGGCTTTTCATGGATTTGACATGATCTAACATTCATTAACACACAACAAATTTTCATCAATGATCCTATTCTAAAATTCTCCATCCACATATATACACTGAAAACTTCTTCCCCTCCTTAACATTAGGTCCAAAATAAAAATCATTTGAAATGAATGAATGGGAGAGTTTTTGTATCAATAATAGTAATTCAAGTCTATTGATGTATATTTCATTTTAGCCTAACAGTCATTGAAGCAGATCACTTTAAACTGTTTTAAATCTTCTTATTATACATTCAATAAATTGCATTAATAAGTTTAAACCATTTTAAGAACATATGGAGACCTAGCATAGTCTGAGTTTTATTCATAGAAACTTACAAGCGACACAATTTGTCTGGAAGCAAGATGAGATCCTTGGGCCCATAGAACAAGAGCAGCTATTTCAGCACCTGGGAATTTGTTAGCAATGGGAACTCTCTTGCTCCTTTAAAGGAGGGCAATGCAGCCAATTCAGATGAGAAGGGATAAGCTAAGGTCAGATGGAAGGGGAGGAGGACCTCCCCTATTAGTGGACTTGGAGAGGGGCATGGGAGGAGTTGCGGGAGGGAAGATGGGATTGGGAGAGGAAAGGGAAGGTGCTACAGCTGGGATAAAAAGTGAATAAACTGTAATTAATGTAAAAATACTTACTAAATAAATTCTTATATTGATCTAGCAGCTTCTGAACACCTTTATTCTTAATATCAATATAGTTTAAAAACTGATTTAGAGTAATGTTTCACTCTAATTGTACCAGCATTAAATTTTTGAATTGAGACCCAGAGAAGAAAGGACAGGTATTTAAAGCTTCTTAGGTGCTCATTTGACATAATACCTTCTGATGTATTCTATGGGAGCACTTCTCACTTTACAGTGTTAAGCAGTATTATTTGCAGGCATACCTATGTTATTCTCTAAAGGTCAAGCTTCTAAACTCTTAGGACATTTTAAAAGTTTCTTTTATTATGACTCGTTCTTAACCTACCATTGTATTTTGTATTTGGTAAATACTTGGTAAACATTTCTTACAAAAAAAAAAGTTTACACACAGAATTTCAGTTTTAGTCACCAACGTAAACATTTAAAAACACATTATCAGTGATGGGATAATAATCACTAAAACACAAATAAGAATTCCTTATAGTGTTGTATAACACAAAGGATATTATTCTCTAAAATAATTTGTTATGTATTTTAAAAAATAGAGGAGAGAGGTTTTAAAGTTCCCAACACATAGAAATTTAAATGCTTGAATTACCTTAAATTTATCATGAAGCGTTATATATAAATACATGTGCTAAACTATCACACTATACTTCATAAATAAAAGACAACCAAGCATTCATTAAAACTAAACTAAAGATAGTTTAATCTATATAGAACTTATCAGGAATTTGACATATTTATGGCAGGCAGATCCACACTAAGTCCTTTGACAAATACAACAGGAACTTACCTTAGTGTTTTATTTTTTTAATTTATTTATTTTTATCTCAATCACAGGTTAGGTACTTTGAATCCCAGGC
>CM053742.1:55543441-55570447 GCA_028658305.1 Pachyuromys duprasi | reverse complement strand
TTTTTTTTTTTTTTGGTTGCATTTGGCCCTGGAAGTGATTTTCTTGGTTGCATCTCTTGGATTCCAAGATCTTCGCTTCTTAGCTGCACAATTTTTCTTTGTTCTTGTAATTAACACGGGTTCACATTTAGCCAGTGCATATCCTAATGGTCCTATTCTTTGGTTAGAGCCAGTGCTGGTTATCGGTTTTGGCCTGTGACTTAGGGTTTGTTATAACACCTGCTAAAATTTTGCTTTACATAAATTAACCTCTAGCAGTGTCATATGTTATTATTTCAGTAGCATAGGAACAGACACATACATGCAGAAATTTAGAGCATTCCAGAAAGGAAAGGGTATTGAAATACTGAAATAGAAAGACTAGAAATTTGGGGACTAGGAATACTTACTATAACACACACACACACACACACACACACACACACACAATTGGGAGAGTATTCCAGAACAGAAAGTGTATTGAAATAATGAAATAAAATGACTAGAAATTTGGAGGCTAGGAATGCTTATATTAAAAGTTAGATATTTTTGTAGTAATTAATAAATCATCCCCTCACAAAGTCTTGAACACATAGTGTTCTTGGCAGCTGTGACTAAGGAAGATTGGACAGTACAGTACATGCTGTTATCAGATAAAAACCGTGCAGTCAAGTAGCAAATGTTAAGGCTTGATTTAAAAAGTTTGCATCCATAAAGAGAGCAACAGAACCAAAAAAAAAAAAAAAACTGGACATAAGGGTCTTTTCTGAGACTGATACTCCAAACAAGAACCATGCATGGAGATAACTTCGAACCCCTGCACAGAAGTAACCCATAGCAACTCAATGTCCAAGAGGGTTTCCCAATAATAAGAACAGGGACCATCTCTGACATGAACTTATGGGCTGGCTCTTTGTTCACCTCCACCTGAGGGGGGAGAAGCCTTACCAGTCAGTCCACAGAAGAAGACAAAGAAGCCAGTCCTGATGAGAACTGATAGACTAGGGTCAGATGGAAGAGGAAGAGGACCTACCCTATCATTGGATTTGGGGAGAGGCATAGGAGAAGAAGAGGGAGGGTGAAACTGGAAGGGGATAGGGGAGGGAGCTACAGCTGGGACACAAAGTGAATAAACTATACTTAATAAAAATTTAAAAAATAAATTAAAAAAGTTTGCATCAACAAGAATATTGTGTAATGGCATTACACAGTAATAAGAAAGAAATGAAACAAATTTGATAGATTAGAGACAGAGCTAGGGGGTGGGGGAACTTATTTTCAGAGAAGCAGAATGAAAAGCCTGCACATTCCTCAGTTTAGCCACAGTTTTCTTTTGATCTCTTTGCCTAATAAGCATTTTAAGTTACTGTTTGAGTGAACATTTAAAAATAAAATATATGGGGCTATGTAGACATGGGAGGCAGGCTTATTTTTTATTATTATTAGAGCTTTGATTTCTACAGTTTCTACTTATTCATTTTATATGATTATTCCATATTGTCCTTCAGTGTTCAACAACTTCAACAACTTTCCAAATAAAATTACCTAGCACATCAATCCTGTTTGATTCTGGTCTCTCTGTGGTACCCAGGCAAGCCTAGAATCTATGTATCCCAGAGTGGCCTTATGATCTCTCTCTCTCTCTCTCTCTCTCTCTCTCTCTCTCTCTCTCTCTCTCTCTCTCTCTCTCTCTCTCTCTGTGTGTGTGTGTTTGTGTGTGTGTGTTTGTGTGTGTGTGTGTTTGTGTGTGTGTGTGTTGAGACAGTATTTTGCTACATAGTTCTGTGTGATCTGGAACTTACTATGAACCTCTTGTTTTGGAACTCAATATACTCCTCCTTCAGCCTCCTGAATACTGTTAGAAATATGCCACTATATCCTACTAATATATCGATACTAGTGATAATTAATTTGTCCATTAATCTAGGCATTTAGAGTATGCTCTTTCTCTATATATTCCAGAGAAATATGTAATAACATGTTATTATTAAATACATACAAACCTTATTTAGTATTACTAACACTTGTATTGTGATTAAACAACTCAATACGATTGTTTGTACTTTTATTTTAAATTTTCTATTTAATCATCATATAAAGTATTATACTTACCGCATATATATATATATATATATATATATATATATATATATTTCCTTTTTAGTTGATCCTCTCCTGTGGCTCCTGTCTCCACGTACCATTTCAACCCCAATACTCCCTCTTCCAATTTATATCCCATGCATTCTATTACCCTCTCCATCCCCACTTTAAACCTCTCTTTTCCCTCTCAGTTGTCTCTCTTAGTTTCCTGAACTTTATTCACACTCACTCCCACATAAATACACATATACAAAAATTACCAATTAGGATATACATGTGTGAGAAAACATATTTTATTTGATTTTCTGAGTCCTTTCTGGTAAATAAATTGATATGGCACATGGAAATCAATGTGGAGGTTTCTAAAAAAAAAAGTGAAAATAGGATTGCCACAGTACCTAACTCTACCACTCCTTAGCACACAAATAAAAGACTGTATCTTTACACAGACACACTGGTACATATACTTTTTTATTGGTGCTCTATTTAAAACAAGGAAATGGAATCAGATTAGAGACTCATCAACTGATGGATGGATAATGAAAATGTGATACATAGGCAGGATAATGTTTTATCTAGCCATACTGAAAAAAAAATTCTTTCCAGGAACATTGATGAAACTGATAAGATACCTTATTTGTTTTGTTTTTCAAGACAGGGTTTCTCTGTGTATTGTTGGCTGTCCTAGACTCACTTTGCAGACCAGACTGGCTTCAAACTCATAGAGATCCACCTGCCACTGCCTCCTTCAGGGCTAGGACTAAAGGTCCTAAAGGTGTGCACCTCCTCTGACCAGCTGATAAAATAACTTATTAATTGAGGTATTTTTTTTTGAGACTGGGACTCATACTGCCCACGCCAGCTTCAAACCTGTCATGTATCCAAAGGCAGACTTGAATACCTGATCCTACTGTCTTAGTCTCATAGGTACTTGGAATACAGATGTGTGCCATAAAGCCCTTATGTCAATATTTTTTTCTACAAAGATTGTGAAAATTATATAAACCTCTGGGTTTTTTGTTTGTTTGTTTGTTTGTTTGTTTGTTTGTTTTGTTCTGTTTTGTTCTTCTAGTTTTTCGAGACAGGTTTTCTCTGTATGGCTGTCCTGGGCTTGCTTTGTAGACCAGGTTGGCCTTGAACTCAGGGATCGGCCTGCCTCTGCCTCCTCCGTGACTGCTGGGATTAAAGACCTGTGCCACCACACCAGGCTCAAATCTGTTTTAAATGAACCGTATGTCAATATTATATCTTGACATGCTCTGCATATTTCTATTAGCTTCTCCTTCTCCAAAACAAGAAAAAAATAATGGAATTTACTTGATCTGTTTTCTAGACTTATTACTATGATAAGGCAATCCTGCATTTTTTGGAGCTTCCAGAGACCTTTCATCTTTTAGATATGAGACATTCGGCAGGAAAGGAAGGAATACATGGTGTCATTATGTAGGCCAGGCTGATCTACAACACAGCAGGTAGCTCTGGCTGGCCTTAAACTCATGGTTATAACTTTTGTCTCTGCCTCCTGAGTGCTTGTATTGCAGATGGGAGCAACCACTGCTTGAAGAGATACACTTTGATTCCTACAAAACAGAGTAAATAGAGCTTTTTTTTCTTTTGTAGATTTTAAAGTTTTTTGTTTGTTTGTTTATTACAATTTATTCACTTTGTATCCTGGCTGTGGCCCCCTCCATCTCCTTCCAGTCCTACTCACCTTCCCTCTTCTCCCCCTATGCCCATTCCCTAGTCCACTGACAGAGAAGGACCTCCTCCCCTTCTGAGAGACCTTTTAATAAACATTATCAACCACAGTTCTTATTTTAGGTAGTAGGCATGTTAATTTAGACTGAGTAATTTTACCTTTAATATAGCCTTTCTTTTTTTCCAATCAGCAGTATTTATTGACTTCATAAATGTATTAAATACTGCATTTATGACAAGGGACAGTTCCACTTCTCATGTACCTATTGTCTAAGAGGAAAATCAGATATTCATCAAATAATCATATCAATTTTTAATTGCAATTGAGTGGAATAAAAGACACTAGATGGCCCACAGCCTGACAAAGAATTAGTACCCAGAATATATAAAGAACTCCCACTAGAAGTGTTGGCACACACCTGTAATCCTAGCACTCCGGGAGGCAGAGACAGGCTGATCGCTGTGACTTAGAGGCCAGCCTGGTCTACAAAGTGAGTCCAGGACAGCCTAGGCTACAGAGAGAAACCCTGTCCCAAAACAAAACAAAACAAAACAAACAAAACAAAACATAACTCCTATACATGAACCAATAGACGCATTTGCAAATAAACCAGTACCAGCTTTTCAAAAAGTAAGGGCAAATGGCCAATAAACAAAGCATGTGTATACCTATCTCTCTCATTTGTAAGCAAGGAATTGCAGATTAAAACAGTGAAATGCCAGTCCACACCCGTTGGCTTGGCAACAATTTTAAAGTTTGACATTAGTAAGTGTTGAGCATGTGGGGACTCTCAAATGACACACGGAACTGTGACTTAGTATAACCTCTTTGAAAACCCATTGATCCATGGTCAGCGGTTCTGTCAGTCTCCATGCCCTGAGCCCAGTAATTCCACATCTGAATATCTACTCTGAAGTTTGCTTTCACATCAGGGAATGGGATTCATTATCTTTTAAAGATCTCATAGTGTTCCATTTTTTCCCTTTTATTGAAAATAAATTTCTTCTCATATAATATATCTTGATTACAGATTATCATCCCTTGATTTTTGCCTTTTCCTTCCCACCTTCTCTCCCATCTGGATTCACCCCATTTCTGTCTCTCATTAGAAAATAAACAGCCTTCCAAGATATTATAATTTTTAAAACCCCTACCATGTCAGAATGGGACAAACATACAGAAGGAAAAGAGACCAAAAAAGGGCACAGAAACATAGAGACCCACATATGTAGCTTTTCTAAGAGTGATTATTTGTTCATATCTGTAATCCCACCATTTTAGAACCTGAGTTCAAAAGATTTCTGTGACCTCTAAACTAGCTTGTGTTGTATAGTATGTTCCAAGATAGCCTGAGTTAACCAGAAGGACATATATAGGTATAGATATGATTACAGGAAATAATTTTGATTTCATGTATTGCTTTGAATATTTTTAACACATATTTTATTAACAAATGAGCTAAACCATGGGAATTAAATAAGTCATTTAAAACTGTACGATGAATAACTGGCAGAACTGAGAAACAAATCTGTATTGGTTAGAATGTTTGTCACCATTTACAGTAATAAAATACGTAATATTCTTCTCATATGCTTCACTGACAACTTAAAAAAATAATAGACCTAATGGATAGTTTCCTATATACCTAGTAACCATTATTGTTTTCTGTTCTCCTGAAATTTTATACTTAACATTTTTCTTACAATAAAATGTACTAATGTGAGAAAAGGAAGTTTTAGTTCTGGATTTTGACGGTCTAATACTAATAATATTTGAGGGGCTTAATCTGGTATACCTTAATATTTAGTTAAATGAGCCAATATTCCTTCCATAGGTTTTGGAGTAATTACTTGAATTTCAGACAACTTGAAGGGTATGATATTTTTGTTCTCTGTGATTCTTGAGAGCTAGAATAAAAAGAAAAATGGGAGAGGGGAAGTTTTAAGATAAAAACTTGTACACAAACATCAGAATAGAGATATCAAGTACAAAATGTAAAACATCTCAGGATGACTGGTCAGAACAGTAAGCTTATCGTTCCTTTCCTTTGGCTCTCCCTTAGACTCAAGTAACTAATTCTTCCATTTATCATGAATTTAACAATTGACTCCTTTGCAGGGGTCTGGGAAAATTTTGAATCTCATATACTTTGTTTAATATGTTTCATTGTGATTCTAAGACTCCTTTCTGTTTTTTTTCCATAATGCCAGCCTTTGTCATGCACATTGTGACAGGTACCCCCAAACCATATAGATGCACACAAGATAGACAGGCACAGATTCACTTTTTAAGGGATTAACTACATGAGGAAGGATGGAAATTGACTGTCTTGTTGGATATAAGACATAAACATAGGGGTCTAACCATAACCTTTTTATTAAGTGACTAGGCAATAACTGTCATAATTAAACATCAGAATGTTTTATGGACTCCGTTAACAAATCTCTAAGGAGTTTTTAAATCTTCCCATAGGTGTACTTATAATTATGATTAACAATCAAAGAATAATATTCTCTTAAAGTTAAATCTCAGATATATATTTGCAAAATTTAGTGACCCTTTTGAGTACATTAATAAGAACATGTTTTTATCTATCCTAACAAATGCAGCCAGCCACTTAAATGTACATACATACATATATATGTATATCAATAACCCTTCCTTTAGCTATAAAAAATAATCAAGGACAAATTGATTTTCTCTTTTTTATTTGATATTTTCCCACAACATATAGAACAAAATAGGAGTATTTTAATACTTTGAATCTAATTATAAAATATATAAAATACAGACCACAAAAAATCTGAAGTACATTTTTCATCTTTCTTTTTACAAGGTGAGAAAGAGATTTTTTTCTTTTTAGTTTGGTAACATGAAGTAGTTTTTTTTTTTATTAATTACAGTTTATTCACTCTGTACCCCCCGTAGTTCCCTCCCTCCTCTCCTCCCAATCTTTCCCTTTCTCCCCCTTCTCCACCCATGCCCCTCCCCAAGTCCACTGATAGGGGAGGTCTTCTTTTCCTTCCTTCTGATCCTAGTCTATCAGCTCTCATCAGGAGTGGCTGCATTGTCTTCCTCTGTGGCCTGGAAAGGCTGCTTCCCCCTCAGGGGAAGGTGATCAAAGAGCAGGCCAATCAGTTCATGTCAGAGACAATCCCTGTTCCCATTTCTATGGAACCCACTTGGACACTGAACTGCCATGGGCTACATCTGTGCAGCAGTTCTAGGTTTTCTCCATGCATGGTACTTGGTTGGAGTATCAGTCTCAGGAAAGACCCCTGTGCTCGGATTTTTTGGTTCTGTTGCTCTCCTTGTGGAATTTCTGTCCTCTCCAGATCTTACTATTTCCTACTTTGAGAAAGAGATTTTTGTATTAATTTCTAGCCATCTGGAAGCTGACAAAGATGATTTGGATGTAGGAAACACCTTAAAAATTTCATTGTTCTACATTTACGGTCAGATACAGAGGAAGAAAAAGAGACTCTTAGGGGAAAGTGACTTCTCAAATTAAATCAGAACACAGACACTATAGAGAACAGAATAGTTTGTCTATGGCCATATCACACCAAACGTGCCCGACTCTGGAAGCTAAATAGTGTTGTTCCTGGTTAGTAACTGAATGGGAAAGTGGAACAGTTTTATCCATGAACCAAGTATCAAGTAGTAATAATGTGATATTTACGATAAACAGGTCAGAATGAAGCGCAAAAACAAGTAAAATTCTAACTAATATGAAATGAAGAATATATTTGCATGAGTCAACATTAAAGGATAGAAATTAAATTTGGTAAATTGAAATTTTAAACACATGTAAGATATATTTCACTATTAGGATGGAAAAAAGAAAAACAAACAATAAATTTATATGACATTATGAGAACAAATTGTATACTCTAAGATTATTTTCTCTTTACTTTTAACCCCCTTATCCCATTGTTTTTAAAATATATTGTACATTAATACATTACATGTATGTATTGAAACATATAGACATATATAAACATAGATACACTTAAGTGCTTATTAAAGAAGATTTAAATATAAGGGTTGCTAGTTTGTTTGTTTGTATTGTAAGACAGGGTTTTCCTGTATGGCCCTGATTGTCCTGGACTCACTTTTTTGACCAGGCTAGCCTCGAACTCACAGAGATCCACCTGCCTCTGCCTCCCTGAGTTCTGGGATTAAAAGTGTGAGATATGGAGCCTGGCTAAATATAAGTTTTTAATTCAGGCATTTGTGTGTGTTTGGGTGCTTTGCCTGCAAGTATATCTGTGCATCAAGTGCATGCGTGGTACCTGGGGAAGCCAAAGATAGTATCAGATCTCTTGTGATAGGAGTTACAGATGGTTATGAGCCACCAGGTGGGTCCTCAGAACTCAACCCATGTCCCCTGTTACAAAAGTGCTCTTAACTACCAAGCCATCTCTCTAGCCCTAAATATAAATATGAATCTATTATTATTCATTTAATATAGTAAAATATAATACATATACAATATTATTTCATCATTTTAACTTGGGCTTCTAAAAAGACATGCTATTACTAAAGATGTAAGTATGATTATTTTTATGAAACTTTATATGCTTGATGCTGAATGTTTATAGGTCTTTATACTTGGGAATTTTCTAAATACAAAAATTTTCACTTCATAGTTGAAGTCTTAAATTTTTTGAAGAATTCAGAAATTAAATTTAGTCTAGTATTAAAGAAAAACAGACTCAGCAATAAAATTTGGGACTTATAACATTACAGTACAAATTGAACATCTTTATACGTATACACTTTATTGTGTTATTTGAAGTTTTTAAGAAACAACTCATTGTTAACACTTCACATATTGTGGTTCAATTTATCTCTATCTTAAACAGTTAATGGAAAATGGTAGCCTTTCTGAAAAGTGAACTCAGCATATAGTAAATTTAGATTATTCTTTTTGTGGTGGTAATCCCAATCCTTGCAAATCCAGAAGAATACACGTGAGAAGACATATGTGGACTGTACAGCTTATGTTTTCATACATTTACCTTCTATCATTCTAAATAATTTTGACACTCATCCTCAAATAATTTGACTCCTATCAAATACATAAATTTATAAAACTAGTAGAGGTATTTTATTATATAAATTTAAACTTTTGTAAATTGAAGTTTATAAAACAAATAAAAATTAAAAGAAAATAATCTGTAAATATAGCAAAATGTCATTTGAAGTCATGCTATTACTACAGTTTGTAGACCAGTAGTATTTTGTTTTACACCATACCCTTGGGCTATCTAGTCTCTGTTTCTTATGCACCTAGGCACTTTTAGTCTCAGGTTCTAGCTCATGAGTGGGCCTTAAGTCAAATGAAATATTGGTTGGTTACTGCCACGAGCTTTGTGCCTTGCTTAGCCATTACCAGGGAAGCTTCCTCCTGCACCATATGGGAACAAATATAGAGACCCACAACCAAACACCATACAGAGAATGAAAGACCTTAAAACACCAAGCAATAAATGGGATGTCTCTATCAAATTCCTCCCCTCAGGAGTCAGGAAATCCCATAGAAGTGGAGGAGTAAAGAGTGCAAGAACCAGAGGGCATGGAAGACACCAAGTACACAGGCTCTCTAAATCAACATGTGCAAAGTTCACATGAACTTAGAGACTGAAGTGTCATGCGTAGGGCTTTCCCAGGTCTGTACCAGGCCCTCTGTGCTTAAATTATGCCATTTGTATATGTTCTAAAAATGTCTATTCCCATAATTTACAGTCTTAATTATCCTTTTTGATGCTATGTATTTAATAAGTAGAAACAGTGTAGTTTTTAAAATAAATAAATGAGGAAAAATTTTCAAAATAATGCCACAGTGTTTGTTTCCTATGCTCTCTATGTAATGGTCTTATGTACTCTCTGGAACCACAAGGGCCTTAGTGAAGGCCATTTCTTCACTACCATGTACAAACATCGTTTTTCTTCTGAAATCTTTAACCTGTTTTTGGCTTACCTACCTCTCTGATATTTTGCCCTTGGCAAAGGTGTCAAAACATTTTCAGAAATGTTAATCACAACTTAAGTGACACTGTCACCACTGTGTGAACCTTACATTTTATCCTTACCAATATTTGTATTTGCAGTACTATTTTTGCTATATTTTTGTTTACTTAGGTTATTTTTGACACTTAGGTTTGGGGGATTTTGTTTCCATGCTTGTTTGTTTGTTTGTTCAAAACAGGGTTTCTCTGTATAGCCTAGGCTGACTTAGACTGGCTATGTAGACCAGGCTGACCTCAACTCACAGCGATCTACCTACCTCTGCCTTCCTGAGTGCTGGGATTCTGGGCATGCTCCATCGCACCCCGCTTAAACACTTTTAATTAAAAAAAAAATCAACAACAGCTTTAAAACAAGGCAACTCTTCAGAAAAGAACATTTTTGTTCTGGAAATGTTCTTCAAGGTCTTGTGATTTTCAAAAACAAAGTTTATCTGCTCTCTGCTCTTAATCAACAATGCTTCCTAGCACTATGCCCTTGATACTCATTAGAACTGCTTTGACAATTTTCCAGGTTCCCACGAACAGAAACTATTTCTTAAATTTTATTATGCTTTTCTTTATTTATTTTGAGGTTGGGGTAAATGCTGCCACTTTATGGAGTTGGAGGTCAGAGGATAACGGACAAAAATCAGTTCTCTCCTTCCACTATGAGGATCTTCGGGCTAAAACTCAAGATTTACAAGTTTGATAGCAAGTGCTGTTAGCCACTTACCCAACTCGCCTGCCCAAAAGGCAATATTTTATTAAAACGAAGTGTTAGGAAACTTTCATCTAAGTTATATGAGTGTTTTTAAGGAAACCTGCCATTAGAAACCATATGAATTCACAAGAACTATACCCATTAACTCAATTTAAATAGTGCAGTGGATATAAATATACATTTCTTTCAAAGAAAGTATGCAAGTGACCAACTGGTAGACAAAAAGGCGCTTAACAACACTAATCAACAGGAAAATATAAAGTAAAAATATTGATCAATCATTACCTGGTAAGATTACATAAAATTCAAAAGTTAACAAAAGTTGATAAGGATTCAGAAAAGAAGGGCAATTGCTATACAGCGTGCTAGAAATGTAAACTAGCATACTCAATTTAGAAAAAGAAAAGGATGTTCCTCAAAAAGAAATTAATTAGTAATATCATATGATAAACTCACAGTATCATATATCATACTATCAAATAATATCAAATAATTTCATAATATCAAGGAAATCTATGTATGCAGAAATACATGTATATTCAACAGTATACAGAATATGGAAGCAACTTATGCTCATGAATGGATAAATACACACAATATTAAGTCTTTTTAAAAAGTATATTATACTATCTCTGAAAGCATAAATAAACATGAAGATAAGCCCAGATGCAGACATGATTTTATATACGGAATCTTAAAAAGTCCACTTTGAAGGCTGGAGAGTTGGCTCATAAGTTAAACCTACTTCTGTACCAAGTGAGTTTGATTCCCAACATCTATGAGGTATCTTGTAGTCTTCTGTGACTCTAGTCCTGGGGAATCTGATGCCCTCTTCTTACTTCTGCAGGCACCATACATGAATATAGTATACATATATAAATGCAAGAGGAACACTCACGCTTGTAAAATAATGAAATAAATCTTAAAAATTAAAAGTCAAACTCATAAATGCATGTGACAGAGGGATGGTAACCAGGGTAATGTGGGACTTACTCCACAGAAAGGGAAACTGGCAGATATTAGTCAGCAGTGCACATTTTCAGTTATGAGTACACTATTGTGACTTAATGTATGATATACTTACTATAGGATAATGTATATTTAAAATTTACTATGCCAGTGTGTCTTAAGTGTCTCACCATACATAAAATGTTAACTTATGGTTGACAATATATCTGACAAAGTCACTTGCTTAAAAAAAAAAAAAGCTAAGAATTGGAAGGGATTTCTCAGTGATAAAGGACATCTATAGAAAATCCATACCTAACATTATACACACTGATCAAAGACTGAAATCTTTTCAAAATCACAAATTAGACAGGAACCAGCAAAATGGTCCAGTAAGTTAAAGTGCTTGCTGCGGAAGCCTGATAATCTGAGTTCAATCTCTAAATCCCACAGTGGAAGGAGAAATCTAACTCCCTAAACTTGTCTTCTGAACCCCACATGTAAACCATAAAAAGTTCACACCACACGCACACACATACACACACACACACACCACAGCAAATACTAAATGGTAAAAAACTATTAATTTTTTACCATTTAGTATTTGCTGTGGTGTGTGTGTGTATGTGTGTGTGTGTGTGTGTGTGTATGTGTGTCTGTGCAGTGCCACAGGTCTATGTGTGGTCAGAGAACAACTTTGTGAAGTCAGTTCTCTCCTTCTGCCTATGTGTAGCTTCCAGCATTAAATTCAAGTTGCCATGCTTGTGCAGCAACCACATTTACCCACAAGTCTCCCTGACCCCTGGTAATGTATTTTTATTTGTTTTTAATTAGTACAGATTTTAAGATAACTTAGTTGGTACATAAAAGTACAAGTACTTAATTGTGATAACTAATGAAGGGGGAGGGAAATCGCAGAATCCTCTTTGTTTTAAGTGTGACTCAGAGCTAATGAGATCTCATTATTAAGCAAAACTCCCCATCAGCCTAAAGACTCCTCTGTTCAGAGCTGCCTCCTGTGAACTTCTTGGAGACTTTATCATCAGGAGTAAAGAAGAATCTTGGCAGTAGTCTGTTCATTTCCCTGGACCCTTATTCTACAATGCTATGATTTTTTTTTCTTAATGAAATGTAAGAAAGAGCTTTTTTTTATTTGATTTTTTGTTTATTTTTGTTTATTTTTGTTTATTTGATAATTTGCATTGGAAATGATATTTTCATTTGTGGATGATTGTTGAATTTGGCTTCTTATGGTCCTACTAATTTTTTTTTGATCTTTTGAAACTGTTTCACTATGTTGTCCTCCCGTAGTGGGTCTCCCTAGCGAAAAGATTGATTACAAAATATTCACCATCATGCCTAAGGGATTATTATTTTTGTATTTCTTATTGAAAACACATTTTAAAACTTTTTAATGAATTTTTTGTTTTTTATTATTTATTTAATTTTCATTTTATGTGCATTCAGTGTGAAGGTGTCATATCCCTTGAAATTGGCATTTCAGACACTTGTGAACTGCCATGTGGGTGCTGGGAATTTAACCTAGGTCCTTTAGGAAGGGCAGACAGCGTTCTTAACCACTGAGCCACCTCTCCAGTCCCTTGAAAATACATGTGATACAGTATATTGTGATCACAATTTGCTCTCTCCGAACACTTCTCAGATCCTCCCCAACTCTCCACACACCGAACTCCATGCCTTTTCTCTCTCTGTTTAGAGAAAAATAAAATGCTTTCACCTCTACTGATTAGTCTTATTATTGGTATATATTTTTTCTAATTTATTTTTCTAATATATATATTTTCTAAATTATTTTTAATGTATTTTTCTAATTTATTTTCTAATATATATTTCCAATTTCAATTTAATCAGACACTGTGGGATCTTTAAAATCTACTTAATTAACAGATGCAGTGGTGTCACTTGTAATCACTTTGGCGAGACTGAGGCAGGGAGATAAAAAGTTTAAGATCCATCTGTGCAGCTTAAGTCTCAAACAGTTACCACACACACACAGAATGAGAGAGAGAGAGAGAAAGAGAGAGAGTGTCGGGGAGAAGGAGACAGGGAAAAGACACAATCACAAGAGAGGGCCACCAAAACAACAAGAACTAACACCTTAAAACACCGCGGGGAGCTCTTTTAATCACATCTTTATTATAAGAAAAATAAGGGCTTGCTGCCTCTTTTTCTTGTCTTTTCCCTCAGAAGTTACTCGCTCACGGGGCTGAGCTGGAAGCGAAGGTAGGCTCCCTGCCCCCACACCATACAAAGTTCTCAGAAAGAAAACTCTCTTCCCTCAAACCCGGCCTCGCTTTCACGAGGCTGAGGCTGACTCTCCCCTCAGGCCAGGCGCTCACTGAGGAGAGACATCCAGTCCACAGCCCAGTCTCATGGGAGGGGCGGGGCATCGTCGGGCGACTTAGGGGGCGGGGACCCCCGGGGCCAGGGGCGGGGCTTCGCCTATAAATACCGGGGGCACCCCGCCGCCGGCGCACTGCTCGCTGAGGAGCCTCGGGGGCAGGAGCAGCGGCAGAGCCAGCGGCGGCGGCGGCAGCAGCGGCAGCGGAGGCAGAGTAGCGGCGGCGGCTGAGACGGCAGCAGCGGCGGCAGTTGAGGCGGAGGCGGCGGCGGCGGCAGTTGAGACGGCGGCGGCGGCAGAGTAGCGGCGGCGGCGGAGGCGGCGGCAGAGTAGCGGCGGCGGCGGAGGCGGCAGCCGCGGCGGCAGTTGAGGAGGCGGCGGCGGCGGCAGAGTCGCGGCGGCGGCGGCGGCGGCGGCAGAGTCACTGAGGCGGCGGCGGCGGCAGAGTCGCTGAGGCGGCGGCTGAGGCGGCGGCGGCGGAGGAGGAGGAGAGCGGGGAGGCGGCGGCGGGCAGCCGCGGCGGCGGCGGCGGACCCCGGTTGGTGGCGACGGGGGCCGGCGGAGGGGGGGCGGCGGGGGTGGCGGCGGTCCGGAGGCCGAGGCGGCCTGGGCTGTCTGGAAAGTAGGCACCCTGGGGGAGACCTGTGGGGGTTAGTCCTGGAGGAAAGGTGAGGGGGGTGGGGGCCGGCGGTTTAAAGTGAGGGAGAAGGGCTGTGCTGCGGGGCCGCTCCTGGCTCTGAGGGACTTACGAACTGGGCTTTGGGTTCCAGGTTCGCCCAAAAGCTCCAGGAGGAGAGGCGGCGGTCTGACTGCACGTGTTGGGAGAGGCGACTTCGTGAGGCAGCGGGCGCGAACTTTTCAGTGGATCCTTGGGCACTTCAGTCAAAAGGCGGTCTATGGTAAGTGTTTGGACAAATCTTGGCAAATCTTTCGTGTTTTGGGAAAACGTCATGAATGTAAATTTAAAATGTTTGGGATGCTGGCTTTTATTTTACTCTCTATGTGGAGATACTAACTTTTGTTAGTTTTTTTTTTGTACAATAATGAATTTTGTGCTTTGTGATACATTTTCTTTTTTAATTTTTATTTTATATTAATTACAGTTTATTCACTTTGCATCCCAACTGTAGTCCCCTCCCTCATCCCCTCCCTACCCCTCCCTCCCGCATCATCTCCTTATTTTGTATACTATACAGCAAAGTATAATTCAAGTGCCTCAGTGAGCTGGAAATTTCACTGTTTGTCAAAGAATAGGTACTCAGTGTTTTCTTTTTTAATCAATTTTAAAACAATACGCAAAAGGTACTCTTTTTCTACATCTCTACTTAGATCTCAAGAGGATGAGACCTGAATGATATTAAAACATAAAAAGTAATAGGGAGAGGCTGACAAGAGGGTTAGCAAAAGCCTGAATCTCAGTGCTTGGGGTGGAGGGGACAAGATGATTAGGAGTTAAGAGCGGGCTTCCAATACTTAGTTGATACTATGCTTTGTCTGAAAACCAAAACCTGAGAGAGTGTAACAGGTAACATATATCATTATAATAAATGATATATCTAATAAAGAACATCTCATGTTAAAGAACTTCAAAGGGAATTTCCCTGTTCCACTGAGCATATAGTACCTACATCGATATTGGCATAAAAAAAAAATAACGGAAATTTAAAGCCACAGGAGGAAAAGCTACTTGTGAGCTATATATGATGATTAAATAAGTGTAATTTCAAAAAGTGCATTCAAATGTACATTTGATGAAATAATAAAATCAAAGTAGTAAACAACTCAGGTGGTACGTACTGAATATGTGGGGATTTTGTTTTAGACTATGTACTTTTGCACTCAGAAATAAAAATGGAGCTGAAAGGGAAATTTTTGTTTTGTTACAGGTGCTTGAGCAGATGCCCAAATACATCTTGTTGTCTTAAGCTGCAGCTCGATTTTCCTGTGGATCAAGAAGGCTGGTTATCCAATTACTTGTGTTTCCTTAAAATTCAGCTAGTTCCCTTATAGTCAAGACTCTGCTCCAAACAGAAGATATTTACATACTCTTGAGAAAGTGTTTAGAAAATGTTCAAAGGCATATTGTGGAGCAGTATGTAGGAGATAAACAGTCTAATTACAAAAACATTCAAATTATAACTATATAAATATATAGCAATATATCAAGCAAACCAGCATATTTTGATCACTTTTGTATTGCAAATCCAAAAGTGGTTAGAAAATAAACATTAGATATTTTATAGTTCCAACCCTAAAATGAGTTTTTGATCCTCCTTATTTTCATAACACACACAGACAGTCAAACACAGACAAAGTGTGTGTGAAGATGTTAAGCTGAGAATGAACAATCCTGAAACGTAAAACTGATTGTTGCTCTCACTTTTCCCCAACTGATTATCTGCAGTTCTGCTTTTGGTCCAAAGATAGTGCTTACCAAGTATCCTAAATGTTTTCCAGGCAATTATTTTTATAAAGTGGATAAAAAATAATAATTTATATTTAGTTATATTTTGTTTTAGCAGACTGTGAACATTTGCATAGGGTGGGGTTGAAAATATCTGTTGTATATAACTTGAAAACTCCATACAAAGAGAGTGAGTGATGTGAGAACAACCCCTCTCCCAAATAAAACAACAAAAAACCCAAGGTAGTATGAAAGAATTTGGCTAATAGAGCAAGCAAGCAAGCCAGTTGTTGGTTCCTGTCTTTTACAATCTGTACCTCTTAACTTTCTGAATGGAGATTATTTCAACATGAAACAAATACAGAACTGAACTAAGAACCATTTTAACTTATAGGCATAAGAGGGAAATCAGCATATTAGAGTGTCAGGGATGTGATTTCAACTCATTCCTTTGCCTCATAACAGCTTTGGGCTTTGGAAAGGCAGTTTGCCTTTTTTTTTTTCATTTTATTGATTTGATTTTTCTGTCTTTTGCCTAGTGTCAGTTAATATAAGACTTGCGAGTGACGTGGGGAAGTCTGCTGTGACCAGAAAGGCAGTGCAACCATAAAATACTCAGAAGGGTGAACACTGCTGGGCAGACAGCTGGATTGTGAGTCAAAACAGCTGGATCATAAAAGTGCATGTGACAGAGGGTAAGCCTCTTCCAACTTTATCAAGCTTCTTACATTTAAAAACATTTTCAGAGTGCAAAGGTTCTCTTATTTTGGATCTCCAGCAGTGTTAAAACTAGCTTTTTTTTTTTATCACAGCTGATATCAGTTGAAATTTTGGGATACAATTTATTTGGCTCCCTGTTTTGAAGCCAGAGGAAGTAGAATTAAATGTCATAATTTTGAAAAAGACCTTGTATTTTTACGGAAGTCATGCTAGTGGCTATCCAGAACTGGCCTATGAACTGGAATGTCAAGTCTTTGAGAACTGACACAGCACAGTCGCTAAGGTTTCTTAAGATCTGCTTAAAGGCCTCCAAAGCTTTCCTTACAAGGAAATCTATGTGCTTTTTTGAATAATATTCATAGTGGGTTAATGCATTCACCTCTTTTCTGACAACCATCACAAATCTCTGATTCCAAAATTTGTGCTGTGTTGTTGAAGCTGAGTCCTCTGTCTTTGTCCATGAGATTTTCTTCAATTATCTTGGATAAACAGGGCAGCAGTACCAGCTCAGAAAACATTAAAACCCAGCATTCTCCAGTATAACCCAGAGAAACTCAAAACTCTTCAGTCATCCAGGAACACAAATAATGTCCCTAACACTGCCAAAGACACTCTTACACACGTCCCATTCTTCTTTTACCACAGAAAAAAATAAAGATAAGGTATCTGGTTTGTGTTATCTTAGTACTTCTCTGGTTCTCTCTGATTTGTTTGTCTCCACTCCCATTGTCTATCTACCTTTCCAGTTGTCATAATAAGCTTTTTATCTAGTCCTTTTTATTTGGGGCTGTGTGTTAAGCTAACCAAGTTATCTCTTCAAGCTACCTTGCAAATTTTCAGGGGAATGAAGAGAGGCTAATAGAAAGTAATAACCATTTAGTATCTCTTTTACCTGGCATAAGGCTTCTCAGAAAACACTGCAGGGGTCTTCAATTTTTTATTATCACATCAAGAAACTGTAGTTACTATTTGATATTGAACAACTTAGGTTAACATTAAGAGGTCCATGTGAATCATTCATCATTGTTAAATAGGCTGTCTGTAGAGATGACAGCCTAAATGTGTGTGAAAAGGGGTAATAAAGGTTTCAAACCCACAACTATCTGATTTGCTATTTGAAAAAATAACCTTAATGCCCCCACTGCAGCATTTTAAGTTCTGACATTGGATCCTACCACAGACACACACTTCACCAACAAACCCTGGATACCCTTTTCAGAGTGGTTATAGAATCATTTTGTCCTTGCCTGACTGTTAAGCTTAGGATCTCTGGAAGAATGACGACTTCTTTCTGTAAATTCCCAATGAAAGCAGTTTTTTTTTTCTTTCCATTTGTTTATTATAGAAGAGCTTTGCTAATAGTCCAGCTCTGTTTCTCTATTATTGATAAAATGAGCAGATTATTTTTGTTACCTGTTAACTGTGTTAATTGATGGAATTGTTTAACATCTCACAATTTTTTGTTTTTAAACTTATCATAACATCTTAAGAGATGTAAGCGTCAGAATTGTTATCCACATGCAGTGTATAAAGATATAGCTCCCTCTAGGAATGAACATGTCAGAGTTGAAAAAAATTCTAAATTTTAGTCTTAATTTCTTGGGTGCTTTTGAATTAAAAAAAAAAAGGTAACAAAAGATAACAATGATATGGCTTTCCCATATGGATCTAATTGTTACTGGGGTATGCTCTTGGACACTGAGCTGCCAAGAGCTACTTCTGTGCAGGGGTTCTAAGTTATCTCCATGAATGGTCCTTATTTGGAGTATCAGTCTCAGAAAAGACCCCCGTGTCCAGATATTTTGGTTCTGTTGCTCTCCTTGTGGAGCTCCTGTCTCATTCAGGTCTTTCTTCCCCTTCTTTCAAAAGATTCCCTGCACTCTGCAAAAAGTTTGGTATGAATCTCAGCATATGTTTTGATAACCTGCTGGGTAGAGTCTTTCAGACAGACCAGACTTATTTTGACATTTTGTTGTTGTTGTTCCTTTCCCAGGTTTGTTGCAGGAATGAATTCTGTTTTCTTCTAATCTTGGCAGTTATTTTTTTAAATTTCTTCTCACTGCTTTTCAACCAAACTAAGCTTTAAAAAGTGAAGTCTTAGTATACTTACATTTGTATCTCTTTGATTACTAACGTAGGTGTATATCTTTCATATGTTGCTCTGTTTTCATTTTTAATATTTGGGTTTTAAGGAGTTCCAATAAAAAATGACTTCACTTTTTCCACTTAATAAACTGATATAAAATAGAGTTGTACAGGGAAGCCAAAGTGCAACCTTTAGTACAATAGTTAAGTGCAGAACATTGACTGATAATTGTAAAAGTCAAGTAGAACTTTTAAAAAAGCAGCAAATTTTACTTAAATATTGCCAAACAGGTTTGAGTCTTGTAGCAGTACATGAACAAAGATATTTAGAGTTGATATGCATGAGCCTGCTTACAAGGAAGCAGAGTGTCCTTTAGAATTTCATAAACTATTCATGTTCCCTTGCCCTTTGCCCATTTATTTTTATTCTGCTGTTTATTTATAATTAACATGTAAGGTACTCGACATTTTATTTTTTATTTTTGGTGGGTTTTGTTAGTTTAGTTTTTGAGATAGGCCCTCACTCTGTAGCTCAAGCGCCCTTCAACCCCATCCCAAGCTTCCTGCCTCAGTTTTCCCAGTGCTGAAATTGCAGGTATAAAGCACCATACCTTCCTAAGAGCTTTAGAACAGAGATATTTTTGCACTGAAAAGAGTTGTACAAAGTTTGTCAAGTTTTCCACTTTAGCTTAAAATGATTTTTAGGTTTTTTAGGTTTTCCTTTCTAATTTCATTATATTCAGATACACATTTCCTTAAAGAATTTTCATGTTTCATATTTAGAAACAACGAAAATATGTGAAAGTTTTTGGAGGATGAA
The DNA here is from genome assembly GCA_028658305.1 of Pachyuromys duprasi. NCBI lineage: Eukaryota > Metazoa > Chordata > Mammalia > Rodentia > Muridae > Pachyuromys > Pachyuromys duprasi. The sequence continues at coordinate 55,550,595 of CM053742.1, read as the reverse complement.
TAAGACCTGATTACACACACACACACACACATACAGCAACACTGTGTAGGGAAGCTTATATATCAGGACTAAGAAAATTAAATCTTGCAAAGACTTAATTCTCCTCCAAACAAGGTATTATTAATTTACCTCAGCCACAAACAAGGAACTGGAAAAATTTTTAAATATGTTTTGAGCAGCTGGACCTTAATATAGTTTGCAGAAATAATAAAGCAGAATAGGCAAAACAAACAAAAAAAAAAACACCTATATATGTTACAGAAGATATTCTAAAGCAGAATAGGCAAAACAAACAAAAAACATACCTATATATATTACAGAAGATATTCTTATCTAGGTCTTTAATATATGGTAAAAGCATGTCTGCATTTTTGTGTGTGTGTTGGGGGGATGTCATCCACCCTGGTGCTTTGAATGCAAAGTAAGGATACATGTTGCCATTCTGCTGTCAAGTTAAAAAAAAAAAAAAAAAAAAAAAAAAAAAAAAAACCAAGCTTTATTTTCCAGACTGAAACAAGTCTGGGAGTTGGCTGATTTTGTCCCTCCCAGAGGGGCTCTCCTCTGCTTCCCCCAGCAGGAGAGGGGGCGGACCTTGTACCAGCTTGTGGAAAACACCCTGGCTCTGGGGGAAGGGCTGCACTTCTCCAGGCAGCAGCAGCAGACCAGAAGCTGGGAGATAATGGCTTTTTTTCCCCTATTCGATGTTTTAATTTTTATTTATTTTAAAAAAATGTTTTATTTTTTCTTCACAATTTATTCATTATACATCCTGATTGAAGACCCCTCCCTCTACTCCCCCAATCCCACCCTCTCTCCCTCTTCCCCTAGTCCACTGAAAGGGGAAGTTCTCCACTATTGCCATCTGCCCACAGCTTGTTAAGTCTCTTCAGGACTGCTTGGATCCTGTTCCTCCGTGGCCTGGCAAGGCTGGATCACCAAGGGTGAGTGATCAGAGAGCAGTCAACTAAGTTCATGATAGAGGCAGCCCCTGATCCCCTCACTCATAGATCTACATGGAGATTGAGCTGCAAATCTGCCACATCTAGGCAGAGGGTCTAGATCCTTTCCATTCCTGGTCTTCCCTTGGTGCATCAATCTCTACAGGACCCACTGGGCTCAGATCTTTTAGTTTTTTCCTCTCCCTGTGGGGCTTCTGTCCCCTCCATGTCCCTCTAATCCCAACCCTCTCTTCCTCCATATGACTCCTTGTGTACTGCCCAAAGTTTGGCCATGAGTCTCAGTTTCTGCTTTGATCGCTTGTTGGGTGAATCCTTACACAGGACCCTCTATAATAGATCCCTATCCTGTTTCCTCTCTTCCACTGCTATTGGTCTCTATCCTCCCTAGAGTCCTCCTTAGTGCTTAGCTTACTTAGGTCTGTAGATGGCTATCCTATGTTATATGGCAAATATTTGCTTATTAGTGAGTGTATACCATGCCAATCTTTCTGGTTCTGGGTTACCTCACACAGGATGATTTCTTCTGGTTGCATCCACTTGCCTGCAAACTTCATGATTTCCTCATTTTTAATTGCTGAGTAGTATTTCATTGTGTAAATGTACCACAATTTCTTCATCCATTCCTCCCCGTTGAGGGACAACTGGGTTGTTTCCAAATTTTAGCTATTACAAATAAAGCTGCGATGAACATAGCTGAGCAAATGTCCTTATTGAATCATGGGCATCTTTTGGGTATATGCCCAGGAGTGGTATAGTAGATTCCTGAGGTAGTGTTATTCTCAATTTTCTGAGTAAGCACCAGATTGGTTTCCAAAGTAGTTGTACAGGTTTGTACTCCCACCAGCAATGGAGGAGGGTGCCAATTTCTCCACATCCTCTATAGCGTATGTTGTCAATTGGGTTTTTGATCTTAGCCATTGTCATAGGAGTAAGATAGAATCTCAGGGTTGTTTTGATTTGCATTTCCCTGATGACTAAGGACACTGAACATTTTAAGTGTTTCTCTGCTTAGCTGTGTATTCCATTTTTTTTACCAACATGACTTTTTATTAAAACTATTTTCATTTTTATATTAATTACAGTTTATTCACTTTGTGTCCCAGCTGTAGTCCCCTCTCATTCCTTCCCAACCCATCTTCTCCCATGCCCCTTTCCAAGTCCACTAATAGATGAGGTCCTCCTCCTCTTTCCTCTGACCCTAGTCTATCAGGTCTCATCAGGACTGGCTGCATTGTCCTCCCCTGTGGCCTGGCAAGGCTGCTCCCCACTCAGGGGGAGGTGATCAAAGAGCCACCCACTGAGTATGTCAGAGACAGTCTTTGTTCCCTTTATTGGGAAACCCACAATTACACAATGGAATACTACTCAGCAATTAAAAACAAGAAAATCATGAAATTTGTAGGCAAATGGTGGGATCTAGAAAAGATCCTGGGTTACGTGTCCTGGAAGCAGAAAGACACAGATGGTATATACTCACTTATAAGTGGATATTAGACATACATTATAGGACTATCATAATAAAATCTGTATACCTAATGTAGCTAAGCAAGAATCAGGGTAAGATGTGCCCCATTTTCTAATTGGATTATTTGGTTTGTTGGTGTCTGATTTCTTGAGTTCATTATATATTCTAGATATTAGTCCTCTATTGGATGTAGGGTTAGTGAAGATCCTTTCCCAATCTGTAGGTTGTCATTTTGTTCTGCTGACAGTGTCCTTTGCTTTACAGAAGGTTTTCAGTTTCATGAGGTCCCATTTATTAATTGTAGATCTTAGAGCCTAAGCTCTTGGTGTTCTGTTCAGGAAATTTTCTCCTGTGCCAATGAGTTAGAGGTTCTTCCCCACTTTTTCTTCCAACAGATTTACAGATTCAATGCAATTCACATCAAATTATGAACAGTTATTTACAGACTTTGAAAGAAAAATGCTCAACTTCGTGTTAAATAACAAGAAACCCAGAATAGCTAAAACAATCCTCTACAATAAAAAATCTTCCAGAGGTATCTCCATCCCTGATGGAGCAGTACTGTAGAGCAGCATTAATAAAAAGTACATGAGACTGGCATAGAAACAGACTGGTGAATCAGTGGAATTGAATAAAAGAATGAGAAATAAACCCCCACAGCTAAGGAAACCTTATTTTTGGCAAAGATGCCAAAACCATACAATGGAAAAAACATAGCATCTGCAACAAATGGTGCTGGTCTAACTGGAATTCCACATGTAGAAAAATGCAAATAGAATCTTATCTATCACCCTGCACAAAATTAAAGTCCCAATTAGACCCATATCTATCACCCTGCACAAAAGTCCCAGTGGATCAAAGATAGCATACAACCAAACACACTAAATTTGTTGGTAATAGCTGTCTTCAAGCCCGTATTTTCTGGCAATTTCTTCACTTTGGTGGAAAGGTGGGAAAAGAAAATAGAGATTATTGCCTGGGAGAGGTGGGAATAAAATAATGTTTTGATAAATTTGTGGTAACTTGGGCAGAAGTAATCCTCTGGAATTGGGGTTTTTGGATAATTTGAAAGTCCATAGTTCTGGGAAAGATGATCAAATTGCAGCTTCTGAATTCAGACGTTAGTAAGGCATGTTTATTTTCTTAAGCGGCATTCCATGTTTTTATCCCCAATACATTTTTAAATCAGATTTTGTTTTAAACATTTGTATTCTGCCAAAAAAGAAAACTGGCAGAAAATGCAAACTGAGTGACATAGAAAGGTGCATGGGCTTAGAATGAAATTTAGTTACTCTGTTAAGTGATATCACTTGTGAAAAAAAGTGTGTTTTCCTTACTGGGGCCATCTCAGAGTACTTGGAGCTGCTCTCAGCATTTTCAGAGTTACTTTATTCCCTGGTAGTTTTTATAATTAGAAAATCAAAATGATGCTGAGAGACATGAGCTCTCATTATCTTTTTTTTTTCTGAAAAGATTTTTTTTTTCTGGACATGGTCAAGCAAGGAACCAAATTGTGTACACCACAACCCTGTGTGTATCCTGCTTGTGAGGGCTCCTCTCAGGCAACAGGTTAAGCAGTGATGAGCAAGAACCATTATTTTGTTTTATTGTCTCAGTTTAAAAGTGAAATAGAGGTCTCAGTATATTTCTATAAACAGTTTTTAAAAGTATTATGCAGCCTGATACTTCAACACTATAGAATGTTATATAGCTGCCAAATCAAAGTTTGAAGCTACAGTGATTTGAAAAGCTGTCTGCAAAGTACAAGTCCATAAAAGAAAAAAGAAATAAAAGGAAGTTTAGAATGGCATCAGTGGTTTCAGTTATTTAAGGGAAAAAAACCTGATTAAACTGTCTGTCACCAAATCAGAAAAAGGTTTATCAATACACTAATGGAATTTTTATGTGGTGAAGTAGTGCCATCTCTGTTTTAAAATAGCCTCTTTTTTTGTTTGTTTTTTTGAGAGAGGCTCTCTATAGACCAGGCTCATCTAGAACTAGGTAATTCCAGGCTGGCTTTGTGACTATCCTCAGGCCTCAGGCTATTAACTGAGAATATAGGCATGAGCAAATATGCTGGATTTAAAATAACCTTTAATTTGTATTTAGTCATTTTCTAATGATATTAGAAAAAACTTGAAATAAAATGCTTAAAAGTTGGGAGAAAATAGAATTTGAAACAATGCATTAATGAACCCAACTGGCCACCAGGCATGGTGTCTTATATTCAAGAGTCTAAGGCAGGAGGATTTCTTTGAGTTTCAAAGATAGTGTAAGACTGCTTAGTGATTTCCAGATCAGCCTCAGATACAGAGAAGTCCCTTGATTCAAAGAACCAAAACAAATGAAAAAAACTGGTTTATACAGGCAATTATTAGTAGAGTTATTGTTCCAAAGTTATACTTTTTGTAGCTTCCTCATGTTTGATATTTTTAGTAGGCATGAAATTTATTTTACAGTGCATACTTTTTGAGGTGAAGACATTTGCATCCCACCTTTTGTGCAATGCATAACAAAGCTCTGATTTTCAGCCTGGTATATTGTAGAAGCCTGAGAAAGCTGCTGGCTGGCAAGATGTAGTTCCCACCCTTTTCCTAGGACATGGTAGTGACAGTTCTGGACACAAGATGGCGCTTGCCAATTAGCCTAATATTTCTCCAGAAAAGTGTTTTTATGAAGTGAGCAAACAAAACAATGAATCATATTTTGTATTAGAACAGTATAAGACAGCATGGTGTATATAATTGAAACTCATTTGCAAATGTGTGTGGGTGTGTGTGTGTGTGTTTAAGGAAGACAAAGCCCCAACCAAGACTAATGTAAAGACTCAAAACATTTAAAACTAAGTTCATAGAATCTGGCTCATAGTAGACAGCTCTGTTACTGCCATTCTTTGAGTCTCTACCTGTTAATTTTCTGTTTTCTAAATAGCTACAAGAGTTTTGATAGAGAAATGTGTTTACACTTTTTTTAACCCATTATATTGGTTTGGTTCTCTGTTCCTTTTTGGCACAACCTCAATTAGCATCACATTTGCAAGTAATATAGGTGGTGTACTTATGATCTATTGGAGCCCTAGAAGTGTAATGCAAATGTAGAAGTGCCCAGAAGAGTAAATGCTCTGCTAGAACTCAGCTGGAGTGAGAATCAAGACAGCTTTCAGTTAGTCACATAGTCATGACAGGAAACAACTGTTTGGTACAAGGCAGTGTTGCCAATGTTCCTTTTTGTATGCTTGCTTGTTTGTTTATTTTGTGTGTATGAGGCATGTCTATATGACACATATGTGCAATGCCCTTGAAGACAAAGGAAGGTGATGAATCCCCTGGCACAAGAGTTACAAATGATTGTTGTTCTTAGAGCCTGTGCTGCTGGTGTTCTGTTCAGGAAGTAGTCTCCTGAGCCAATGAGTTCTAGGGTATTCCCCACTTTTTCTTCTAACCTATTTAGTGTGTCTGGTTTTATGTTGAGGTCTTTGATCCACTTGGGCTTTAGTTTTGTGCAGGGTGATAAATATGGATCTATTTGCATTTTTCCACATGTAGATATTCAGTTGTTAGTTGTTGCTATCTTTTTTCCATTGTATGGTTTTGGCTTCTTTGTCAAAAATGAAGTATCCATAGGTGTGTGGGTTTATTTCTGGGTCTTCTATTCGATTCCACTGATCCACCATTCTCTTTCTATGCCAGTACCATGCAGTTTTTGTTACTATTTCTCTGTAGTACAGTGAGATCTTGAATGGTGATACCTCCGTTCCATTTGTTGTTCTACAGGATTGTCTTCGCAATTCTGGGTTTTTTGTTTTCCATATGAAATTGAGAACTTTTCTTTCAAGGCCTGTAAAGAATTGTGTTGGTATTTTGATGGGAATTGCATTGAATCTATAGATTGCTTTTGGTAGGATGGCCATTTTTCCTATGTTAATCCTGCCAAGCCATGAGTATGGGAGATCTTTCCATCTTCTGATACCTTCTTCAGTTTCTTTCTTCAGAGACTAGAAGGTTTTTTTTTTTTTCAAACAGGTCTTTCACTGCTTGGTTAGAGTCACATCAAGGTACTTTATGTTATTAGTGGCTATTTTGAAAGGTGCATTTCCCTAATTTCTTTCTCAGCCCTTTTGTCTTTCATATACTGGAGGGCTACTGATTTTTTTGAGTTAATTTTGTATTCAGGCACTTTGCTAAACGTGTTTATCAGCTGAAGGAGTTATCTGGCTGAAATTTTGGGGTCACTCTTGTATACTATCATATCAGATAAACATAGGATAGATCTGTACACCTAAAGAAGCTAAGCAAGGAGTACCCTGAGGTATGATGATCAATCCTTACTCAGAAAGGCAAATGAGATGGACATCAGAAAAGGGAGAAAACAAGGAACAGGACAGGAGCCTACCACAGAGGGTCTCTACCCAGCAGTGTATGAAAGCAGATGCTGACACTCATAGCCAAACTTTGGGCAGAGTGCAGGGAATCTTATGAAAGAAGGGGGAGATAGAAAGACATGGAGGGGACAGGAGCTCCACAAGGAGAGCAACAGAACCAAGAAATATGAGCACAGGGGTCTTTTCTAAGACTGATACTCCAACCAAGGACCATTCATGGAGATATCCTAGAACCCCTGCACAGATGTAGCCCATGGAATCACAGTCTCCAAGTGGGTTCCCTAGTAAATGGAACAAGGACTCTCTCTGACATGAACTCAGTGGCTGGCTGTTTGATCAGCCCCTGACA
>CM053742.1:55509176-55543341 GCA_028658305.1 Pachyuromys duprasi | reverse complement strand
GGAGAAGGACCTTCCCTATCAGTGGACTTGGAGAGGGGCATGGGAGGAGATGAAGAAGGGTGGGATTGGGAGGGAATGAGGGTGGGTGCTACAGCTGGCATGCAATGTGAACAAAATGTAATTAATATAAAAATAAATACTAAAAAAAAAAAAAGTTACAAATGGCCTGTGAATGACCGTGTGGCTTCTAGGATTCAATCCCAGCTCATCTGAAAAAGCCACCATGGTATTTTAACCACTTAGAAAACCCCCCAGCCCCTTGGTTTTTTTGTTTTTGGTTTTGTGTGTGTGTGTGTGTGTGTGCGCGCGCGCGCGCACGCGTAGGACCTCACTCTACAGTCCAGGCTTGCCTGATGATGGATATATATACTAGATTGGCCTAGAATTTGCAGCCATCTTCCTGTCTCTGCCTCCCTACTGCTGGGATTATATAGACCCATAGCCATCTCTACTTGTGATTCTGGAATATGTGTCTGTCTGCATATCCCAGTGTATCCATAGAACAACTCAAATGTAGTTTAACTGTGATATTTTCAAAATATAATAAGTTTCTGTGAATATGATTCTAAGTTTAGGAAAATGTATGCATTAAAGCCGATAATGAAATTAGACAAATATTTACAATGATAGCTAACTTTTGGAATACTGTCATTTCCAAGCCAAGTATATGACTCACAAGAGACCCATGGAAACCATGCTGACAATAAGTAGCCATGCCAATCATTCCAATTATCTGACTGTCATCCTCTAAATGATAGGTTATTGTATCTGAGCCAGTGTAGGAAACACAGACCCTGAATTCTATCTGGCTGACATGGCTAGATAAGCATGGTAAGCAGCACTGATAAGTTATGTGAGTGAAAAAAAAAAGGAGTTCCTAGACTAAAACTTTGAAAGCTCTTAGAGTACCAAAACACTAATGGAAATGGTACCTGAGATACTCTGCTCTCCTTGCCTATCTCACATTTGTCACCAGCACACATACTCATTCCTTTTAAAAAGTGGCTACAATAGGGACTATGTATTAAAACATAAAAGTACCTTTTAAAAATAATTTAAACATTTTTTTCTAACCATGATCTTACATCTTGACTTGGTGCTAAGAAACTTTTCCTTTATTTTTTAAAGATTTGCTTTGCATGTGTGGTGTCTGGTGTGTGTGTGTGTGTGTGTGTGTATGTGTGTGTGTGTCCATCCATATCCGTGGAGGCCAAAAGTGGGGTGTTGTTTCTCCTGGTGCTGGAGTTGCAGTGAAATGAACACAGGTCCACTGAAAAAGCAGCAAGCACTATGAAGTGCTGAAACTTTCACCTACCGTCTGCTCTTTTAAAAAATTAGTATCTACTATCATATATTCAAATTATTTATTCAAGTTTTTTCTTTTATTGGTTTATGTTAATGGGAGTGGCGCCTGCTTGTGTGTGTATTTATATATGTGGAGGCCAGAGGTCTGCATTGGGTGTCTTCCTCAATCACTAAACACATTGAGACAATGTATCATACTGAACGGGGCTTCCCTTGACTGGGGCTAGACTGGCTAGCAAGCTCCAGGGGTCCTCCTGTCCACATCCCCAAAACTGGGATTGTAGGCACAAGCTTAGTTCTTCACATATAGCAAGCACATTACTGACTGAGATAGTTCCCCAGCCCTTTATTTAAGCTCATTTATAAGTTTTCAGAAGCCTCCAAAATGACTGATTTTTTTTTTTAAGTCAGGGGGCCAAACATAAACCCCTTTGACCTAACGGCATTTCAGGATGATTAAAAGCTCACTGACTGATTCCTTGCCTAAATTTAGATGTACTAATGAATCAAATCCATATTTAGATCATCCATGGTTTATACTGAACTTACACTTTAACACATTCTACGCTGTTAGCGTCTACCTGGTGTTACCCACTTACGCTGCTGCTGATCTCCAAAAAATATTTACCACTTGGAATATGTTTTGATATCAGGTGGTACAAGTTGCCCATTAACTTTGCTAGTATATTTAGAACTGGGTTCCAAAACCCATGTCTATACATTATATCATAGGACCTTGCCATAGGTCCTGCCTGAGAAAATTGATACTTATTTTCTCTTTCAAAGTCTCTCTGATGGCCTCACCCAAAACTGCTACAATCTGGATGATAAGAATAAGTTTGGTCATGCCTAGATTTTTTCCTATCACAGATGTTTTGAGGGACATTCCTTTTTCTATTAATTTCAAGTAGTGGATCCTAGACAGGTCTTTCTCTCTGTTACTTCAGTGAAGAAAGGCACAGCTTAATAGTCTGGGCATATGATAGAACTTTGTTTGTATATGTGTTGTGTTGATGCATTCTAAGACCCTTGTCTCCTTTTCTTTGATTTTATTCCTTAAAATGTTTTCCATTACACAATCCACAACCTTGACTCTGAGTAATCTTATCTATTGGCATTCTATAAATTTTAACAATAATGGAGAAATGCAGAACTGTTTGGGTTTTTGTTCTTTTTTAAAGCTTTTATGTCATGTCACAGGTATTTAACCAAAGATTATGGAGTTTTTTTTTTTTTTCTTCCTGTCAGTGACGTAATGCAGCTTGCCATTTAGTCCATTTGGGATACTCTGTTTACTGTCAAGTTCCTTTGTTATATGCACCTCTGATTTTATGGGTCATTGAATAGTTTGTATGTCTAGGATTACTTTTAACAGTGTCCATGGACCCCCACTGATCTTTGAGAATATTTTTGCTAGACAACTCCTTATTTTTTATGAACTTAATGCACAAAAATACTAATACTTACTCTGTAGCTAATCTGTGTCTTCCGTATTATGAAACTGCTTTTCAGTGGGAACACACTAGTAACCAGATTTCCCATCTTGAGATGTAGAATTTGGCTACTCTTTTTTTTCCCCTGGCCTTCTTTCTTATCACTTCCCTTTCCTTATAGTTATATATTTGACTGGCATGGGAGGCCTTCAGTGTGACTAAAGCTATGCCAAAGAGAATAAATTTCATAAGCTATGGAATACTAGAATCAAGTTTGCTAACTCAGTGGAACAGCTAGTTAGCAAAGACATGAACAATTATAGGAAGAGATAGATAATCACATCATATGCTACATGTCTTGGAAGCCTCCCAAATGCTTTAAAATAAATTAACACAGTAAGAAAAATATTATAGAAAAATAAAATAATTTAATTTCTAATAGATTTTTTTTCAGTATTTAAAAGGATATTTTATACTTCTGGTACACACAACCTTCTCTGGCAGTCAATTAATCTAAAGAAAAACTCAAATTCTGTTTATTTCCATTACTATCAGATTAGACTATAAATGTCTTTTATGAGTTACATTATGGTTAGTTGATGCCCTCTTTTATTGAAGACTCAGATTTATTGAGGCATAATTTGTGTAGTGTTAAGTTCACTTTTTTTTTGTTTGTTTTTTGAGACAGGATTGTTCCGTGTAGTCTTTGCTGTCTGGTCTGCTTTGTAGACCAGAGATCCAGCTGCCTCTGTCTCCATGAGTGCAGGAACTAAAGATATGTGCCACTGTGCCCAGCTAAATTCACTCTTTTTAAAAACTGTACATATTGAGTTTTGACAAACTTAATCACAACACAATTCAGTTAGGTAGTAATGGAATGCCTACTAACTCCAAAATATGGCATTCAGACCTCACTGTATTCAGTGCAGTGTCTCTATTTCATGTTCTGAAAATTAGCAAGCTTTTTTCTGTCCCTATGTATTTTCTTTTCCCAGGATGTGATGATATACATGGAATTATAAGTAACCTTTTAAATCTAGCAATTTTCACTATATTGATTAATAGATATTCACTGTTACATGTATAAATAGTTTATTCCTTAATGTAGCTGAAGAGTATTATATGTTATGGATGTTCTATGATTTGTGTAACCACTCATTATTAGTTTTATAGGTTTTGACGATTATGTTTAAAGCAGTTAAAGAAGTCAAAGCAGACCATTGTCTGTGTCTGTGTGTTTACTCCTTTGTTTGAGTAAATATGTCAGAGTGGAATTTCTGGCTTTGAATGATTAAGAATACTTAACTACAATTAAGAACTTCTGGGCTGTTTCTAAAGTGTGTTTGATATTTTTGCAATATATGAAAGTTACTCTGCATCGATTTTTAAAATCTATCCTGTAAATATTTTGGTTTTTTTCTTTAATACCAGCCATTATTATAAAGGTATTAGTGATGACTCATTATGCTTTTACTTATGTATACTTACTAATGGTGCTGAATGTATTTTCATGCCTTTAACAGCAAATAGTGTATTATTTAAATTAAATTTTTATTTTTTATATAAATCATGTATTTTAATTGAGGTGTTGGTCTTACTAAATTCCAAGAACACTTTGTAGATCTGGATACAAGCCCTGTAGGAGGCATATAGGTTACACAAAATTTATCCAACTCTGAATTTTCTTTTCATTTTAGTTTTGAAAAAATGAAAAAAACTTACAAGTCCAATTTTACAATTTTTATGTTTCGTGTTTTTCTACATTGCATTTTTAATAAACCTTTGGCTTATCTAAGGTCTCCATGACATTCTACTAATATTTTATAGATTTTGGCTTTATATATAGGCTCATGAAAATTTTTGAATGATTTTTTTGTTCATAGCCTTAGCTAAAGGGTCAAGACAAAAATATTGCTTAAAATGTTCCAGTACCATTTATCAAAAAAAATTAAAACTCAGTAGGCATTATTTGTTGGTTTGTTTGTGGTCTGTTGACCTATATATGCCAATCTTATAATATATAATCTTGGATACCGTAGTCTTGAAATTAGATAATGTGAGTTTTCAAACTTTTATACTTCCTTTTGAGTATCATCATTCTGGCTCTTCTACTTCCTCTTTCCCAAACACACTTTAAAGTTAATTCTTTCAACTTCCACAGAAAACCTGCTGAGATTTTGAACTTACAGTGATGATAGTTATGTATGGATAGTTTTATACCCTAAAGTTAGGGTGTCTGTCAATTTACATAGTATGTATCCCTGTTTATTAATATCTGTATTTGCCTCAGCATATTAAACTTTCCAACACATTAATTTTACACTTGGTTTTTTTGAAATGATCTCTCCTTCACCTGAAACTTGACAAGTTAGGTAAGCTTGGCTGGCTAGGAAGCTCTGGGGAATCCATCTGTCTCTGCCATCCAAGTACTGGATTACAAGAACAAACCACAACACCTGGCCTTTTAAATATGGGTCATAGGAAGCCAATTCAGATTGTTGTGCTTGCAATGCAAACACTTACCAACAGAACTGTTTCCCACCCCGACTTGTTCTATTTTTAAAGTAAAATTATACATGGAGTTTTAAAACTTGAGATTTCAATCTTTTTGGTATAGAAATATAGTCAACTCTAGAAAGGTAATTCATTACAGATCTCTTTATAGATCATTCATGTTATCTACAAATGCAGTTTTACTTTTACCTTTCCAGGACAGACATGATTAATTTATTTTTCAGGTGTTATTTTATTCACTGGGTCCTCAATCCAATTTTTATTAGAAATAGTAAAAGCAAATATTTTCATGTGTTCCTGATTTTAGCAGAATGGCATTCCATGTAGTACCACTAAGTATAATGATAACTGTAGTGTTTTTGTAGATGTTGAAGATATGATTGAGGAAGAATGATTTGTTTTATAATGTTCTCAGTGTTTCTATCCTAAATGCTTGAGGCTGTGTTACTATGATTTTTCATCATTTTCCATCTTCTAGTGTAGTTAGTTTAATTGATGGATTTGGGAATGTTGTCAATCCTTACATTCCCAAGTGTGAATATCATTTGATCATAATATATTTTTATCTATGTTATTGCTTTGAATGTTTGCATTTGATGAGGATTTTTGCTCTTTGATCAACTCCCCCTGGTGGGTGCAGCCTTGCAGGGCCACAGAAGAAGACAATGCAACTAGTCCTGATGAGACCTGATGGGCTAGGGTTAGATAGAAGGGGAGGAGGATCTCCTCTATCAGTGGAGTTAGAAAGGGGCATGGGAGGAGAAGAGGGAAGGTGGGTGGGATTTGGAGGAGTCACAGGGAGGGGCTTCAGCGGGATACAAAGTGAATAACTTGTAATAAATAAATATATAAATTAAATTAAATTTTTAAAAGATGGAAAAAACAAAAAATACATTTAAAACTTATAAGAATAATTTCATATAGTGTGTTATACTAAGGAAAACACACTGCATGTCTCAAGTTATCAATTGCAATTTAAGTATAATATATTTAAATTGGCTTTTTAATTTAAAATTACTATAGAAATATTCTGATGAAAAAAATGCATGTAAATTAAAAAGGTTCAACATGCATGTAAATTAAAAAAATTCTCCCTGCAGTGAATTTCCCAACTGTGAAACATAACAGCAAAATACTAGAAAAATCATCTTCCTGTTATAGGAAATGATACACAGAAATGGCTAACTTCTTTCCAAACAAATGTTTTTTTTCAACTTCTAGTCAGAAATAAATATGTATATGAAGCAATCTCTGAGGCTTTCCTGAAGAATGGAAGATCTGAGTTAAAGCAGAGACATACCATATTTTGCACACAGAGAAGAAAAAAACCTTTTTCAAATAATGTAAAGTTGCGTAATCCTAATCAATATCTTTCTCGTTCTAAATAAAAAGATGTTGACCAGCATGTTTTTCAATTCATGTATAAATATATTTGGTTTCCAAGTATGTTACTGAGAAATTTTGTATCCGTGTTCACGTAGGAATTTGTTACATAGTTTTCTTCTTTTTTGTGCTCTTATTCTAAGTGGAGTGTGTGGGGTGTGGATGTATTGTGTGAGCAAGTATGAGGGGTATGTTGACAAGAGGAACAGGACCAGTCAGAGTGGAAATTGGGAACAAGAAAGGGCAATAAGTGATAAATACGAGCAAAAACATAGATGCACGTATATAAAAGACTTCAGAATGAAGCCCATTATTTCACAGTGAAGACAATAATAAAAAAGGAAAGAGAGAAAGAAGAAGAGTCACCTATAGACAGGATGGCAGAGAACGCTAATTAAAATATGTAAGAAATATTTAAACTAGGGCTTACTGTGAGATAAAGTGTTTTGCAACCTCCTCAAGAAATCATCCACCCTGACGGTATGAATGAAAATGAGACAGACCCTTGTTGCTATTACACTGTAATATTCTTTAAAGGGGAACATTTCTAAGTCTCAACACTTCAGCGGTTTTTCTTGGCGCTTGTGTCTCCTGTAATTCAGGGAGTGGCTTTCTGTTTTGCATCACTCTGGAGGTGGAGCCTTCTCTGAGCAGTGCCTGTGAGTTCTGTCCTGCCAGTCTTGGGGGAGGAGCTGTATTTTACCAGGCTGCAGCTGACAAGAAGCTTCAAGGTAATGTCTGACTTAAAATTATTTTCTAGTGACTTGTCGGAGCTCTAGGATGAAACTGAGAAAAAAAAAAAAAAAGAAGGATGATCTTGGAGAGGAAGGAACGGTTTGTGATTTTTAGAGAATTTCTGGCATTTTGAGGGCATTAATCCTCTGGAACTTCTGTTTCTCCCAAGGTTTTTTTTTTTTTTTTTTTTTAAGTCCACAGAGGGGAAAGGGGCGATCATATTACAGCCTCTAAATTAAGGCTTCAGTGCAGCATGGCCGCCCATGCTAATTTCCTAAGTTGGCAAACCTTTTTACTATTAGGAGGCATTCTGTTGTTCTATGAAGTTTCAAACATTTATTCATTTACACAGAAGTAAAACTGACAGAAATATTCAGTAACAGTACATCTGCTAATTAGGATACACAGAAAAGTATGTATATGTTACATGCATATGAGTACAGGAAGGAGATCAAATGTGCAGCTGTGTGAAGACATGATCTGATAATGTATGCATATATGTGTGTGGTTGGAAAAAGGTGACAGAAATTTCTATGTTAACATTCATCATTTCTGAGTAGTCAAGTTGCTATTTTAATGTTGAACCCATTTCAGAATATAAAGAGTGGATTGCCTCATGATTATTTAACTGTGAAAAAAAAAATGAAACTCAAATAGCACACCCATTTTCTTTTAAACACAAACATTCAAAAACATACATCTATGCCTCCACAACCATAAATTTTTTCCAAAAGTGAAAAGAAAATGTTTGCTGTTCTGATTATAAATCTGTGTGTGATCTCCTTGCAGTTCATTATTTCAGGTCATACATAGAACCCTGGTTGCCAAAATCAATTTTCTGTATCATCTAAGTGTACAGAAAAAACAAAATATTTCCTTTATTCCTATAAGCTTTTGAAGAATATTGTATAACATAATACATGCAATTTCTGTAGTATTATGTACATGGTAAATGGAAAATATTATCCTCCACACTGAAGTAATTTGAAAGTTTCTGAGAAATAGTATATGATAAGGAGACAAATTATTGAACAAAAATTATTGAACAATTTTACATATGCGATCTTAATATATGTATGTTACTATAATGTATGCAACTAAATCTGAAAAATTCATTTCTAAAAAGAATATACATGATCTGTAGAATTAGAGAATCAGGGATGTCTTTAGCAGTCCATATTTTTAAAATATTGGTTTATTTTTATTTGCTTTTTTTTTCATTTCAGGGAAATACTGAGATAAATTATTACACACTTGGAACAAGCCTCATTTAATAATAAGTTATGTAAAATCAAATAGAAAACATTTATCTAGAATTAAACTCTTGAGTGGGTTTCATGAACCTGGTTTGAAATGGGCATTCATTCTTCTGTGTAAAAATTTCTAGAAAGAGAATATTCGCGGTGGATTTTCTGTCAAGTTGTACTTAACTTTTATTATTTGCATATGTATTTTGTATCATTTCAATCTTAATAAGTCTCGGATCAATAGAAAGACTGTGGTGAAAACACCATCCTGTTTCTATCCTATACTACAAACCATTAAAATATTCTTTTTAAGGTTTTTAAATATTTATGTGGCACTGGGAATTCAACCCAGGATCATAAATGTGCCAGGTAAACACTAACACTAAGCTACATCCCCAGTCCTAAACCCTTATATTTAGCATAAAGAATTCTAAAAACCCAAGGAGTCTCCTAACTGGCTAGTACAGTTTCTATCCTCCCATAAGAAGGATCTTGTGTTAAGGGCCTGTGTTGCAGGATATTTGATCCCATTGTGAACCCCAAGATTGTGCACAGTAAAAACCTATTTCTTGTTGGTATGGTTCAGTCTTAACATACACCTTTAATCCAATAACTTTCTGTTTATTGTAAAGAGGTGATTGTGGTGTCTCTCATCCCTAGCGCATACCTTTAATCCAAGAGCTTTCTGTACACTGGAGGTAATAACATTAACCCTAGGTCAAGTAACCAGATGATAGGGATGTAACAGAAAGGATGGATTTTGAGTTAAAGGTTATTTAAGACAGCGTGGAGAAGAAGTAGCAAGCTCTTAGCCCTTTGCCTTTTAGCCTTTTTTTTTTTCCTCCTGGGCTATCAACTGAGCTATCGGGCCTTTTCCATCTGTGATGTGAGCTGAATAAGAAATGCTCCATTCTTTGGGACTTGAGCTGAGTAGGAAGGTTAGCTGGTTACTTTTTTTGCCTCTCTAAGCTAGCAGGCATTTTACCCAGCATCTGTCTCCTGAGTTTTCCTTGGTAAAATCTAAGGATGATCTGTGACTTTTCTTTATATCACCACAGGCTGCATTTCTGGTACTGATCACAAGATGGCATAAGCACCAGAAAAGAAAGCCTGAATTTCCTTCAGGTGACCATTTTTACGATGCAAGCAAACAAAACAGTGAAACTATGTTTTCTAATTAATAAGACTATGAGATAGAGTGTGTCATGTAGCTTGTGATTGCATTGGTAACAACATTAAGTTTAAATAAGAAATCCATATAATGATTAATGGGACGATTCAATCAGAAAATCTATACTGTGATTCATAGTAGACACAAGATAATTTGTTACCTCCCCTCATATCTCACCACATACTTGTCTAGAGTAAAGTCCATTTCAGCATGAATGGTAAAGAATATTCCATCTTGACAAAGCACAAGAGAAAACAAATATGACATCTCCATTAATGAAAAGATTTCATCTCATCCCTATGTTTCACAGTGACATGCCAGTTACTTTTTGGTAGGCAGGTTTATTTTACAATTTTTCTTTTATTGATTTAATTCTGTCTTTCCTTTGTACAGCCTTAATATCAGAGGTGCATGTGACGTGGGAAGTCTCCATCTGATTCAACTTGAGCCCAGAAAGTCCTGCTTGGAAATCAGCTTGAGTGAGGCTCAAGATATTCTGATCTCACATTGCAAGGCCACCATCATCCACACGACAAAGGGTAAGACTCTTCCCATCAGGAGACACTTCTCATTTGAAAACATGCTGATGTCTTAGATACTTGATTTTGCTTCCTGCTCTGCATCTGAAGCATTTTAAATTTAAAAGCAACTTTTATATTAACATGATTGAGTTAAAAGCTTGAGTGCTCAGCTCAAGAACTGCCTTTAGTGTTAATGAAGCTTTTAGGAGCATTTGAGAACTTAGTAAAATTATAATTTTTTAACTCAATCTAGAACTTCTAAATGAGACTTTGAAAATGGAGCTCAACAGTCAATGAGGCCTTCTAGATGATCCTCATGAATGTTAAATTTGAGGAATCTCTCCCATGGGATTACCACTAGGAATACAAAAATAGCAGAGTATCTAATGACATAGATTCCCTAGCATACAACTACAGTACTTTTAGCTATACCGATACATATTCTTTAGAAAAAAGTAAGAGTTTTTAAACTGTGGTTATCATACAAGTCTATTCCTAGGTGTTACCTCCTTATCCATTAAGCTGCATTTTTGTCTGTCTGGCCTCTCATTGAACCCAGCTCTTTTTTAGTTTATCTTTTTTTGCATGCATTTGCTTGCCTTGTACTTTGGCAATATAGTTTTATTTGTTAATTGTGTTTTCCCTTTTACAGTATCTTCTGGAGTTCTCTTATTCAAACAACATGTTCAAGTAACCTGGGGACATATTTGTGGAAGAAAACAGTGCAAATAAGCCATAAACTCTGTGGTTCTAAATCAGAAAGAAACTTTAATAAGACTTGTTTTGATAGCACTTGTATTTGTAACCACAAGGCCAGCCAATTTCTTTGTCTGTAATAGTAACTGCTTGGCACAGTAATCAAAATCACAATGGATTGTGAATATGTCCTGTGTAATTGGAAAGACCAATTATGGCCAGCAAGAATCTTATATAGGTGTCAAACTCCATTAGGCATTAAGAAGAAAAAGAAGACATTTACCCTAGGAGTTCAAATACTTTCAGTGGATGAGAAAATTACAGTGGATAGCAAAGACACAAGAGCCCTAAGTGAATGTGAAGTTAAAGCCATTTTGTCCTCACTAGCAGTAGAGTCAGAAGTCAAAGTGCCACCTAGAGAGGAGACAGTGTATGAAAGATCACTGAAAATGGCACTGGAAATTGTGAAAGAGAGAACAAATCAGAGCCAAGAAAGCGTGTCAGATGAAGCGCATACCTCTACAGCAGCTGAAAATGTCCTAAAACAACCACCGGATTCACCTCCTCATAAGAAGTTCCGGAAAATTAAGAGCAAATTCCAGGAAGAATCTGATTTTGTGTTACTGTGCTCAGAAAGTGATGATTCCCTATCTGATGATAAGACACAGGTGCAGACAAGCACTCAGAGTAGGTCAAGTGAAATGGAAAGCAAGTCATCACAAAACATAAGCTGGAGCCAAACTTATGCTTCATTTACAGATGATGATGATGATGATGAAGACAAAAAAAAGATTGATATCTCAGCAGTCATGTTCATGAATTCATCACTCAAGGAGGAAAATGACTGTATTAAAGAAGAAAAGTTTGCCCCATCATCAGAAGATCTTGCTGTACCCAAAGAAGAATCCCAGAGCATCTACCCTGATGCCCCAACTGTTTCCTCAGAGTATATTGAGGATCCTGGAGAGGGCCCATCGAATCAGAAGCCATGTTTCTATGCCAGCCAAAGTCAGTCTTCTATGGAATCAGAAATTGGTGCTGAAACATCTGCTGCAGGGTGTTCAGGGGAATGTCAGGTTTCACTACCTTCCTATAGTACAGTCAACAGTGATCTACTAATTCAGAGACTGGATTTAGAAGATCTTGAGGAAGAAGCCCGGGCATCTGGCAAGCTGTTATCTCTACACCCTACTGTTGAAGCTGCATTAGAAAATGATGACGATGATGATGAAGTGCTCCCACCATTCATTCTTTGTTATGAGACTCGCGCATTTGAAACCGGAATGATAGTGTGGTTTAAATATCAAAAATACCCATATTGGCCAGCAGTGATAAAAAGTATTAGGCGAAAAGAGAGGAAAGCAAGTGTGCTTTTGGTTGAGGCAAGCATGAATCCTCAAAAGAAAGGCGTTAGAGTATCTCTCAGAAGATTAAAAAAATATGACTGTAAAGAGAAACAGGAACTAGTAGAGAAAGCTAGGGAGCAGTTCCGTGAAAGTATCGATTGGTGCGTGACACTGATTTGTGACTACAGAGTTAGACTAGGTTGTCGTTCTTTTACAGGCTCATTCTTTGAGTATTATGCTGCTGACATCAGTTATCCAGTCAGAAAATTAATCAAACAAGATACCTTCAGAGATCTATTTCCAAAGCTTCACAATGAAGATACAAGGAGACAATTGCCTGTGACATCCCACACCAAGAGAATGTCTTTCCAGAAAATTCTTCCTGACCGAATGAAACCTGCTCGCGATCGGGCTAACAAGAACCTGGTAGACTTCATTGTCAATGCAAAAGGAGCAGAGGACCATCTCCTGGGCATTTTAAAGGGCACAAAAAAATCCAAATGGCTGAAATCATTTTTGAATGCAAAGGATTTTACACCCTGTATTGAAACATACTTTGAAGATGAAGATCAACTGGACGAGATAGTGAAATATCTGCAAGAAATTTATAAAAAAATAGACCAGAAGATGCTAACTCTAATAAGAGATGACAAAATTAAATTTATCTTGGAAGTTCTTCTACCAGAAGCAATTATTTGCTCAATTTCTGCTGTTGATGGCTTAGATTATGAGGCAGCTGAGGCAAAGTATCTAAAAGGCCCATCCCTTGGCTGTAGGGAGAGAGAATTATATGATTCCAAAATCATATTTGGAAAGCGGCGGCAGTCACAACCAAAAGAAGCTCGTTAATTCTGCTGAGAGTTGAAACCGTAATGAAAGCTAGACGACACTTTAGAAAAGTAATCTTCTAAATGTTCCAACATGTAAATATTTGGTGAAAATGCAGAAGAAGTTCTTTGAATTACAAGGTTTTTGTTTTTAAGATCTTGTGATTTGAAGCTACCACTACAGCCATCTTTATTTTCTTGTGCTTCTTCAAAATCACCTTCATCAATATATTTTTGG
Source organism: Pachyuromys duprasi (assembly GCA_028658305.1). Lineage (NCBI taxonomy): Eukaryota > Metazoa > Chordata > Mammalia > Rodentia > Muridae > Pachyuromys > Pachyuromys duprasi. The sequence goes on along the minus strand of CM053742.1, from coordinate 55,529,925 downwards.
CAGTTTGATTTTCTAATATATTTTAGAATGTGTAATTCTTAGGCAACTTTAAAGGAAGCTAGTATTTTGTTTCATGATATTGCCTTTGCTGTATAGTTAATATGTTATGCATATTCAGTTTAATAAATCTTTACTGGTGTTAGATTATAAGCAAGAGATAAGAAAAAGATGTCTAAAACAAATATCAGTTATATATTTTTGCTCAAGTTTTTAATACTGAGTTTTCTCTTAAGATAGCTGAATTATTTTTCCTGACATGCCTATTTATTTTTGGGAAAATATCTCTAAACCATAGAACCAAAGATAAAGTTTGCTATATTGTATACCTAACCACAATTGCTTTGCAAGAAAACAATCTAAAATTAGAAAGTAAATGAGTTATCTGCATGTAATCTCCATGTATGTGCGTATAACATCTCAGCATACAGAAAATGATTCTGGTATCCAAGAACAGAATTTTTCATTCTACGCTTCTCTGAAATTACAGTTTGAGGAGTGTCTGTCCTTCACTGCTGAATAACTGCTTAAAACAGATAAGCTTCTAGCTATCTTAATAATCATAGGTAGATCTTCTTAATATAGCTATTTAAGCACATGTGTAAAATTGTGAAGTCAGTGTGTCAACAGTCTGGCCACTCTGACAGTCCAGGGTTGCTGCTTCAAAGTCTGTCTAGTTTGATATAAATGAGGAAAAGCAAGCCCTGTTCAAAATCCTGTTTCCAAATATAAAGTCATCTGTCTCAAACCAAGCAAGCTTTAGCATCTGGCTTATTTATAGAATGGTTCCAATTGGTTCCAACAACATAAATGCCAACTGGTAAATCATTCCAACCTATTAGATGGACCAGAATCTGGAAATTTGAAAAAATGTTACAGCAAAAGTTCTTACTTGCTACATGTGGTAGTTATTCTGTATATGGTTATGTATACAAACTTAGTTGTTCTTGTATTTGATGCAAGATTTTTTATAAGAATAAAACTTAGAAAAGCTCATATATTTAAAAAATTTGATGTGAAAAGATATACTAAGGGCTTAACACAAACCTATCTACATTTTTACCTCATAGAGTGGGACAACTTCCACTCTTGGGCTTTTCTTTTGTGTTCATCTCATATGGCTATATGTTTATGTACAATTTGCAAAATTTTGGTATTTGATTTATAATAAAACCATTATATTCTTCACTTTAAATGTTCATTTCACTTTACTTGTATAGAAACGTGGTGTTTGTATAAATTAATATATGTACAAACATATATATATATATATGCACACACACACAATTTGTTTAAACCTTGTGCTTGTTGTCATTTAATTCTTGATATAAGCTGTCATTCTAAATAAATGCCCACTTTTATGATTGACTTTATATTATTTTAGAAGAGAACCTTCCCAATTGTTCATCCTTCATATCTAACAAAACCATTTTTTGGTTCCTGCCTGAAATTTACCAATATTCCTTTAATATGCATAGTCTGTCAACCTCATGATTTCCATTTCAAAAGGATGACACACCATACAATATGTCAACTCTATGTTCTGGGATGATGATTATATTTACAGTATAATAATGTCTCTCTGCTTACAACGTATTGCCCCTTTCGGTATTCCCAGGAAGATGTTTCTGTATCCTAACATACTGTATAGTAATACACTTTCTTATTTTTGTTTTGAAACAGGGTTTCTCTGTATAGCCCTGGCTGACTGCCCTGGACCTTTCTCTGTCAACTAGGCTGGCCTTAAACTCAGAGATCTGCCTGCCTCTGCCTCCTAATTGCTGGGATTACCAGTGTGCACCACCATCACCTGAAGACTCATACACTTTTATTACTATATTCACCATTGCAAATTAGCAGAGCAAGTATACGTGGCTTAAACTTTTTACTGAGAATGGAAAGTAGACATAGATAACAATTTTTACCATGACTATGTTGTGCTACACCATACTGAGGTAATAAGCTTATTACCTGTATTTAAAAATGAGAGCCTCAGGTTTCCTCACACAGAGGATTGCCTAGGTATTCTGTTTGAGGTAAAGACTGGGGAACCTCATTCATTTAGAGATGTCATTTATCTTTTGGCATGTGCTGAACTGAGATATCACTGCCCTTTGACTAGGCCATCAAATGGTATTTTGTGTGTGGAAAACAATTAGCTCAGTTGGATTCCTCACACTGCTTCCAGACTGGGCTGTTAAGGTGGGCTATAAGTTTGTCCCAAGTTGGATCCTTAGTATAGGTTTTTAGTTGAAGGGAAAAGCCAATTTTACCATGTATCCTAGCCAATGGGTATAAGCGACTGTCATCTCCAGTTTAAAAGAAGACTGCTCAATTTCAAAACCAGATTTTATTAATGGGTCTGCCAAGTTGTATGGAGACCATGCATAACATTCGAAGGTTATACATCTATGCAACTGTTTCCAAACAAGGAAAGAATGGAAATCTGAGACATAGAATAAAGATAGAATGATGATTTTTGAGACATGACTTTATATAGTCCACAATGCCCTGAAACTTAAAATTCATTTAAGGCTTACTGCGAACATCTTATCCCAGTGCCCCTCCTGCCGTAGGGAGTGCTGTGATTACATGTATGTACCATCTTACCCAGAATACATAAGAATCTTCAATTCCTATAATCATGAACCTTCAGCTTGTCAATAGCAGTAATCTGAAATTGCTGAAAACAGATGTTCAAACATCTGGGAATTTAGGAATGAGGTAGAAAAAATATTCTCCTTTAGGCTAAATAAGAATATGGATGGTTAAATATATACAATGCAAAGTTAAAATCCAAAGGCAGTGAATTGATAATCCTAAACTGATACAAGCTTTTGTAAGAATAAATGTTAGTAAAGGTAATGTCCATATAAAAATAAATGCTTAGATCTAACCACATTTTTACCTCATTGTGTGGTTCATCTCAACCTCATTTGTGATGCCATACATATTCAGTGTAATGCCTATCAATTCAATATACGTCTTTTATTCAGAAAAGGAAATAGATTTACTTTCCCTCCACCTTACAGAGGCTCCCTTTAATGAAAATTAAGTTGCATTTCTTATTGAATGAGTGACCCCCCATTTTCCTTTTATTTAACAGACTAGTTTAGAGATGGTAATAGAGTCAGCCAGTATAAATGGGCATTAAATAATATAAACATTATACACATTTAGGATGTTGAGTTTTCAGATATAATGTAGATAAAATATGCTTATTTGATAAGCTCTCAGCTTGACTAAGAAACCTCAACTCACTGGCAACAAGGGAATTCACTGAAGCAACAAACAGAGTGGAAATTTTTTTCAAAGTTAATTCTTTAGAATACCGGCTCTAATAAAAAATGCAATAACAACCAAGATATTTATAATTGGATGAGTTCATTTAAAATGTGATATATAAATCATTCAACAATGGGAATATATTATTAGGCACTTTCATCATTGCAAAAATTGCAGCATGGGCTTACACAAATTTAGATGCTTTAGCTCTGCTTCACACCAAGGCTGCATCATAAATTTCTACAGCATGCTACTTTACTGAATACAGTAGGAAACTAATGCAACAGTAAATATTCATGTACCTAAACACAGAAAAGATAGAGCAAAACCACAACATGGTTAAAATAAATGGTGTGTTTGTAAATAATAACAAAAATGAAGCTTTCAGGAATAGAAATTGTCCTGGATAAGGGAATGAGTTAGTGGTGAGGGAATATGAAGGCCTCAAAGATTACAGTGCACTTCTGTAATATTTATACTCAGTATAGACATAAGCTACACTATATATAAGATGTTTTTCTTTCCTTAAAAATAATTGCAGCCAGCCCTGAGGAGACATGATAAGTTGGGGTTGGATGGAAGGGAAGGAGGTCCTCCCCTGTTGGTGGATTTGGAGGGGGCGGGGAAGAAGGAGATGAGGGAGGGAGTAGGAGGGTAGGAGGGAATGGGGGAGGGGGCTATGCCTGGGATTCAAAGTACCCAACCTGTGATTGAGATAAAAATAAATAAATTAAAAAAATAATGAATGGAATTAGAAAAGATAATCCTAAATTAGGTAACCTAGCAGAAAGACATACATGGTATATACTCATAAGTGGATGCTAGCCATATAATATTGGATAAACATCCTAAAATCTATAGTCCTACAGAAACTAAACAAGAAGGACCCTAGGGGAGAGGCTTAACCCTCATTCAGAAGAGCTAAAGGATAGACATCTGCAGTAGGAGAAGAAAGGGAGCAGGACAGGAGCCTTTCACAGGGGCCCTTTAAAAAAGTCTACACATCAGGGTATCAAAGCAGATGCTGAGACTCACAGCCAAACTTTGGGCAGAGTTCAGGGTGTCTTATGGAAGAAATGGGAGATAGAAAGACCTGGAGGTAATAAGCTCTACAAAGAGACGAACAGAGCCAAAAGTGTGGGCCCAGGGGATCCTGCAGAGATTGATGTATCAACCAAGGACCATGCATGGAAAGGACCTAGACACCCTGCTCAGATGCAGCCCATGGGCAGCTCAGTCTCCATGCGGGTTCCCTAGTAAGTGGAGCAGAGGCAGTAACTGACATGAACACAGTTGCCTGCTCTTTGATCATCTCTCCCTGGCAAGGTGGCCTTATTAGGCCACAGAGAAAGAGGATCCAAACAATCCTGATGACACCTGATAGGTTAGGGTCAGATAATATCCTCCTCCCCTATAAGTGGACTAGGTGGGGGTGGGCAGAGTGGGGTGAAGAGAGAGGGAGGGTGGAACTGGGAGGAGATGAAGGAGGGAGCAACAGCCAGGACACAAAGTGAATAAATTGTAATTGATAATAATAAAGTAAAATTTTAAAATAACATCAATTTTGAAATAAAGAATAAAAGTATGTGTTTTATCACAGCAATTAACTAAGACAGAAGTTGGTATGAGAAGGAGGCTATTGCTATTGCTCTGTCAGTACTGACCATGTTATTTGGAAGATTGTGAAAGACTGGCACTCTGGATTAGAAAAGTGGTTGTCTTACTAACTCCCCCTTTTTTCATTTGATTCCCTGCACTCTGGCGATGGCTTGGTTGTGAGTCTTAATATCTGCTTTGATATATTGCTAGGTAGAGTCTTTCAGAGGCCCTCTGTGGTAGGCTCCTGCCATGTTGCTTGTTTTCTCCTACATTCAATGTCCATCCTATTTGTCCATCTAAGTGAGGATTGATCATCCCACCCTGGGTCCACCTTATTTCAGCATGTCCATCCTGTCCTATAGGTCTATATAAGTGAGTACATACCAAGTGTTTCTTTCTGCTTTTGGGAAACCTCACTCAGGATGATCATTTCCAGGTCCCACCATTTGCATGCAAATTTCATGATTTCCTCCTTTTTAATTGCTGAGTAGTATTCCATTGTGTAAAAGTACAATTTCTGTATCCATTCCTCAACTGAGGGACATCTGGGTTGTTTCGAGGTTCTGGCTATTATGAATAAGGCTGCTATGAACATAGTTGAGCAAATGTCCTTGCTGAACATCTTTTGGATATATGCCCAGGATTGGTATAGCTGGATCTTGAGGAATCACTATTTCTAAATTGTCTAGGAAAGTGCCAGATTGATTTCCAGAGTGGTTGTACAAGTTTACATTCTCACCAGCAATGGAGGAGGGTTCCTCTTTCTCCACAACCTCTCCAGCATGTGTTGTCACTTGAGTTTTTGATCTTAGCCATTCTAGTGGGTGTAAGGTGAAATCTCAGGGTCGTTTTGATTTGCATCTCCCTGATGGCTAAGGATGTTGAGTATTTCTTTAAGTGATTTTCTGCAGAGAACTCTCTAAGCTCTCTGTTTAGCTCCGTACCCCATTTTTTAATTGGATTACTTGATTTGTTGCTTTTTAACTTCTTGAGTTCTTTATATATACTGGATATTAGCCCTCTGTCAGATGTAGGGTTGGTGATGATCCTTTCCCAGTCTTAATATGTTTTTATACATATTATTTATCCAGAAGATAATTCTTCTTTGCATATATAATGAGGCCGCTGTGACTGTAATGCTAAATCAGAAAAAAATAAATGAAAGGAAAACAAGTCCTTTATGAATATAAATGTGAAAAATCTCAAGATAAATAAAAACTGAATAAAATAGCAAATTTAAAACATTCTATATCTTTCTAGCTCCCACTTCTTTCATAAGATTCCCTGCATTCTGCCCAAAGTTTGGCTATGAGCCTCAGTATCTGCTTTGATACCCTGCTGGGTAGCATCTCTCAGAGGCCCTCTGTGGTAGCCTCCTGTCCTGTTCCGTTTCCTCCCTCTTCCAATGTCCGTCCAATTTGCCTTTTTGAGTGAGGATTGCTCATTTTACCAGGGTCCTCCCTCTGCTGAGCTTCTTCAGGTGTACAGATTTTAGTATGTTTATTTTATATTATGTTTAATATCCACTTATAAATGAGTATATACCATGTGTGTTTGTGTTTCTGCTTCTGGAATACCTCACTCAGCATGACCTTTTCTAGTTCCTGCCATTTGCCTGCAAAGTTCATGATTTCCTTGTTTTTAATTCCTGAGTAGTATTCCATTGTGCAAATGTACCACAATTTCTATATTCAATCCTTAGTTGAGAGACATCTGGGTTGTTTCCAGATTCTGGCTATTACGAATAGAACTGCTACGGACTTGGCTGAGCAAATGTCCTTGTTGTATACTTGAGCATATTTTGGATAAATGCTTAGGAGTGGTATAGCAGGATTTTGAGGTAGCACTATTCCTAATAACATAAAGTACCTTGGTGTGACTCAAACCAAACAAGTGAAAGACCTGTTTGAAAAAAATTCTAGTGTCTAAAGAAAGAAACTGAAGAAGATATCAGAAGACAGAAAGATTGCCCATGCTCATGGATCGGGAAGATTAACATAGAGAGAATGGCCAAAAGCAATCTACAGATTAAATGCAGTTCCCATCAAAATACCAACATAATTTTTTACAGAGGGAGGGGGCTACGGCTGGGATACAAAGTATATAACCTGTGATTAATATAAAAATAAATAAATTACTTAAAAAATTTTTTACAGACCTTGAAAGAAAAATTCTCAACTTCATTTTGATAAGTAAAAAAACAAAACAAAACAAAAAAACAACCAGAATAGCTAAAACAATACTGTACAATAGAAGATCTTCTGGAGGTATCTCCATCCTTGATCTCAAGCTGTAGCATAGAGCAACAGTAGTAAAAACTGCATGGTACTGTTAGAGAAACAGACTAGTGGAGCAATGGAATTGAATAGAAGATCAGAAATAATCCCACACATCTACAGATACTTGATTTTTTACAAAGAAACCAGAATTATACAATGGAAAAGATCATATATATATATATACATGTATTAGTTTTAATCCTTTTAAAAAGGAAGAAAACCTTTCAAAACAACATGGGATGAACCTATTAGCTTGGCCATTATACTATGTAAAATAAGCTAGTCATGATAAAATAAATACTATATGATCTTAGAAGTATATGCAGTGATATTTTTTAAGTCGAACTCAGAGCAAAAAAATAAAATAAACAAAACACTATGGTGGTTACCAGTACTTTGTAGAGATTTGTGTCTAATTTCTCTATTTTGTGCTGTAACTTTATTCAGTCTTCACATTACACCAAGAATCAGACACTCTTCCTGCTTGCTTCATTCTCAATCTGGGATGAAGTAAGGAATGAGTAGAAGAACCTTGAGTGTTCTGCTTTTGTTCTCATGTTCTTTTCTCACATGACCCAGGTTGGTCCACTTTCTCTTTTGTGGATGTATTTTATTTGTAGATGGTAGTACTTATCTCTTATTTTATTTTGGTGGGGTGTATTATGTTTCTACCTCCTTTCCAACCCCCCAACCCTAGGTAGGGGGAGAAAAGATAGAAGGGAAAGGGTATATATCACTTTGTCAAGCTGGAGGCCTATGATAGGGTAGGCTACTGGGAGGATATAGGTGTGACTCTTGCTGAGACTCATAACAGGGGAACATGAAGACTGAAGTGACCACCTCTTAGCCAGGCAGGACTAACTGAAGGAGGGGAACAACAACCCACCGACAGAAACTTGGATCTAAAACTTAACCTGCCTACAAGAAATGCAGGAATAAAGAGGGAACAAAGATTGAAGGAATGCCCAACCAATAACTGGCCCATCCTGAGATTCACCTCATAGTAGAGACCCATCCTCTGACACTGCTATGCTTGCAGACAGGACCCTAACTTGAGGGTAGTCTGGGAGGCTCCAGCCAGCAGTAGATTGAGACAGATCCTGGGACTTGTAGCCAAGCATGGGGCTGAATTCTAGGGTTCCTGTAGAAGTGTTAGGGGAGAAATGGAAGGACCCGGATGGAACAGATACCTCACAAGAAGACCAACAGAGACAACTAACCCGTTGTCGTGGGTACTTACAGAGACTGAAACATGAACTAGTACCATCCATGTTCTGGACATAGGTCCTCTTCACATATGTAGTCGATGGGCAGCTTGGTCTTCATATGAGGCACTGGGTGAGTGGAAGAGGTGCTGTTTCTAACATGGACTCTATTGCTTGTTTTTAGCTCACTTCCCCTGAGCAGCGCTGCCCGGCCTGGCCTCAGGGGATGAGGATATGCTCAGGTGGGCTCCCCTTTTCTGGGGAAATAGAGAGAGGGAAGAGGAAAGGAGAAGAAGGGGGGATTGGGAGGCAAGGAGGGAGGGGGCACCCTTGGGATGTAAAGTCAATAAACTGAAGTAAAATATAAAAAGAAAGAAATGAAAATGAATGCTATTGTCAAGGCAGGAGGCATGGCATGTAAGTGTAAGTTCTTCATCAAAGGTCACAATTTTTCAGATATAGAGGCTTAATGCATTCTGGAAATTCACTGTATAACATGGTAAGTATAGTTATATTATGTGTTTTAAAACTGCTAAATGCTGAAATCATAATGTTCTTATCACAAAGATTAATGAATATTAAATGTTATGAATAATGAATATTCATGTAATCATTTATACATTCATATTGAAATACGTACAATTTCTGCTTCCCCACTGTACCTTAATAAATATGATATAAAAAAGTAACCAAAGAAGTCAGAGTGATGCAGTGTAGGGAAGACTCCGACTGTTATTTCTGGCTTGAAAATGAAGGAAGAAGCTAAATAATATAAGAATTTGGAAAATGACAGGAAACTGACTTCCTAACTACAGTCTATGGAAGAGAATAAAATAACATAATACCTTTATTGAAGTACAGTAAGATACATATCATACTTCTGAGATAAAGAAATGCAATACAATTAACTCATTTTGCTTTAAAAAGGAATTTGAGAGTTGAAAATAATTTTCTCATTACAAAAAAAGAGTCTAACATCACAGCATTACACACAGAGTGAATGACTGAAAGCTTTCTAAGAGAAGAAATGAGCCAGGAGAAAGCAGTATGGCTCACTAGGATAAAAACCATTTCTGTGGAAACCTTATGAATTGAGTTCTATCGACAGCTCCCACAGTGGAAAGAGATAAAGGGCTTGTGAAAGTTATCTTCTGACATCTACAGGCATACCATGACACACATATGCCCTCCCCAATAGCAAATAAATATAAATAAAATGTTAAATAATTTGCCTGCTTCACTGATTCTAGAAAATATTTTATTGGAACATTTACCCGGAGAAACTAGGCAAGGGTAAATAAGGTAATTTATCTGTAAATAGGTCTTCCTAATTAGTCCACAGGTGTCTGCAAAATATGGCTCCATAATGGGCCCCTTAAAATAAAATTTCTCCCTCTAAAGTTCACAATTAGGCATAACATCATTGGTAACAATGAAGCTAAAAAATATGTTTATGCACCCTTCTGTGTTAGATACTTCATATTGCTCTGACAAAATCCCTGAGTAAAGCAATGGAAGGAAAGTTTCCTTTTCTTTCCATTTAGGGGTACAGTTCATCTCAGCAGAGAAGTAATGGTCACAGGCAATTGAAACATCTAGTCACATTGGATCTCCAGTAAGGAAGAAAACAGATGAGTTCAGATGCTCAGCTCTCATTGTCCTTTCTGTTCAATCTTGACAAACCCCCGCCCCCGCCACCCAAACTGGGACTGGTGCTACCTGTAGTCAGGGTCTGAAAATACAAGTTCACCTAATATAGAATATTGTTCACAGGCATGCCCTTAGGTTTGTCTCCTATGTCATTGTCTGTCTATCATATTAAGCATCACATCCCTTTTCATCAAATATCATACAATTGCTACTATAGGCTTGGAAAACTCCTTCTATTCTGGTTTTTTTCTTTTTCCACTAAACATGGTTTATTTATTTTTCATTTTTTAATTTTTAAAAAAATATTATAGTTTATTAACTTTATATCCCAGCTGCATCCTTCTCCCTCATTCCCTCCCAACCCCACCCTCCCTCCCTCATCTCCTCCCTGTCCCTTTCCAAGTCCACTGATAGGGGAGGACTTCCTCCCCTTTTATCTGACCTTGGTTAATCAGGTATCTTCAGGCCTGGCTGCAATGTCCTCCTCTGTGGCCTAGTAGGGCTGCTAGTCTGTGGGGAAGGAGGGAGGTCAAAGAGCCTGCTATTGAGTTCATGTCACAAACAGTCCCTGTTCCCCTTAATAGGCTACCTACTTGGATACTGAGCTACTATGCGCTATATCTGAGCAGAGGTTCTAGGTTGTATCCATACATGGTCCTTGGTTGGAAAAACAGTCTAATAAAAGACCCCTATGTCCTGATATATTTGGTCCTTGTAGAGCTCCTGTCCCCTCCAGGTCTTACTAACTCCCCCTTCTTTCATATGATTTCCTGCACTCTGCCAAGGGTTGGGTTATGAGTCTTAATATCTGCTTTGATACCTTGCTAGGTAGAGTCTTTCAGAGGCCCTCTGAGGTAGGCTCCTGTCCTGTTGCTTGCTTTCTCCTATATCCAATGTTCATCCCATTTGTCTTTCTAAGTGAGGATCTTACCTTGGGTCCTCCTTCTTGTTTATCTTCTTTAGGTGTATAGATTTCAGTATGTTTATCCTTTCTTATAGGTCTATATAAGTGAGTATATACCATGTGTGTCTTTCTACTTTGGAGATACCTCACACAGGATGATCATTTCTAGGTCCCACCATTTGCTGCAAATTTCATGATTTCCTCCTTTTTAATTGTTGAGCAGTATTCCATTGTGTAAAAGTACAACAATTTCTGTATCCATTCCTCAACTGAGGGACATCTGGGTTGTTTCCAGGTCCTGGCTATTACGAATAAAGCTGCTACGAACATGGTTGAACAAATGTCCTTGTTGTGTACTTGAGGAACTTTTGAATATATACTCAGGTGTGGTATAGCTGGGTCTTGAGGAATCACTAATCCTAATTGTCTGAGAAAGCACCAGATTGATTTCCAAAGTGGTTGTACTAGATTGCATTCCCACCAGCAATGAAGGAGGGTTCCCTTTTCTCCACAACCTTTCCAACATGTGTTGTCACTTGAGTTTTTGATCTTAGCCATTCTGATGGGTGTCAGGTGAAATCTCAGGGTCGTTTTGATTTGCATGTCTCTGATGGATAAGGGATTTGAGCATTTCTTTAAGTGCTTCTCTACCATTCTGTATTCCTCTACTGAGAATTCTGTTTGGCTCTGTACCCCATTTTTAATCAGATTGCTTGATTTGTTGCTCTTTAACTTCTTTAGTTCTTTATATATTCTGAATATCAGCCCTTTGTCAGATATAGTGTTGATGAAGATCATTTCCCAGTCTGTAGGCTGTCGTTTTGTTCTGATGACAGTTACTTTTGCTTTACAGAAGCTTTTCAGTTTCAAGAAATCCCATTTCATGATTGTTGATCTTAGAGCCTGTGCTGTTGGTGTTCTGTTCAGGAAGTTGTCGCCTGAGGCAATGAGTTCTAGAGTCTTCCCCACTTTTTCTTCTAACCCATTTAGTGTATCTGGTTTTATCTTGAGGTCTTTGATCCACTTGAACTTTAGTTTTGTGCAGGGTGATAAATATGGATCTATTTTCATTTCCTGGACACATCCAGTTTTACCAGCACCATTTGTTGAAGATGCTGTCTTTTTTCCAATGAATGGATTTGGCTTCTTTATCAAAATCAAGTTTATTTCTGGGTCTTCTATCCGGATCCATTGATCCACTATTCTGTTTCTATGCCAATACCATGCAGTTTTTATTGTTATTGCTCTATAGTACCGTTTGAGATCGGGGGGGGGGGGGGAGATGTCTCCAGACTACCTGTAATTGGACAGAATTGTTTTGGAAATTCTGGGTTTTTTGTTTCTCCATATGAAGTTGAGAATTTTTCTCTTAAGGTCTATGAAGAATTGTGTTGGTATTCTGATGGGAATTGTATTGAATCTGTAGATTGCTTTTGGCAGAATAGCCATTTTCACTATGTTAATCCTACCGATCCATGAGCACAGGAGATCTTTCAATTCTTCTGATATCTTCTTCAATTTCTTTCTTCAGAGTCTTGAAGTTTTTCTCAAACAGGTCTTTCACTTGCTTGGTTAGAGTCGCACCAAGGTACTTTTTGTTACTAGTGGCTGTTGTGAAGGGTGTTGTTTCCCTAATTTCTTTCTCGGCCCTTTTGTCTTTGGTATACAGGAGGGCTTCTCATTTTTTTTAAGTTAATTTTGTATCCAGGCACTTTGCTGAAGGTGTTTATCAGCTGAAGGAGTTCTCTGGTTGAATTTTGGGGGTTTCTCAAGTATACTATCATATCATCTGCGAATAGTGAAACTTTGACTTCTTCCATTCCAATTTGTATACCCTTGATCTCCTTTAGTTGTCTTATTGCTCTAGCTAGGACCTCAAGTACTAAATTGAAGAGATATGGAGAGAGTGGGCAGCCTTGCCTTGTTCCTGATTTTGGTGGGATTGGTTTGAGTTACTCTCCATTGAGTTTGATGTTGGCTATAGGCTTGCTGTATATTGCCTTTACTATGTTTAGGTATGTGCCTTGTATTCCTGATCTCTCAAAGACTTTAAACATGAATGGCTGTTTGATTTTATCAAATGCTTTTTCAGCATCTAAAGAGATGATTATGTGTTTTTTTTCTTCAGTTTGTTTATGTGGTGGATTACATTGATGGTTTTCCATATATTGAACCACCCTTGCATGCCTGGGATGAAGCCTACTTGGTCATGGTGGATGATATCTTTTATGTGTTCTTGGATTTGGTTTGCATGTATTTTTTTGAGTATTGTTGCACCAATGTTCATAAGAGAGATAGGTCTGAAGTTCTCTTTTTTTGTTGGGTCTTTGTGTGGTTTAGGTATCAAGGCGACTGTGGCTTCATAGAATGCATTTGGTAATGTTCCTTCTGTTTCTGTTTTGTGGAACCGTTTGAGGAGCATTGGCATTAGCACTTCTTTGAAGGTCTGGTAGAATTCTGCGCTGAAACCATCTGGCCCAGGGCTTTTTTTGGAGGGGAGACTGTTGATGACTGCTATAATTTCTTTGGGGGATATAGGTCTATTCAGACTTTCTACCTGATCTTGACTTAATTTAGGTAGATGGAATCTCTTAAGAAAACAGTCCATTTCATTTAGATTTTCAAATTTTGTGGCATTATAGGCTTTTGTAGTTTGGCCGAGTGATTGTTTGGATTTCCTCAGTGTCTGTAGTTATGTCCCCCTTTTCATTTCTGATTTTACTGATTTGGATGGATTCTCTCTGCCTTTGAGTTAGTTTGGTTAAAGGTTTGTCTATCTTGTTGATTTTCTCAAAGAACCAGCTTTTTGTTTCATTGATTCTTTACTTCTATTGTGTTCTGAGAAAATAGTTTGGCACAGGAAAACTGCCTTAAAATCTGTAAATTCATTTTCTAAAACACACCCAGTAGACATTTGTTAAATAAATTGAATGAAGGAGTACTATCCAAACTAAATCTCTTAAGTCCTATTATTTATTTGCCTGTGAGAAAGTAAGGTTCATTAAAACGTTTCTATTTGACATTTATGATTCCTGAGACGTTGAAACCACTATACCAACTCTAGTGAATGTTTTCCAGAATATAGTGACTGAATTAGGTTGATGGAATCCAAGAATTTGGAGAAGTTTGCCAACTTGCAAGTAAACATTATGTATGCCGTTATGCTTTTAGGGTTTTGTGCACAAGAGCAAAATTGTTTTTTTATTAATTTACTTGGCATTGATTCATTTATTTGGAATTCATAAAGGGAAATGAGATTTCATCCATATTTGGAGCATCTCTATATTGATGCCATTTCATGTGAATCTCTGGCACAATTCATTGAACAATAGCCTTAAAGATTAAATGATAACAAAGAAAACATGTTACATTACTAGATCTAGAGACAGCAAGGCTGTGTTTTTTTTTTTTTAATGGACATCTGGATGACATGTGTGTGGGGAACATAACTTAAGAAAGACAGTGGAGGCCAAACAGTTCATTAACAATTTATTACTTTACTGCCAGAAAAGGGACTCAAAAAGCAAGGTAAAAAGTTGAAATACAGCCTCTCCAGCATGTGTTGTCACTTGAATTTTTGATCTTAGTCATTCTGATGAGTGTAAGATGGAATCTCAGACTCATTTTGATTTGCATTTCCCTGATGACTAAGGATGTTGAACATTTCTTTAGGTGTTTCCCCCCATTCGTTATTCCTCTGTTGAGAATTCTGTTCAGCTCTGTACCCCATTTTTTAAATGGATTACTTGGTTTGTTGAGTTCTTCATATATTCTGGATATTATCCCTATGTCAGATATAGGGTTAGTGAAGATCCTTTCCCAGTCTGTAGGCTGTTGTTTTGTTCTGCTGACAGTCTCCTTTGCTTTACAGAAGCTTTTCAGTTTCAGGAATCCTCATTTCTTGACTGTTGCTCTTGGAGCCTGTACTCTTAGTGTTCTGTTCAGGAAGTTGTTTCCACTCAGTAATTGCGAGGTGGTGAGGATGGAATGAGAATGAAGCAATTACAGAGAGAGCTGGGGGATGCAAACAGAGGTTGGAGAGGAAAGCAGGCAAACCTAGCCAAGGAAGGGCAGAAGTGTACTGAGCTACATCCCAGGGGAAGTAACCTGTATGCCAATACTTGAGGGTCCTGTGACAACATATTCTGGAGAGGTTGTGGAGAAAGGGCAATCCCCTTTCATTGCTGGTGGGAATATACACTTGTAAAACCCCTTTGGAAATCAATCTGTTGCTTTCTCAGAAAATTAGGAATCTCTAAATTAGGAATCTTGTGCTATCTCAAGCTATCCAGCTATACCAGCTATACCACTCCTAGGCATATATCCGAAGTATTCTCAACTATACAATAAGGACATTTGCTCAACTATGTTCATAGTAGTTCTATTCCTAAAAGCTAGAGTCTGGAAACAACATATCAACTTAGGAATGGATATAGAAATTGTGGTTCTTTTATGTGGAGAGCTGCGAGTACCGCGCCTTAAAGATGGCGCTGGTTTCCGCCTTCCGCCACCCCGACGGCGAGTGCTCTTGTGATAAACAACTCCTTATTTGGCTGTGCTGTGTCTGATGATCCACCTTCTCTTGCATGTACCTATCCGCACTTCCCATGTGGCTACCCGGGGTTGGCTGGCTCAGGGGTACTTATTCCTGGGACGGGCTCTCCTCAGAGAAGAAGAGGAAGAAGAGGAAGAAGAGGAAGAAGAGGAAGAAGAGGAAGAAGAAGAAGAAGGAGGAGAAGATTGTTCAAGGCTCCTGAATAAACTGCTTGAAGAAGAGCTCATGTGTCATGTCTTTCCTTGCTGGTCGAGGCGGATGTGACACTTTTACACAATGGAATACTCAGCAATTAAAAACAAGGAAATCATGAAATTTGCAGGGAAATGGTGGGAGCTGGGAAAGATCATCCTGAGTGAGGTAACGCAGAAGCACACACGGTATATACTCACTTATAAGCTGATATTAGCATATAATACAGAAAAAACATACTAAAATCTATAGTTGTAAAAAAGGCTAAACAACAAAAGGACCATAGGGAGTATACTTAATCCTCATTCAAAAGGAAAAACAAGATAGACATTGGATATGGGAGAAAACAGGGAACAGGACAGGAGCCTACTACAGAGGGCCTCTGAAAGACTCTACCCAGCAGGGAACTGAAGCAGATTCTGAGACCCATAGCCAAACTTTAGGCAGAGTGCAGGGAATCTTATGGAAGAAGGGGGAGATAGAAAGACCTGGAGGGGACAAGAACTCCACAAAGGGACTAACAGAGCCAAAAAAAAAGTGGGCCCAGAGGGCCTGCAGAGACTGGTGCATCAACCAAGGACCATGCATGGAGAGGACCTAGACACCCTGCTCAGATGTAGCCCATGGGCAGTTCAGTCTCCATTGGGCTTCCCTAGTAAGTGGAATAGGGGCAATCTCTGGCATGAACTCAGTTACCTGCTCTTTGATCACCTCTTCCTGGCTAGGTGGCCTTACTCTTGCTAGGCCACAGAGAAAGTGGATCCAGACAGTCCTGATGAGACCTGGGGTTGAGGACCTCCCCTATCAGTGGACTAGTTTGGGGGCAGTGGGACAGCATGGGGGAAAAGGGAGGGAGGGGTACCAGAAGGAGATGATGCTATCTCCGAAATGCTATCTCTGAAAAGGTCCAGTGACAGAATGTAACTACACTCTTGCTTTCCCATCAAGTTAACTCATCATTAATTCATGTGTTAAAACAGGGAAGGCCTCGAGGAACACTGGAATTGAAAGTATTCGAAATCAAGTCTTTTTCTAACTCCTTTTTTTGGAAGAAAAGCGATTTGTGAGTAATACTCTTGATATCCTCTGTCTCAATAGCCTTCACTTTTCTGTGGAGAATGGTGAACTTTGTAAACTTAAGGGAAAAACTAAGTATGACTTTTTCCTTTGGATGTGGTTGTGCCTAGTAAAGGGTCGTTCTGGCTTTCTCTAGGCCATAAATTAATGTAGACCAGTCTCATGCTGGAAATTGGTGAAGGCATCGATTTCCCTGTAGACTCAGAGTTTGTTTTAGTAAATCTGTCTAGGTCAAGAGCAAACCATTCTAAAGTATTTTGGCTATATATTACCAAGGATAAAAACTGATCTCACTGTCACTCACATCTTACTTTTCAATTAGTTCTGATCAAAGAAATTCAAATAAACAATTAACATATCTTTTATATTAATCTCACAAAGATGAAAAAAGTTAAAACTAAGTATAAATATACACAAATTATATGAAATATGTAAAAAATATTTTGTGGCTTATTCCATTTCTGAAACTTTGGAGGATATTTCAAACTTTTTAAATTAAAAATGACTTAAAGCTGGTCATGTAGGGGAACATTTCATTATGCTTTTAATAAAATTTTGTATGTGACATGAAGTATATCCATAAGAAAAAGAGAAATGTATGTGCTGTCTCAGATTATTGGTTATTCCCTTCTCTTTGAGCCAGAACTTGAGGGCTTTCCTTTTCTAACTTTAAGTATGCAATTCCTTAAGTTTTTTTATGAGTGTCACTTGAAAACTCCACATTTTATAGTTTTATTGTTGTCACTTCAGGTTGTTGTATTATAACAGTCATCATCTGAAAACTATTTCTATAGCCACTCCTTGTGTCTAAGCTGCTATTGTATATAATTGTTATATCTACTACTTAGAAAATCTGTTCATGTATTTTGTTTATTTTCCTTTTGAGGCTAGATGTAGATCAGGTGGTAAAGTACTTGCTTAGAATATACAGGTCCCTTGGTAAAACATACATGATGACACACATCTATAATCTCAACACTAAGGAGGTAGAGGGAGGAGTATCAGAAGTTCAAGGGCTAAATTGTGATTTTTTTAAGGACAGCCTACATGACACCCTATCTCAAAAGAAAATTTTCTTTTAGGTCTGGGTATGAAAACATACCACTGTTATCTGAGAACTGAGTACAATGAGGCAAGGTAAGTGCACATTCCAGGCTAGGCTAGACAAATGGGAAAACTCTGACTCAGAATAAAATTTTCTCTAGGGTTTCAAATTTTTCTATTCATCATTCCCTCACTAAATTTAAGCAATGTTGTTTCCTAAGTAAATTTTCATGACTGATTGGATCAGTCTGAACTAACCCTTCAAGAATTCTCAGAGTGAATTGTTCTTAATTAGTGTTTGGGAGTCTCTCCCTAAAAACCCACTGGGCCAAATTACCAGGAAATCAGGCAGGTGATTTTCACTTTCTTTATCACCCTTCAATTTTAATTCCCTATCTTATCCTCAGCTTGGAATCTGACCACCTACTGTAGTCTCTCCTTCCTCTCTGTCCCCACTCCAAAGGGACTAAAAAAAAAATCTTCTCCTTTGTGTCACTAACCTAATAGCCTGTCACCAAATGAAGATTCCAGTTCTGAGAATGGTTTACATCTAATGGAGTTTTTGGCCAAAGAAGGCTCATGGGAACCCCTTTAGCTTTCACCAAGTTTGGTTCCTCTCCACAAATTGATGGTAAGCCCTGAATGCTAAACACAAAACCTACCCAACTCACTGAACATTGAGAAGTCAAGATGGTGCCTCCCAAGAGCTTTCACCTCTACTGACTAGTGTTCAGGGTACTGGAAGGTACTCTGCATGCTACCAAAGGAGAAAGGTTTGCACCACTCCAGCTACAAAATCTCCAGTCTGCAATGGTAACCAGCATACAATACATGCTATTGCAATAGTGGCACAAAGCTTATGGGGATAACCAACCAGTTTCTGAGTGGATTTAACACCCATTCCACAAGATGGAACACATCAATGAAAGCTGCTCAAGTGGCTAAGAACCTGAGGTCATGGACCCAGAGAAAAAAACAAAATTTAATGTTTCTTAATGACGTTATGCTATACTCATAGATCAGTGTCTTGCTCAGTGGTCATCTGACAAAGGATCCTTCTGCAACAGATGGGAATAAAAAACACAGAGATCCACACCTGGACAATATTAAGAGCCTGAGAGACCTTGAAATACTTGGTCCTAAATGGGATGTCTCCATCATATACATCCATCCTCTCCTATCTCAGGGAACCCTGAAGAAAAAGAGGCAACAAAATTGTAAAATCCAGAGGGGATGAAGGACACCATGTAAACAAGACCTTCTAAAGACAGCAGAACCAATGCACATATGAACTCGCAGAAAGTGAGGCACCATGCACAGGGCCTGCAATCCATATGGGGTCCACTGCTAAGAGTAGAAGTTGATACCAGCCCCCAAGCTTAACCCAAAATTTCTTTCCAATGGATAACCACTCCTCACAAGAGAAAAATTAGGAGAACTACTCTTTTGGCCAGGCCCCATACCCAGCACTGGATAGCTAATACAAAATGAAGTCAATGGAATGTTTTATTATTTTTGCTGTTGTTTGTTACCGTACAGGTCTTTTGCTTATATAATATGGTTTACAATTTTGTGTTTTTATGGGATTTCTGTGTTTGCCAATGTGAATGACTTTGTGTCGATATATGTTTCCATACACTTTTCCTTTGACTCTTTGATTTTTGATCATTTCCCCCTATTCAGATTTGTTTATTTTTATTTTCTCTTATTTAATTTTTCCTTTTTTTTTGATGGCAAGGAAATATATGGATTTGGGTGAACAGGGAGCTGGGAACAGACTTGTGGGACTTGGGGTATGAGGAACTACAATCATAATATATTGTATGAAAAATATTTTTTAAAAAATTAGTATTTGGGAATGAGCCAAGATGGCTGCCACGAGTGGACACTGTGTCTGAGGAGTAGGACAGCAGAAACAATGCAACGATCAGGAGACTGAACTCTGGGACCTAAAACGCCAGCATTCATGATTGCCAGGTGAGCAGAACTCCCAAGGTGAGAAAATCAGGTGGAAAAACCCTAGGGACACCCAGTTATTCCCCGGAAAAATCTCTGGGTGACCAACGGCTCACAGCTCTAATCTGAAAGAGCAGCTGCGCTGGGCACCCACATCCGCCATAATAGACTGGATCACACAGTCTCACGGGCAGTCTGAGGAGGAACCGGGTACCATTTTCACTGACCCACACACTGTGAGCGCACACTGCACCCGGGTTCTGCTTCAACCCACAGGTGTGCAGCGGGCACACACCGATCGCCAGAACGACCCCAGTCTGAGAAGGTCGGGGACCATTTTGACCAGTCTGCACTTTGTGGGCGCGCGCCACACGCTACCACCAGCAAAACCTCAGTCCGTGTGCCAGTCTGCGGGCAAGTCTGGGAGGGACCTGAGTTCTGATTCAACCCACGGGTGTGCGGCAGGTATGCACCGATTGCCAGAGCCAACCCAGACTGAGAAGGTCCTGGAATTCTTGACCAGGCCACACACTGAGGGCGAACACTGCACGCATCTGCCAACAAAAACCTCAGTCCCTGTGTGTGTTCACGGGACAGACAGAGAAGGCCTCAGGCACCATTTCAGACAGGCCTGCATTCAGCGGAGGCACACCAACCCAAACCCATTGTGTGTGCCCCAAATATTATCTCAGACCCTGGTGCACAGCCCCTGGCCCAGAAGGGGGCGCCAAATCTCCATTCCAGGGGAGAGCACTTAGCAACAAGTCCAGGGATGAGCACAAAACCCCCAGCTGACATCTCAAAAGACTGAGGAGCTAGACCTCCAGACCAGAGGGGTGACAAACCTGCAGTGCTCACAGCTTCTAGCACAGAGCACGAAGCCAGACACACAGAGCACACAATAGAGTTCAACTGAGACAACAACAAACAATAACAAACCACCGGAAATCCCTGATCTTCTTGAAGAATACTCCTGACACAAGAGACTGACAGCTTCAGACTGAAG
>CM053742.1:55491889-55508676 GCA_028658305.1 Pachyuromys duprasi | reverse complement strand
ATCAACTCCAGATCTGCAAAAAGTCAGAGATGTTATTGCGTGTGTGTATATGGGGGTGTCTGTGTTTGGCAATTGACATATTAGTTTTAAGATGCAGGTGCTTGCTTCTTCCTATTGTGTGGGAGAGAGCTTCTGGCGGCTCTTGCTGAGAGCAGCCTGAAGAAGCTGAGTCACCCATCAGTGTTTTCCCTTGCTTCATCCTGCAAGTAAAGGTGAGATGTCTGCTGTGCCCAGGAGCCTTTGAGTGTCTGCTTTCATATATCAGATATCTCTGAACAAACATTAAAGATGTGTCATGAGTACCAGATAAAATAACCAAAGCCTTAAAGATAATGATATAAATATTAAAAAATTAATGTCACTGGGCTCCAATTGTTTTGGTTAGAGGGGAAGAAAAAAGAACTGGCAGGCCAGAGTGCACTCTAAGTTCATCGTTTGTTTTTTTTTACCATCATTGTAAAATAAGAGGTGCTTAAATATTTGGAAAAATCTTGTGTTAATATTCTGTGTTCCTATACATTATGATTTATCATTTTGAAAGCCTAAGTTCTTAAAAAATCTATATTGTGAATTTTTCATGCCTAATTGAATACTGTGCATGACTTTCCTAAGCTTGTAGCATCAAGCACAGGTTTTCTAGCAAAGGCTCTTTCAGGTCACAGATATTCTTTTTGATGATGTTATGAACTCACTGTCCCATTGTCTGTGTACAAAGCATGTTTAATGGTTCTAAGAAAACAAAAAGGCTATCTAAAAAATCAGTTCACCATTCCTCAAATGTACTGATGCTCTGTCTGCCTGCCTCCTTTATCATCATTTGTACTTGAACCCTAGCTCTTTCAGTTTGTTCGATGATAATGCCACAGGGCAAATGGAGCCCTAACAGAGAGTACAAAGACCAACCTGATTTCCCTCTCTTGCACTGCCCCACCTCAGACAAAAGCATTCTTCAACCAGTGCCATGTTTTCCTTAAGGACAGGAAAGATATGTGGATGCTTACTTCTAAGTCTTAGAGAAACTGGGCTTCAAATCCTCCCAGACTGTTCAATAACAGCATGTAGTGCCCTTCCTCAGCTCAGCGACACAACTCTGCTTCTCAGATAATTTCTATGAGGTCCTGTGGCTCATTGACAGCCAGTAAACTATGCTTCCTCAGGGAGAAGTTGGCTAGCACATTATTCCTCGCTATTCACATGTTATAAGTCTAGTATCCCCCTTGTCAGTCTTTTTTGTTTGTTTTATTTTTGTATATAGTTTATTTTTATTTATTGTTTTATTAATTACAGTTTATTCACTTCCTATCCCAACTGTTGTCCCCTCCCTCATCTCCTCCCTGTCTCACCCTCCCTCCCTCTTATCCTCCCATACCCCTCTCCCAGTCCACTGATTGGGAAGGGTCCTCCTCCCCTTCCATCTGATCCTAGTCTATCAGGTCTCATCAGGACTGGCTGTATTATCTTCTTCTGTGGCCTGGCAAGGCTGCTTGCCCCTCAGGGGGAGGTAATCAAAGAGTAGGCCAATCAGTTCATGTCAGAGACAGTCCCTGTTACAATTACTAGGGAACCAACTTGGATACTGAGCTGTCATGGGCTACACTTCTGCAGGAGTTCTAGGTTATCTCCATGAATGGTCCTTGGTTAGAATATTAGTCTCAAAAAAGATACCTGTGCCCAGATTTTTTTCTCTCCTTGTGAAGGTCCTGATCTCTCAGTCTCTCCCTTCTTTCATAAGATTCCCTCCACTCTGCCCAAAGTTTGACTGTGAGTCTCAGCTTCTGCTTTGATACCCTGCTGGGTAGAGTCTTTCAGAGGTCCTCTGTGATAGGCTCCTGTCTTGTTCCCTGTTTCCTCCCTCTTCAGATGCCCATCCCTTTTGCCTTTCTGAATGAGGATTGAATATCTTAGCCAGGGCCTTCATTGTTACGTACCTTCTTTAGGTGTACAGATTGTAGTATGATTATCCTATATTATATGTCTAATATCCACTTATAAGTGAGTATATACTGTGTGTGTCTGTGTGCTTCTGGGATACCTCACTCAGGATGATTTTTTTCAAGTTCCCACCATTTGCCTGCAAATTTCATGATTTCCTTGTTTGTAAATGCTGAGTAGTATTCCATTGTGTAAGTGTAACACAATTTCTGTATCCGTTCCTCAACTGAGGGGCATCTGGGTTGTTTCCAGATTCTGCCTATTACTTATAAAGGTGTTATGAACATGGTTGAGTAAATGTCCTTGTTGTGTACTTGACCATATTTTGGATATATGCGTAGGAGTGGTATAGCTGGATCTTGAGGTAGCACTATTCCTAATTGTCTGAGGAAATGCCAGATTGATTTCCAAAGTGGTTGCACAAGTTTACATTCCCACCAGCAACGGAGGAGAGTTCTCCTTTCTCCACATCCTCTCCAGCATGTGTTGCCACTCGAATTTTTTATCTTAGCCATTTTGATGGATGTAAGGTGAATTTTCAGTGTCATTCTGATTTGCATTTCCTTGAAAGCTAAAGATGTTGAGCATTTATTTAAGTGTTTTTCTGCAATTTGATATTCCTCTATTGAGAATTCTCTATTTATCTCCGTACCCCATTTTGTAATTGGATTACTTGATTTGTTGCTGTTTAACTTCTTTAGTTCTTTATATATTCTGGATATTAGCCCTCTATCAAATATAGGGTCGGTGAAGATCCTTTCCCAGTCTGTAGGTTGTTGTTTTGTTCTGAGTCTTTTGTTCATAGGGTGTTGAGTGTCTGCTTTCTCTAGAAAGTCACTGTAAACCCCCAGAGCTTCCTTCCACCCTCCTCAAATGATATCCATTCCTTCCTGCACTTCCAATCTGTGTTATGGAGTATATCTTTACATTGAAGCTTGGAAATTTTACCCAAGAGTTTTGATCCATTTCCTTCTACTGAATCCAAGTTTTTAGAGTCCTGGTGTTTCATTTGAACAGAAACCTAACCTCAATCTCCTGGACATACATACATTTCTGACTAGATAGCCTTGGCTGTTCAAAATGACTTCTTAGGTGTATGACAGGCATCTCCCATAATTCTGAGGAACATTACTGTACCACTCTGTCCTCTGATATTTCTTCTTTTCCATTTCTTGGAATCCAGTATCACATTTCTTTGAATTTCAGTTGTGTCTGGCAGATATTTGGGTCCTTTCTGCCATAACTTATCTATATAAGGATTGCCATTAGTTTTCTTTTCCCATCTCTGATCTCCACAATAATAGAACTTATTTCAGTAAATGGAACAATATGGTTACTGTAGTTATGCATTGAGTTCCTAAAATCTGTCTTTAATCTAAATAATAAAAATACATACAATTTTGTAACATTTGTACATGAGTTTTATAAACATGTGCTTAAGTTGTCTACAATCATCATAGCTCTGCTTCTATATTTTCTTTGTTTTATAACCCAGATTACCTTGGATTATGTCCATGTTTTCAGGAACTTAAGTTTTATTATATTGATGCTGTTACTATGCACACATATTTGAAAAAAATCTCATTGTATAAGAATAAAATTGAAAGCTATAATTAAGAATTGGAAGAATCAAACACAAGTGCACATATTTAAAATCATTTGGTACTTGACAATGGTGGTGGGGAAAGTAGATACCAACATGTGCAGTCACCTAGAAATCAATGTGGAGAATCATAAAAAGGTGTGTGGGGGGGTAGACATCTAATTCCACAGATGTTTCCTTAGCCACATATGTAGCCACTCTATTAGTAACAGAAAATGGAAACAACCTAAGCCTCCTTCAACTGACAAAATCATAATAAAATATTGTACATATGTGCAATGGAAATCTATCTGACTTTAAATAAGAAATGAAATCATGAAGTTTTCAGGTAAATGGGTGGAGCTAGAATAAATTATACCAAGTGAGTTGAAACACATCAAAAATGTCACAGGATCTTCTTTATCTGTAGATTCTACCTCTAAATCTTTAGATTTGGGTATATAACCCTGAGTAACTACAGAAGTCAAGAAATTGGAAAGGGACCACAGGGGAAGGTGTGTATAAGGAGAAAAGAAAAACACACAACGTTAAGAATCTTCTAAAAACATAAGAATCCTTTTATTTTATAATACATATATGAAGTGTAATTGTAATTATGTTCCACAGGGTAGTAATGCTCCTCCCAAGACTGAGAGATTATCTACAAATATATCCTCAGTGCTAGGCATAAGAAGTGAATATATTTTCTCCTCAAATGTTTGAAAAAGTGATATTTTAAAGAAAAACTTTTACTAACTCAAATATACTGAAATATTAAAAATATTTCTAAAACATAATAAAATTTTACTTAAAAAAGGAAACATACCTTCCAGTTGTTACTCAGGAAAGTCCAAGAGACTCCCAAAACAATATAAGCTATTGCTGTTGCCTTCCAGAACGTGAAAATAAGAGCCTATTGCTGAGGATACCTCATACTTGAGACATAGGAAGAGTCAACATGGAATTGACAAAACAAAACAAAACAAAAACACAAAAAACGAAAAAAACCCTCCTTTTTTGAGCACTAGCTCTCATGTTATCCAAAAGTACTATGTAAGCTGCAAAGGAAAAAAAGAGAGTCTCTTAATATTCCCACTCAGCTATAACACCTATAAGCTACAGGAATGATGATGTACCCAGAAAGGTATCTCCAATGGTACATTCATGGTATATTTACTTTGGGGATAACCAAAAGCTGTTGAATTGGATTTAAGGCCTATTTGCAGGAGGAAATTTATACTTGGTATTGTAAATCTTTCCAGCTACCTAAGTGTAGTAAGTAGTAGGAGGAAAACCTACTATTGCTATTTTCCTAAGCCAATATAATTTCTAACTGTATTCTAAATACTTATCCTTATGCAACACATAAATGAAATTCTCACTCCTCACCAAAGAAGCATCATTTTGTGACAGAAAGAGATCATTGCAGAGATCTTGAACTTGTCAAAACTCAGAGACTAAGTGATTGTGGAGTGCACAAAACCAATTGACACATCAAGAACACAACCCCTATATCTGAGGTTCCATTAAAATTGCAGACCTCATCTACACTAGGTAAGCTCTCTCATGTAGAGTTACATATTCAGCACTATTATTTTATAATTTATTTGACCTATTTTTTTATAATTTTGGGACAGTCTAACCAAGTTGGCCAAACTGACCCTAACTTTGCTATCCTCCATCAGCCTTCTGCATAGTTTGAATTACACATATACACCATCATTGCTGGTTAAGCATGAGATTTCATACTGATGCTAATGACTGTCTTCTATGAATACTATTTATATACATGCCTTCAAATGTTTCTGCTTCCTGTATAAATATTGTTTTCATATTTACTGATTTACTAATTTAATGATTAAGAAAAATATAAACTTTAATTTTTTGTTGAAAAAAAACTTCAGTAGTTATTGTAACTCTAAGAATCAAGGAGATTCTCTATAAATAATTGAGTCTACATGTCTCCAGATTTTAGTTCTACCCATACGAGTTTAGACAAAATATCAGAGGCATTGAAAATTTATAGGTTATGTAATATTTGTTAATATTAATACTTAATTTCCTCTTCTTTTTATGAAAACCTTTTCCTAGTAAGTTTATTATATATGTATATTATAACTATGTTCTGATGACAAAGCAATGCATGTTTGAAAAAAACAAACATAAGTATGCTAAACAATATAATTTTGCTTTTCCCTCACAATATTAAATACAATTTCTAGATATTTTACTTTTCACATTCTGCACTAGTAGGTATAACTCTTCTTTGCCTGTAGATAAATAGATAAGTACATATAGATGATAGAAAGGGGATAAAGATATACAAATATTTATCATATTTCCCACATATCAATGTTAATCAACATCATATTAACTAATATCAGGACTATATTTGTCAATACTATGTTATCTAGTATCAATACTATATTAACAATACCATGTGTCTTAGTTTTGTTTCATGTTGCTGTGATAAAATATTCTGGGGTAAAAGCAATGTAACAGAGAAAAGGTTCTGTTAGCTCACCATTTCATGTTATAGTCCATTATATCAGGGAAGTCACAGCAACAAAAGCCTGAAGAAAATGGCCACATTATGTCCCCTGTAAAAAGAAAAGGGCAATTGGCGTATACACGCTTACTTTCTTCCCTTCTAAAAAGTCCAGGACCTAAATGCAAGGAATGGTGCTGCCTACTTTTAGGCTGAACATTCACATATCAATTAAATACAATTCCCCAAAGACATAAACCATAGGCCAACCTGATCTAAAAAATCGCTCATGGAGGCTTTCTTCCCAGACAATTCTACACTGTGTCAATTTCACAAGGCTATCATTTTCCAACCCCCACCATCCCTTTCACTTAATTGTGTTCTGCAATTATATAATCACAATTAAAGATTTTGAACTAGGGGCTACAGATGACAGAAAAATGCACACTCATTCTTTGTGCATGACTGCATCTCTCTATAATCTGGTATGGTGTGAATTGTCACTTTCTAGGTATTTACTGCTGTTCAGATGAAGTAATTCTTGATCATGGAATTTCTGATTTGATTTAAACAATTTTAAAAGTTAAAGGGAAGATAAGCAAGAAGGAGGACCCAGGGTGGGATGATCAATCCTTGCTTAGATGGACAAACAGGATGGACATTGAATGTAGGAGAAAACAAGCAAAAGGACAAGAGGCTACCACAGAGGGCTTTTGAAAGACTCTAACTAGCAATGTATCAAAGCAGATATTAAGACTCACAACCACGCCATCGCCAGAGTGCAGGGAATCATATAAAAAAAGGGGGAGTTACTAAGACTTGGCAAGGACAAGACCTCCACAAAGACCAAATAGATCAAGGCACAGAGGTCTTTTATGAAACTGTTTCTCCAACCAAGGACCATGTATGGATAAAAACTAGAACCCCTGCTCGGATCTGGCCCATGGTAGCTCAGTACCCAACTGGGTACCCTAGTAAAGGGAACAGGGACTATTTCTGTCATGAACTCAATGGCTGGCTCTTCGATCTTCCCTCTCTTCCCGAGGGAGGAGC
Source organism: Pachyuromys duprasi (assembly GCA_028658305.1). Taxonomy (NCBI): domain Eukaryota; kingdom Metazoa; phylum Chordata; class Mammalia; order Rodentia; family Muridae; genus Pachyuromys; species Pachyuromys duprasi. The sequence continues at coordinate 55,501,621 of CM053742.1, read as the reverse complement.
ACCCTAGCTAGATCCCAGAAGAGGACATTACAGCCAGCCCTGAAGAGACATGATAAGCTAGGGTCAGATGGAAGGGGAGGGAGGTCCTCCCCTATCAGTAGACTTGGAGGGGGCCAGGGAGGAGACTAGGGAGGGATGGGGAGAGTAGGAGGGAAAGAGGGAGCGGCCTAAAGCTGGGATACAAAGTACATAACCTGTGATTAATATAAAATAAAAAAATTACTTTTAAAAAAAGGAAAAAGTGTTTTAGAACTTCTAAAAACAAATTTAGAAACTTTATGGCTGCAATAAATACCTTTGTGAAACTCCAGATGCTTCACTTGGAGACAAGTTTGAGACAGACTTTTGTCTTCAAGATAAGTCCTGTTATACACCATAAACACAAGGAAGTTGGTTTAAAGGTCCCATAAACCCAAGTTATTATGGGACTTCCAAGCAATGTTTAATTAAGTACAAACCTTGATGTCATTATATTCAAAGCGTTCTGTTGTAATTCCTTATTCCTTGTCACCTTATGACATTATATACTGTCATTTTAAATTTACCTTGTTTCTTGTAATGTAAGTCAAGTAAGATTATTACCTCAAAGACAGCTGAAAAATGTGTAGCCAGGTCAGTCCTAATTGAACAGACATATATTCTTGTAACTTTTAGACCCTGTTAACCTCTCAGCCTTGTCAACCTTTGTCACTCTGAACTCACTATGAACTCACTATGATCATAAATAAGAAATGTTTAGTTTTAAAACATGTAACCTGTTGTATTTTTGAATTCATCTGTTTCTGTGATTGATTGCCTTTTTGATTATGAGATAATTCCTTTTCTGGAAGCTTTGTATCAGAGGTATAAAAAGACCATACAATAAACACTGACAAAGAACATACAGACACACACACTGTTGGCAGAAGCCTGGTGGTGGAAGCCCATTGAATGAAAGCTGACTGGAATTTGCTTCATCCATGAGTTGGATAGATAGATAGATAGATAGATAGATAGATAGATAGATAGATAGATAGATAGACAGACAGACAGACAGATAGATAGATAGATAGATAGATAGGAGTTTACATGGAAATATGCCTGTCTGCCTGTTTTTTTGTACCTATGTTACATGAATGTATGCCAATTGTCAATTGTATGTAAGGAACTCCTTTGGTATTTTCCATTGAATGTGTGTATAAATATGTGCAGGTCTATATGTCTGAATGTTTGTCTATGTGTACATATGGCCTGATGCTATGGAACTGGCAGCCTAAATTTCCTACAGTTTCTGCAAAGGGGATGCTAGAGGAAATCAACATAATCTTCATATGTAAGCTTGTGGGAACTGGTTAAAGTTAAAGTTCTTAACTTCATCCATCTTTTTCTTTGAGCATGTGTGCGTGAATGGTCTTTGCTTATTTTCTCCCCCTTTTTCTTTTTCTTACTGATTTACAAACAAGTTAACAGGGATTCAGGATCTAATTATCAGCCTAGGACAAGCAGGAAGAAGTTTACCTTTAGCCTGTGGAAGCCTCCTATTGGCCTTCCCCTGCTCAGGAACTAATCTCAGATTAAAGAACCCCTTATTTACAACCCCTTACAGTTTTGGCTAGAAGCTGCCTTTAAAGTCCTGGCTGTAGGAAAAAAAGAAAAGAAAAGGTAACCAGTTAAAGTTTTCCTCCTTAGTAGCAGTGTAGCCAAGCCCTAGACCTAGAGAAGGAATCCTGGGCTTCCTCCCTTTTCCTTTGAATCATCTTTTGTGATTAGTTGCTGTTTAGTTGCCTCAAAAATCAGCTCTGTGACCCAAGAGATTAAGCCAAAGGGGAACTCCAAACCCCATCCCAGATCCTACCTTGGACCCGGGAACCTTGCCAAAGCAGAGAGAGACTTTGGCAATCAGACTGTAGAAGACTGTAACAGCATAATATAGAGAAGTCTACACCAACCTGGGCCACACTGAGACATTATTGCAAAACGCCAGAAGTATTTATTTATACATCCTTCAGAATGAATATTTTCTAGTTAAAGTCCTTGTGTAACTTCTGGTCTATGACATTTACTCACTAACTGAGAAATGAAAAAATAAGATAATTATGTAGAAATTAATTTTTTCTAGGTAACAAGCCACAGTTTCTAGAGAAATGGTTTTAGCTCTAATTTGTTAGCTATTTCCAAAGTAATGACTTAAATCATTTTGAAGAAAAAAAAAGCAAACTTTAGTAAGAGTAGCCCTCTTTTGAGTTGTTGGCCAGGGCTGACCAAGAGACCTCTAAAAATGCAGCCTTTAGTCACCCCCTAAATGTGGGAGGTATGTCCCTACTGCTGAAGACACCATGAAGTTCAGAAATAAGGCCCACAGTCTCCTGAGCTAGAACCAACCTCAATTCCACTTCCATGGTAGATTCCATGGTACCGTAAAGCTCCATGCAAGTTTCATAGGAAAGAAGAATTGAACAGTCCTACCCAGCAATAATATCTATGAACTACATCAACAAACAGCATTGCACAATAACTCAAAGGGTGCAGTATTGGCACACATACCATGGCAGTAACCAATAGCTCTCTAACATGACTTAAGGGCCCACTTCAATAAGAGGGTTATCTTGCCTGGTACTGGAAATCTAGCTAACTACTCAGTGGCAGTGAAATTATGGTTATTGGAGGAACAACTACAACCAATATTTTACTAAATCAGCATAATCCTTAAAAACTATTTTTAACATTTATTCTTATATCGACAACCAATCAAAATGCACAAATCTGGAGCACAGTCTCTATGGAAGTGAGGAAAGAAAGATTGTAAAAGCAACAGAATCACGGAGTTTGTTAAGAGCCTGTGCTTCCTAGTAATGTCAGAAGCTGTACCCACAAAGTGTTATCAACATGCCTACCCAGAAAAGAGGGGAACAAAGGTGGCCCCAATGGACAATACAAACTGAATGGAGAAAAGCCCAGAAGGCCCTCAGCTTTATACAAAGAACTACAAACAACTGAAGAGAGCTGGGAGCATGGGAGGTGGCCCTCACCAGGAAAGAGCACACCAGTTGGTTGTCCAGTTCTAAATAGTCAGTCCTGAAAACATACATATGAGTAACAATATAAACACTGGATAGGTAGTAATTCTTTGGAATACACAGATAAATAGGTAGATATATAGGTAGATAGATAGAGATAGACAGATACATCCACTACAACCAATAATGCTTAGTAATATAAGAGGCCATGAATTTTTTTTTTAGATATGAAACAAATTATTTATTTAAGGTCAATTACGTTAATCTTCATGTTTTTTTCATTTTAAAAAAATATTTATTTATTAAATTACTGTTTATTCACTTTGTATCTCCACTGTAGCCCTTCCCTCATCCCTGCTGAATCCCACCCTCCCATGCCCTCATCTCTTCCCATGACCCTCCCCAAGTCTTCTGATAGGGGAAGTCCTCCTCCCCTTCCCTCTGACCCTAGAAAATCAGGTCTCATCAGGACTGGCTCCATTGTTTTCCTCTGTGGCCTGGTAAGGCTGCTCCCCCATCAAGGGTAGGTAATCAAAGAGCCAGCCACTGAGTTCACATCAGAGACAGTTCTGTTCCCCTTACTAGGGAACCCACTTGAATACTGAGCTGCCATGGGCTATGTCTGTGCAGGGGTTCTAGGATATATCCATATATGGTCCTCGGTTGGAGTATCAGTCTCAGGAAAGACCCCTGTGCTCAGAATTTTTTGATTTGTTGCTCTCCTTGTGGAGCTCCTATCCCCTGCAGATCTTCCTATCCCCTCTTCTTTCATAAGATTCCCTGCACTCTGCCCAAACTTTGGCTATGAGTCTCAGCATATGTTTTTTATAAATTCTTTATTAATTATACTTTATTCACCTTACATATCCCTGTAGTTCCTTCCCTCCTCCAGTCCCAATCCCTCCCTTATTCCCCCTTCTACACCCATGTTCCTCCCCAAGACCACTGATAGGGGAGGTCCTCCTTTCATTCCCTCTGATCCCAGTCTATTAGGTCTCATCAGGAGTGGCTGCATTGTCTTCTGCTGTGGCTTGGTAAGGCTGCTCCCCCCCTCAGGGGGAGGTGATCAAAGAGCAGGCCAATCAGTTCATGTCAGAGGCAGTCCCTATTCCCATTACTATGGAATCCACTTGGACACTGAACTGCCATGGGCTACATCTGTGCAGGGGTCCTAGGTTATTTCCATGCATGATACTTGGTTGGAGTATCAGTCTCAGGAAAGACCCCTGTGCTCAGATTTTTTGGTTCTGTTGCTCTCCTTGTGGAGTTCCTGTCCTCTCCAGATCTTACTATTTCCCACTCCTTTCATAAGATTCCCTGCACTCTGCCCAAGTATTGGCCATAAGTCTCAGCATCTGCTTTGATAGTCTCAGCAAATGTTTTGATACCCTGCTGGGTAAAGTCTTTCAGATGCCCTCTGAAAGATGTATCTTGAGGTAGCGCTATTCCTAATGGCCTGAGAAAGCGCCAGATTGATTTCCAAAGTGATTATACAATATTACATTCCCACCAGCAACGGAGGAGGGTTTCCCTTTCTTCACATCCTCCCCAGCATGTGTCGTCACTTGAGTTTTTTATCTTAGCCATTCTGATGGGTGTAAGGTGAAATCTCAGGGTGGTTTTGATTTGCATTTCCCTGATGACTAAGGATGTTGAACGTTTCTTTAAGTATTTCTCTGCCATTCAGTACACCTCCATTGAGAATTCTCTGTTTGTCTCTGTACCCCATTTTGTAATTGGATTACTTGATTTGTTGCTTTTAAACTTCTTGAGTTCTCTATATATTCTGGATATTAGTCCTCTGTCAGATACAGGGTTGGCAAAGATTCTTTCCTAGTCTGTAGGCTGGTGTTTTGTTCTGATGATAGTGTCCTTTGCTTTACAGAAGCTTTTCAGTTTCATGAGGTCCCATTTATTGATTGTTGATCTTAAGAGCCTGTGCTGTTGGTGTTCTGTTCAGGAAGTTGTCTCCTGTGCCAATGCATTCAAGGCTCTTCCCCCTTTTTTCTTCCAACAGATTTAGTGTGTCTGGTTTTAAGTTGAGGTCTTTGATCCCCTTGGACTTATTACTTTTGTGCAGGGTGATATGTATGTATCTATTTGCATTTTTCTACAGCACCATTTTTTGAAGATGCTGTCTTTTTTCTATTGTATGGAAAAGTTTGGGAAGGGATAGAAGGACCCAGATGGTACACAGGCTCAACAAGGAGACCAACAGAACCAACTAACCAGAGCCAAGAGGGGCTTGCAGAGACTGAATCACCTACGAAAGACCATGCATGGACTGGTCCTCGTCCACTTATACAGATGTACCTGATGGGCAGCTTTGTTTTCATGTGGGTTCCCTAGTAAGGGGAGTAGGGGCTGCCTCTAACATGGACTCTGTTGCATGGTTTTCAATTACTTCTCCCTCGTGCAGCTGCCTTGCCAGGCCACCAGAGAAAATGTACTCAGTCTTGATGTGACTTACTGTGTTGGGGTGGGTTGGTGAAGGGGATTCTCCTTTTCTGAGGAGCAAGGGAAGGGCGATAGTTGGGAAAAGGGAAGGTGGACCCAGGAGGAGAGGAGGAACAGGGCTACTGTTGCTGGAACTCAAGCTCACCTTCCCGTGTCCTTAAATTAAAAAAAAAACTTCAATGCCTTTCCACTGTCCTTTACAGAAAGGCAGAGAATTATAGATATTATAGTTAGTAAATTATTTAAGTCTTAGAAATATAATAGCAAATGTTTTCTCTCGTTTTATATAGACACATATGACTTGAAAATAGAAACAAAGCCATCTAGGAAAACAAAGAGGACTTTATTAGTTACCTTTCTGTTGCTGTGATAAAATACTATGACCAAGAGCAAGTTATAGAGGGAAGAGTTTAGTTTAGCTTATGATTCCATCAGGATGAAAGTCCATCTTGGCAAGCAGTAGACATTGCAGCATGAACAGAAAACTAAGACATCAAATCTTCAACCAAAATCACAAAGCAAATAAAAAATTAGAAATGATGTCTGAAATATAAGGAGTGATTCCTATGGGTCATCTCAGATGTCTTGAAAAAAGGAGCACCCAAACTGCTAATCTCAAATGTAATTCCAGGTTTGTGAAATGCAATGCTATTGGGGTTCTACCCATGCAAAAAGAGGTAAAAGAAAGCTATGCCCTCTGCATGTATGTAACAGATGTGCAGCTTAGCCTTCATGTGGGACCTCTAACAGCAGGAGCAGGAGATGTTTATGACTCTGCTGCCTGTCTTTGGATAGCTTGCCCCTAACTGGATAGCCTTGTCTAGCCTCAATAGCAGAAGATACATCTAGTTTTACTGAAACTTGATATGCCAAAGTGGGATGATATCCAAGGGCTGCCTCCCCTTTTCTGAGGAGAATGGAAGGATGGGAGGATGTGGGGAGGGAAAGTGAGAGGGAGGAACTGGGAAGAGCCAAAGGAGGGAAAGTTGCAATTGTGTTGTAAAGTTAATTAATTAATTTAAAGAAACCTTATGGTTCTCAACAGGCCTTAGAATTCCAGTGGATATAAATAGTCGAGGGGTGGGGGGGGAGGGGATGAATTAGCCTTGTCATTAAGTTGGTCTAGGGCTGGTGAGATGGTTCATAGGATAAAGGTGAAAGCTTCACAAACCTGGCAACCCACATTCAATCCCTGGAGCCCACATAAAAGTAAAGCATCACAATCAGGGAAAATTATTAAAGAAATATTATAATTGGGCTTATGGTTCTAAATAGTAAGCAGCGGTGAAGGCAGAGTGAAAGCATTGTAGCAGGCATCTTGGTTAGCAGCTGAGAGCTCACAACCCCATCCACAATCTGGAGGCAGAGAGTGAAAGACTCCCACTTGAGCATCTCTGGACGGGGAGACCCCGCTTCCCAAGGAACAGCGAGACCAGTCTTCGGATGCAAGCTGCAAGAGGTTTTTTTTTATTATTTCGATACACGGGTACCCGGGGCGACAAAGCCTTTCAGAGGACTTGCGCGCCGCCCGGTTAGGGTGACGGTTTTTTATATGGCTCCGAGCAAGAAGTACGATTACAGAAGCGAGAAGCATAGTTACAGGGGTCTGATTGGGTGGTTTAAACAAAGCCATAGTTAGGTCACGTACCCAGAACAGGGAAGGCGGGAAGGCAGATGTGAGCCGAGTCACGTACCCGGTTCTTATCTCGGGTGCCCAGAGTTTTTTTTCTCAGAAGAGACAAGGACTTTCCGTCCCCCCTCATAGGCCAGGCGTCCAACCGCAGATATCCTGTTGTTGGACATCTGTCCTGCCTTGCTTCTGACCTTGCACTGCTCCAGTCTTGCAAAATAGTGTTGCCAGCGTTATGCTAGGGTTTTATTCTTTCAAGAGTACACTATGAATGGTGGGAGTCTTTTGAAACCTCAAGGCCTGCTCCTGGTGACACACTTCCTCCAACAAGACCACACTTCCTAATCCTTCCCAAACAGATCCACCAACTGGAGACCAAATATTCAAATATATGAGCCTACAGAGGTCTTTTTCATTCATACCACCAAAAGGGATGGATACACTTATCTTCTCTTGGCTCTTTATTATAGATGTGGTACTCTAAATTTCTGCCTTGACTTTCAAGCAATAATAGACTGTGGCATGTAATTGTAATGAGATGAGAACAATAATGTACCAGAAATTTAGAAAAGGGAGAACTAAACTTACATGCAGGTCACTCATATGAACTCCTAGCATCAATTTAGATAGATCAATAGATATTCAAACACTTACTGGAATATTCCTATGCCTCTTTACTAAAATGACTGTGAGATAATTTCTGACTCCAGTTTCTAAGTCTGAAATGTATTCTGTCTTCATTAATAAAGCCTTGCCTTCAATTTCTAGGAGACAACCAGAGACAATGGAAATGGTTTTTGTTGTTTTGTAGTTTCTTGGACTCCCATGACCACCAATTCAAGAGGCTATTTCTCATGCCAAATACTAGGATTTTGTTAGATAGTCCATGGTTCTTGGGGTGGAATTATCTATCACCTTAAGTGGAATAATGTCATATATATGTATACATATATGCATCATATATAATTTTAGGTACATATAATATAAAAGTGTATCCTTATGTCTTTTTCAAGCATCTTTTGTTGTCACTAACCCCTCCTCCCTCACTCCTTTTCTGTTTTGCCAGCTTTCTCCTTTACCAGTTAAAGCCACTCTCCCTCCTCACTCCCTACTTAATGCTCTTCTCCCTACTCACTCCCTAGTTGAAGCTCCATAGATTGCTTACTCTTCAGCATATGCCCAAAGAACTTGATATTCTACTGCACAGATAATTGTTCAGCCATGTTCTTTGTTGCTCTAGTCACAATAACTAGGAAATGGAAACAAATGTCCTTCAATTGATGAATGGATAGTGAAAATGTGGCACATATACGCAAAGGAATTCTACTCAACTGTAATGAACAATGAAATAATGAAGTCTTCAGGTTAAAAGATGGAAATATATTATATTGAGAGGTAACTCAGAATGAGAAAGCCTAATGTCACATATTCTATCTTATTTGTGGTTCTTAGCTCTGAATTTATAGATGTTAATATGTAAGCTGGAGCAACAACAGAAACCAGTAAATTAAAAAGTGACCACAGGGTGCAGGGAGCTCTAGAATTGGGGAGTGCAGCGTGTAGGTGCTTGGAGACTTTTTAAAGAATTTACAAAGTAATACTCTTACATGTTAAGGGTAATCTGAGGACACAGAAACACAAAAAAATGGCAGGTGACTCATAACCTCAGACTTCCTGCAGTATGAACTTCTAGACTATTCAACAAAACAAAAAAGTTTATAGCCTCTAATATCTAAATAATACTAATAATAACTTACCTTACACACAAACACACCACTCATTAAATTATATTTCTGTTGTTTACACTTTTTTCTAAACAGCTTTGTTAAACATTTCTGCCTTTAGTATAAAGTTGACATTTCCTAGTTGTCATAATAACAAGTTTCATTAAAAATGCTCTCTGTGTAATAGATGTATACAGGACCTTTCATCCTAGATCAAAAGAGTATACCTTCTTTTCAGCACCTCATGGAACCTTCTCCAAAATAGACCATATAGTTGGTCACAAAGCAAGCCTCAGCAGATACGGGAAGATTGAAATAATCCCTTGTATCCTATCTGACCATCATGGTCTAAAGCTGGACCTCAACAACAATAAAAATAGCAAAAGGCCTGCACATACATGGAAGCTGAACAACTTGCTACTCAAGGACAGCTTGGTTAGGGAAGAAATTAAGAAGGAAATTAAAGACTTCCTAGAATTCAATGAAAATGAAAGCACAACATACCCAAACTTATGGGACACAATGAAGGCATTGCTAAGAGGAAAGTACATAGCACTAAGTGCCTTCAAGAAGAAATTTGAAACATCTCATACAAGCAACTTAATGGACCACCTGAAAGCCCTCGAAAAAAAAAGAAGCAGATACACCCAAGGGGAGCAGATGGCTGGAAATAATCAAGCTCAGGGCTGAAATCAATCAATTAGAAACAAATAAAACTATTCAAAGAATCAATGAAACCAAGAGCTGGTTCTTTGAGAAAATCAACAAGATAGACAAGCCCCTAGCCAAACTAAGAAAAAGGCAGAGAGAAACGGTCCAAATCAGCAAAATCAGAAACGAAAAGGGGGACATAACTACAGACACTGAGGAAATCCAAACAATCATTAGGTCTTACTACCAAAGCCTATATGCCACAAAATTTGAA
>CM053742.1:55471057-55491389 GCA_028658305.1 Pachyuromys duprasi | reverse complement strand
ACTGAGGAATGGATACATAAATTGTGGTATATTTACACAATGGAATACTACTCAGCAATTAAAAATGAGGAAACCATGAAATTTGCAGGCAAATGTTGGGATCCAGAAAATATCATTCTGAGTGAGGTATCCCAGAAGGAGAAAGACACATATGGTATATACGCACTTATTTCGACCTATAAGATATGATAAACATACTGGAATATATACACCTAAAGAAGATAAACAGAAAAGACAACCCGGGATAAGATGATCACTCCTCACTTAGAAAGACATATGGGATGTAGGAGAAAACAAATAACAAGACAGGGTCCTACCACAGAAGGCCCCTAAAAGACTCTACCTAGCAGTGTATCAAAGCAGAAACTAACATTCATAACCCAACCTTCGGCAGATGTCAGGGAATCATATGAAAGAAGGGGGAGTTAATGTAATCTGGAGAAGATAGGAGCTCCACAAGGACCGAATATATCTGGGCACAGGAGTCCTATATGAGACTGTTTCTCCATCCAAGGACCACATGTGGATATAACCTAGAACCTCTGCTTGCCTGTAGCCCATGGTAGCTCAGTAATCAAGTGGGTATCCTAGTAAGGGAAATAGGGACTATTTCTGACATGAACTCAATGGCAGGCTCTTTGACCTCCCCACCCAGCAAGGGAGGAGCAGCCCTCTTAGGCCACAGAGGAGGACTTTTCAGCAAGTCCTGAAGATACCTGATAAACCAGGGCCAGATGAAAGGGGAGGAGGTCCTCCCCTATCAGTGGACTTGGAAAGGGACAGGGAGAGTGGGGTTGGGAGGGAATGAGGGAGCATGATTCATCTGGGATACAGAATTAATAAAATATAACTAACAATAAAAATAAAATTTGAAAGAAAAGAAAAAGAAATTCAAATCCTAACAAGGAACAAGACATGAGGCTACCACCGAGGGCCTCTGAAAGGCTCTGCCCAGCAGGGTATTAAGGCAGATGCTGAGACTCATAGCCAAACTTTGGGCAGAGTGCAGGGAATCTTATGAAAGAAGGGGAAGATAGAAAGACCTGGAAGAGTCTGGAGCTCCACAAGGAGAACAATAGAACGAAAATATCTGGGCCCATGGGTCTTTTCTGAGACTGATACTCCAACCAAGGACCATGGTTTATGGAGATAACCTAAAACCCCTGCACAGATGCGGCCCCTGGCAGCTCAGTGTCCAAATAAGCTCCCTAGTAAGGGCAACAGGGGTTGTCTGATACATGAACTCAGTGGATAGCTCTTTGATCACCTCCATCTGAGGGAGGTGCAGCCTTACCAGGTCACAGAGGAAGACTATGAAAGTCAGTCCTGGTGAGACCTGACAGACTAGAGTCAGATGGAAGGGGAGGAGGTCCTCCCATATCAGTGGATTGGAGAAGGCACATGGGAGGAGATGAGGGAGGCAGGGCTGCCCACTCTCTCCATATCTCTTCAACATAGGAAAGGGCGGGGGCTACAGTTGGCATTCAAATTAAATAAATTGTAATAAGTAAAAAATAAATAAATAAAAAAGTAAAAAAGGGTAAAATATAAGTAAATGCTGTTTCTTCCACCCAAGAGAGAGAGAGAGTGAAAGAAAGAAGTGCAAATCCTCAGGGGTGAGCTGCAGGTTAATTTTAAACAAACTCATGTGTTGGGACCAGCAGTAGACAACTCCAGTCGCCATGGGGAGATGGATGCATGGCCATAATTTGATCTGCATTGTTTATTGATCCTCCATTAGTTGTAAGTAACCCTTACTTTTTCCAGATGACAGTGTGGGACAAGACGATATGAAATGAGTACGCAGAGTTGGTGTAGATGTTTAGGGATTGCTGGGGCAGGCTGTGGAGATGCCTGGTTGCTAACATGACCTCTCCCTGCTCCTCTCCCCACCCCTATTCACCTTTATGGGCCTTTCCTATTCCTGTTGCCTTACTAAACTACTCCTTTCTGCTTGTCCCTTCCTGCCTTTGCTTTCTACAGTTTTCCTCTCCCTCTCCCTATTCCCTGGCTCGTCCTGTCTCCCCTTGCTAAAATCATCTCCCCAGTACTTCAACCCTAGCCTCTCTACTCCTTCCCTTTTCCATCTACCTCCCTGCTGCTCTGCTATTTTCGCCATCCTTGTGTTGTGTTTCCCTTCTTTCCCCAGTCTCCTCCCTCTCTCTCTCTTTCCCTTCAATCAATCCTTTCTCACTTCCCTCTCCCTGTGCCTCAATCCTGTCTCTCCCTGTCTTCCCACTCTGTACTCCTTCCCTTTCTTGATCTCTTTCTGCCTTCTCCCTGTCCTACACCCCTCAACTCCGCCTTCCATCTTCTCCCTGTTCTCTCTGCTCCCCTACCTCTTGACTCTTCCTCCTTCTTGCATCCCCACTTTCCTGCTGCCACTCCCCTCCTCTCCTCTTGTCCTTCATCCCTCTCTTTCCTTCCCTCTCTCCACTCTTTGCCCCCTCCCTGATGCTCTGCTTCCCTCTGTCTGGGTTCCCATTTCTGCCACTCTCCTTCTAGGTTGTCTGTCCTTTCCCACTGTCTCCTCTACTTCATCTCTCCCTTTCCTTTCCCTACTTTTTTCTTCTTTCCTCCCTACTCTCCCCTTTCTCCTTTCACTCCCTTCTCCTTTCCCCTGTCAATTATATCCTCTTCTCCCTACTCCCGTCTCCCTGGCCCCTCCCACTTCCTTCCTCTCCTTTCAGTCCTCTTCCCTTTCTCAGGTTTATCACCCCTCCTCTCTTTCCTTCTTTCCCCCTTTCTTCCCCTTCTTTCCTTCTCCCACTCCCCGCTTCCCAGATCCCTTCCCTCTCCCTGCTTCCCTCCCCTGCCTTCTGCCCTTCCTCTTATCTCTACCTGTTTCTCTGCTTTCCTCACCTGTGTCCAGCCTCTCCATGTCTCTCTCCTCTCCACTCTTCCCTTCCTTCTCCCTACTTCCTTCTCTCTTCAATCCTTCCTTCTACCTATCTATTGTCTCCTTCCCTTCTCTCCCCCTTCCTTTCTGATCCCTCTCCATGCCCCATCATCCATCTTTTCCCTGCCCTGTCCCCTCTATTTTTACCTTTTCTACCTCTTCTTTGCCCTCTCCTCTTCCATTCTCCTTTTATCTTCATCACTATTCCTTTTCCCCTCTGAAATTTTCTTTCCACTCTCCTCCCCTCCCCCTCTCTTCCCTCTATCTCTCTTCTCTTCCTCTTCTTCCCCCTTCTTTCATCATCCTCCTCCTCTCCCTTTCATTTTCCCTCTTCCCTCCACTCTCTCCTCCCCTTTCCCTTTGCCTCCCCTCTTCCTGATCCTCTATCTTCTCCACACCTCCCCCTGTTTCCCTTCTACCATCCCCATTGCCCTCAGGCCTTATAGTATCTTGCTCACTGGAAATGGGATATCCAGGCTGGGAGGCAAGGAACAGAGAAGAACCCCAAAGTCAGCAGAAGAGGTTGAATGTAGATAAGGCCAGATGTCTGAGAATGGCTGGAATCCAGCCAAATGGGGCTCACATAGCCCTAGGTAACAGTGAGAAGAGTAGTAGTGAAATTCTTGGGTTTTGTTACTACTTTTGCATGTTTCGGCACATCTTTCTCAAATGCAAGCCATGCTCAGAGTTTGTCCTAAGTAGTTAAGTAATGGGAGAGTAAAAAAATAATAATAATAAAAATAAAAATAAATAAAAACCAGGGGACAGTGGTTTGTTTTGAGGATATATTAGCACCTAGTCAATGATGTCCTGTTAAAAATTATAACAACAAACAGACTGATGATTTTGATACACTTCTGTCCCATGGGTTATGAATAATGAGCTATGTATACGGAAATGGAAAAATTGTGACTATGAAGTTTGTTTTGTTTTGTTTTTTAGGCTGAAGACATGTTGGAACCACAGAAATATTGCTAAAATACTTTATTCTTCTCACATATTCATATTTTCCAGGTGTTCCTGACTGTAAATTAAAGAACAAAGAAACTAAATGTAAGCTGTTTTATTTCTTCTGTTACCCTGCTTTCCGGCTGTCTATACCAGTAGAATTTACAGAACCAACTGAAAATGAGTGTAAAAATTCTTAGGAAGAAGCTGCAATGGAAGAGGAGGAGGAAGAAGATGAAACTGGAGACTTGGAAGGAAAGTCTAAAAAGAACCTGGACTCTGCATATAGCTCCCTGCCTTAGGAATGAAGGTACTGGCTTCACTAACAAACCATTTCTAATATATAACAGTAGTTAAGAGCTCTGAGCTTTTAAAAATATTATTGGTAAACTAACCAGTTGTTAAAGTTTATATTATTAAATTGCAAATTACATAAATATTAAATTTATATAACATTAAATAAGTAAACAGTTTAACAACTATACGTTAAGCAAGAGTCAATTACTTCTAGATGCATATCATTTAGACTGTAACTATGAGATCACTTAATACAGATGAGAATTTGTTACACTTGGTCATAGAAACCAGTAAAGATCATGAAGAGGACTTTTTTTCTGTATTGTGTGGCCACAGAAATTGTGTTATTGTTCTTATAGTGCCTTTGAGACAGATGATAAAAGTTAGAAAAACTGTTTCAAGTAAGATCACATCTCATGATTCATATTTGAATTATCAGCCTACTTTTGATTTTAATATTTCAAGTAACACTTAAAAAATGATCATTTTTACTGAATTTAAAATCAGGCATTATATTTTTGTGCTAATCTCTGTCTATTTTTATCTTTATGAATTTTCCCATTTCTAGACTTCTGATTTTATAAAGAGATGAAAATCTCTTTTAAAATTTTAATCTAAGATTTATTTATTTTTAATTTAAATTTGATTTAAATATTTAGTTTAATAATTTTTAATTTCTTGAAAATCATTTAAAGGAGATTAAAATCTCATTTTAAAGAGATGAAAGCTGAGTAGCTGGGAAGGAGTTGTGCAGAGTTGTTATATAAGCATAGAAAGTTTTGTTTTCAGAGAAGCAGTTAAAGAGAAAAAAAGAAGACGCCTTTACAGTGGTTGACAATAGGATAGTGAGGTTGATACAATCAGATTATGGAAACTATCAAGCTCATTAATACTGTAACACCTGAGGATATCTTTGGGAAACACAGTGGCGAAGTTTCAGTTTCTCCTTGCTGAGAGACAATATATAGAATTGGCAATAAAGTCAGTAGTACCTTATAAGGAAATGCAAATGTTTATCTCTTGTTTCTTCCTACATTTGCAAAGCTCGGAAGAATGAAAAGGATGGAAGAAGAAATGTTTTTCATTAGTTTTCCAGTAAACTGATTTTGTTCTAAAGTTCATTATATGAGGATGTCATCAACAGACATCTAATTATACATTGACTTTTATAGATATATAGGACTACATTTGTTCATGATAAAAATAAAAGTTTGACTTGCATAAACTACAGTTGTTTTATGTTAATATCGATCCACATTTCTTTTTATATTTTTGGTTTTGCCTCATCTTGAAAAAATAAGCTCCTAGCTTAGCAGGACACTGAAAAATACTGATGGGTAAGTATGAATCACCGCCAGAAGCAGCTGGAAATTTTCTAGAAATGAAAATTTCTAAAATGAAAACTTTAGGCTCTACTCCAGATCTATTGAATCAGAGATTCTCTTTTTATGTTGTTTTTCCAGACAGGGTTTCTCTGTGTAGCCTTGGCTGTCCTGGACTCACTTTATAGACCAGGCTGGCCTCAAACTCAGAGATTCACCTCTCTCTGCCTTTTTGAATGCTGGGATTACAGGTGTGTGCCACTGTCCACCTCCCCCCCTCCCCCGCCCCTGCCCGGCCCCGGCTGTGAATCAGACATTCCTTTTTTAAACATTTTTAAAAATTAAATTTGTTTATTTATTTTTATTTATTGCAATTTATTCACTTTGCATCCCAGCTGTAGCCCCACCCTTGTCCCCTGCCAATCCCACCCTCCCTCCCTCTTCTACTCCCATGACCCTCCTCCAGTCCACTGATAGGGGAGGACCTCTTCCCCTTCCATCTGACCCCAGCTTGTCAGGTCTCATCAGGAGAGGCTGCTTTTTCTTTCTCTGTGGCCTGGCAAGGCTGCTCCCCCCTCAGGGGGAAGTGATCAAAGAGCTAGCCACTGAGTCAGAGACTCATGTCAGAGACAGTCCCTGTTCCCATTAGTAAGGAACCCACTTGGACACTGAGCTGCCATGGGCTACATCTGTTCAGGAGTTCTAGGTTATCGCTATGCATGGTCCTTGGTTGGAGTATCAGTCTCAGAAAAAAACCCTGTGCCCAGATTTTTTGGTTCTATTGTTCTTCTTGTGGAGCTCCTGTCCTCTCCAGGAATTTCGATCTCCCCCTTCTTTCATATGATTCCCTGCACTCTGCCCTGGCCACTTCTTTATCTTTTGCTTCCTTGTTGCCATGTGGCAAGGCATCTCAATAAACCATATTTTCCTTCCCTGGTGCAATGGCTTATCACAGGCAAATACAGACTTGCTTAAAGGATGTACCTCTTCTCCAAGGCAGCCATAACAAAATCATGACCTGGGTAGCTTCAAACAATAGAAATCCATTCATTTGCTTCTGGTTCTGAAAGTTGTAAATCTGCAATGAAGTTGTTAGTAGATTTGATTCTCTGTGGAAGTGGTGAAAGAGAATCTTGTCTTTTCCTCTATACTGCCTCTGGGAGGTTAACACCAATTTTTGACAACAGTTGAGTTGCAAATGTATCATCCTAATCTTTTTCTCTATCCTCATTAAGTGTTTTTCTTTGGATCTCTGTCTCTAGGTCTCTTCTTTTTAATCAGGAATGAAGGGTTCATTTTATCCAGTCTTATTTCATCTTAACATTGTATATATAAAAGCCCTTAGGTCACATCCATGGAGTCTAAGAGTTACCCCATGAAGCATTATCTCTGTGAAAGACACCATTGAACTCATTAAGGTGTTAAGAGAAATCCCCCAGAGATGACTATTAAGACACAGTTTGTAGCCATTTGAAAGTCTTAATTCCAGGCACCTAGGATTATACTCAGGCATTCAGTGACCCAAGTGTATGTAGCCCCAAGCATTAAGAGCAAGAGGCTTTTAAAGGCAAAAGCCACATTCTCAGTATCTCATTTTGCAGTGGCAGGGGGAGGTTGATGCACAAGCTAGCAGTTTAACAGAAGCTGAGATAAATGGGTATCTGGAAGGGCAGATTTGCACTACTGGCAGTTTAACAGAAGCTAAGATAAGAAGCTATCTGGAGAGTGTTCTGCCCAAGGAGGCAGTTTAACAAAAGCTAAGTTAGCTGGAATCCTGACCTCAGGTTCCTAGAATAGAGTTGGATGTTTTCCACAGGATTCTCCATCAAGGAGATAAAATATTAGTTAAACCTAAAGTAGCTTCAGCAAGAATACAAGATGGGAGAGACAGAGATAGAGGAGAGAAAGAGAAAGAGAGAGGGGAGAGGGAAAGAGGGGAAAAGGGAGGGGAGGAGTGCATATATACCATAATTAAAAAGAAACAGAAATTAGTTCCTTTTTATATATTGTATTTTCATACTATACTATTAACTTTCTGTATTTTACAATCATGAAATCTATCTAAAATAAATCATATTATTCCGCCAAAAAAAAAGAAGAATGCAAGATGGAGGAACTTCAGCACTATCTTGCCTTGTCACAAAGGTAGAAGGGTGATGGCTATGAAATACAGAGAAAGAAAAAACTGGGAGAAATGTAAAACAATCTCTTTATTACAATTGTAGGTGCTCACATGTGTGTCCTTTATATACTGTTTATCTTTTTCAGAAGTCTTTCTGAATGTTGTTTGTATCATTCTCTGTGTATATATATAGCATTCAGAAAGAATTATAAAAGATAAGCGCCAAATGAAAGATAGTGTTTACCATTTATGGAACAAATGGCTGAAATCAGCTTGGGACATGTACAGTGAAGTTCAAATTTGTGTGTGTGTGTGTCTGTTGTTAGGGTGGATGATGAGCACGTGGATATAATATTCTCCATACCTTTTTCCAAGTTCAGAAAGTTTTCTGAATTAAACAGGAAATTTAAAAGAAGAAATCTGCTTAAGAAACCCACCTAAGGCAAATCAGTGACATAGTTGACCAGAGTAAGGATTGGAGAAGGTAAAGGCCCTGTATTTAAGAAGGAATCCAGGGTCTGTGTTCAGTTAGCGCTGCATAGATTCCTGCTTATTAGGTTCAATAGCATTTTGCATGTTACATAGCAGCACATTTCATATCCCTGTTTATGTTAATTTTTATGTATGATTATGTCTTCACCCCATAGAAGGTGAACTTCTAAAAGGTTTAAATTATGCATGAATTTATTTATATCTTCTTTTTATAATTAAAGTTTTATTTTTTACATTAATTACATTGTATTCGCTTTGTCGCTGTAACACCCTCCCTCATTCTCTCCCAAACCCACCCACCCTCTCTCTCCACCCATGCCCCTCTCCAAGTCCACTGATAGGGGAAGTCCTCCTCCCCTTCCATCTTACCTTAGCTTATCAGGTCTCATCAGGACTGGCTGCAATGTCCTCCTCTGTGGCCTTGAAAGGCTGCTCCTCCCTCAGGGATGGGGGGTGGTCCAAGAGCCAGCCACTGAGTTCATGTCAGAGACAGCCCCCGTTCCCCTTACTAAGGTACCCATTTGGACACTGAGCTGTCATGGGCTATATCTGAGCAGGGGTTCTAGGTTATATCCATGAATGGACCTTGGTTGGAGTATCAGTCTCAGAAAAGACCCCTGTGCCCAGATATTTTGGTTCTGTTGCTCTCCTTCTGGAGCTCCTGTCCTCTCCAGGTCTTACTAACTCCCTCTTCTTTCATATGATTACTAGACCTATAAGATAGGATAAACATATCAAAATCTGTACACCTAAAGAAGCTAAACAAGAAGGAGGACCCTGGGTAAGATGATCAATCCTCACTTAGAAAGACAAATGGGATGGACATTGGAAGTAGGAGAAAACAAGAAAATAGGACAGGAGCCTATCACAGAGGGCCTCTGAAAGACTCTACCTAGCAGTGTATTTGTATCTTCTAAACCAGCCCTATTGCATTTTTCTCAAGAAGTGCTTGAAGTTCTTGATAATGGTCTGGTTTTTTGTGTAGCTATTCCTTCTATAGCATCTTTTGGAGTCTGTACACACTGATACTTTTAAAATCCCTGACATTGTTCTCCTTTTTTTTTTCATTGTTCTCCTTTTTGCTTAAACTAGATTCTATCTTGTAGTAACCAGAAAATTTTAAATATAGGCAGTGTAAGCAAGAGGTCAGATAATCTACCCAATTGACCAATCAGTTTTATTATATATATGACAGAGAGAATAGCCAGAATATTTTGGGGGAAGTACAAAGTAGCCAGCCATGGCTCCCTCTATGGGGCAGAGAGGATAAGGGCACACTAGCAAGGACAGAGAAAAGAGTAGTAGCAGGAAAAAAAAAAAAAAACCTTTTAGCTAATGGGTTAGGGGAGGGAGTCTTGTGAACTGGAATATCCTGGAAGTTTAGGGAAGCACAGCCTGCAGCCCAGTGTCTTTGGCATGCACCCTTCCTGGCAGTTGGAATCCTTTCCACAGATTCCTGAGGCACAATAAGAGTGAGCAACTGCTGTTCTTCTGTAGTGTAGCTTGAGCTGAACCAAGAGTATCATTTTGGGCTTCACTTTAGACATGACAGGAAGTACCTCTTTTGTAATGATATTGAATTCAGAACTGCATTTTATACTCTGCTGCTATAATTTGAATCTGAAATCTATACCAAAGGCCTATGTGTTTAAGGTTTAATTCTTAGGCTGTGATGTTTTGGGGAATTGATAACATTTTTAAGAAGTAGAACCTATTGGCAGATTTTAGGCTATTGGTTGTGGGAAATATGGGACCATGGTCTCTTTGCCCTTGAGTATGCTTTGTTGTTTCCTCAATACCTTAATGATCCCATAAGTCAAATATTTTAAATAAAGGAGCATATTCCTGGATATTGGTATCTTAGCATTTGGATTGAATCAATGAAGAGGATCATGTATACCTCTTAGACATTGGGGCTTTGAGCTACTAGGGCAACATATATAGGCCCAAGATTAGGAACTACTTGTGAGTGCAGGGAGCTTGGGCTCTATGTATGTCTATCTACTTAACCTACATCCAGTTCATCACTCTTTATAGACAGTCTAGAATGGGTGGAATAAAATAAGAATCAAGCCTTTGAACATGTCTATCCAGAACCAGTTAATGAAATTCTGGAATATTAAACCATACAAGATTATTGGAAGAATGATGGCTTTTCATGTGGTCCCTTTTCCCTCTTTCTTTTCTTCTCTGTCTTTCTCTCTTCTCTCCCTCTTTGTCTGCATCCAGGGTACGGGAATTGTAAGCATGAGCCACCAATTCCTAGTTAAGACAGGTTTATCTACATTTACAAATGGCCTTATAAAATTAAAAAAAGAACCAACACTTCAAACACATTTAATTGTTTAAAATATCTACTATTGCTGTAATCCAACAATAGGCACCCATGCACACATGTGCATGCATACACACAGTGACAAAACACATTAAGTATGATGTACATATATGTCACACATGGTGAGCACTTTGTTTAGGCTATTTGTAGACAAGGAATGGAAGAAAAGGAATGAGAAGGTTAGGGAAAGAGGCAGAGAGAGATGAGAGAATTAAATTTTGGAAGGTACCTGATACATTTCCACCATATTTGTGGTATTATATTGATGAAGGTGAGTAATAGGTAAATGTACTATTGTGTTACTCTATGTAGCTTAGCAATGTTTAATAAGGGAAATACTATACATTAAAATTACAAGTTAATAACAGAATTATCCTAATAAAGATGATCTGTTTAAAGAAAGTTATAGACGGCTATAGCAGAAGATAACAAAAGGATGAAGGACAGGACATAGGAAGGACAATAGAAGGCCTCATTCTACATTAACAGAAGTTTGTCTCAATGCTTTGTGCATATCCTTAGTATCTTCCTTCATGTTCTTTGGTAGCACATTCAGTTTGTGATTCTTTTAGAGATGATCAATCAGCCGTGGCCACAAGAGGAAACAGAGAAGAGGCTCAGGGAAATCCTTAACATATTACCCCCATTGTACTGAGAGATCCTTGAGAGTGAAGGTGTACTGTTAACAAAGTATTAGGCCTGACTCAAAGCCCATGAAACTAGATTTGGCTACCTGCTACGTCTGGAGATGGCAAAACAAGTGTAGTTGATCAGCCTAGAAAGGCATGTGATCTAGAAAACTGCCATTCTTGTTCGGAACATAGCTCTAGGATTACATACAACTAGTTTAAAAGTGGGAAAACAACAAGTGGGCATATGCACAGAGTTTTTTAGTGAGGCCTGCAAACTGCAAGTACAAATATGTATAGCAATGTAGGTCATGTTGTGCTTTGATTGCTGGTCTGGTTTGAGGATTCCTCGGGGGTCCTCCTGACAGCCTCTTAAAGCTAGGGCTTGGAAGGCAGTTTATGTTCAGTTTTGGTTATCGGTATGAGATGGTGGCCTCTAGAAAGCCTAGACAGTGGCAGAAGTTAAAGAGACCGGTAAAAAATAATAATAATAATAAAGCGAGTCACAACAATGAGAGTCGCCCTTTTAAATTTCATAATGTTTGAAGATGGAGAGACACCTCAACATTTAACAGTACTTGCTTCTCCTGCAAAGTACTTGGGTTAGGTTTCCATCAAACCATGTTGTATCTCACGACCTTCTGTAACTCTAGTTCCAGAGGATTCAATACTCTCTTCTCCTCTGCAGGCACCAAGCACCCACATAATACACATACACTCATTCAAGACAAACTCTCATTCTCATAAAGTAAAGCAAGTCTTTGTGAGCCACTGGACATGGGTTCACTCAGGTCCTCTGGAAGACATTATTACCAAGTACTCTTAAGCACTGAGCCATTTCTCCAGCATAAAATAACAACAGCCTTTAACAAGCTCTTCACTAGTGAAGGAGACCTTGTTACAATGCCAAACAATGCTGGACTACCCAGAAAAGACATTGAAATTATCAACAGGAAGAATACAGGAAGGAAAGAGCTCTTAGGTTAATAATCTTATTCTAGTTTTCATAAGAAAAACAAGGGAGGGAGGTTGAAAAGTTCTGGGTTGTATACTTTCAATAGTTTTATAATTTGCTATGCTATATGCATGTATCTGGTCTGGGATGACCAAGGCAGCAGAATATTTCCTCCTGGGATGTAAGCCAGAGAGAAGACAGTTATTTCTTGGATAATTTAAACACTGAAGACATGCTTTGGTTGGGCCTTTTGGGCTACCCGAGAGAGGGACTGCTTTGTTTCTCCCAGGCAGCAAGGTACATGACTTTAGTTTTTTCACTTGTCAAAAATTAGTGAAGTTGTTTATACATTTTTATTGTTATCATTTACTACAATTTATTCCATTTGTATTTGTATCCAGCCACTTTGCTGAAGGTGTTTATCAGTTAAAGGAGTTCTCTGGTTGAATTTTTGGGGTCACTCATGTATATTATCATATCGTCTATAAATAGTGATACTTTGACCTCTTCCATTCCAATTTGTATCCCTTTGATCTCCTTTACTTGTCTTTATTGCTTGATCTAGGTCTTCAAGTACTATGTTGAAGAGATATGGAAACAATGGGAAGCCTTGGTTTGTCCCTCATTTCAGTGGGATTGATTTAAGTTTCTCTTCAGGGCAATTTTCTTGATAGATTCCATTCACCAAAATTAAATCAAGATCAGGTACATAGATTAAATAGTCCAATATCCCCCAAGGAAATAGAGGCAGTCATCAACAGTCTCCCTTCCAAAAAGAAAGAAAGAAAGAAAGAAAGAAAGAAAGAAAGAAAGAAAGAAAGAAAGAAAGAAAGAAAGAAAGAAAGAAAGAAAGGCCAGCGCCAGGTGGTTTCAGCGCAGTGCAGAATTCTACCAGACCTTCAGAGAAAAGCTAACTCCAATTCTCTTCAAAGTATTTCACAAAATAGAAACAGAAGGAACATTACCGAACGCATTCTATGAAGCCACAGTCACCTTGATACCTAAACCACAAAAAGACCCAACCAAAAAAGAGAACTTCAGACCTATCTCTCTTATGAACATTGATGCAAATATATTCAATAAAATACTTGCAAACCGAATCCAAGAATACATCAAAGATATCATCCACCATGTCCAAGTAGGCTTCATCGCAGGCATGCAAGGGTGGTTCAAATATATGGAAATCCATCAATGTAATCCACCATATAAATTAATGGAAGGAGAAAAATGACATGATCATCTCCTTAGATACTGAAAAAGCATTTGAAAAAAATCCAACACCTATTCAGGTTTGAAGTCTTGGAGAGATCAGGGATAAAAGGCATATACCTAAAAATACTAAGGGCAATATACAGCAAGCCTATAGCCAAGATCAAACTCATTGAAAAGAAGCTTAAATCAATCCCACTGAAATCAGGGATAAGGGCAAGGCTGCACACTCTCTCTGTATCTTTTCAACATAGTACTTGAAGTTCTAACTAGAGCAATAAGACAACTAAAGGAGATCAAGGGAATACAAAGCAGAAAGAAAGTAGTCGAAATATCACTATTTGCAGATGATATGATAGTATACATGAGTGACCCCAACAGTTCTACCAGAGAACTCCTTCAGTTGTAAACATCTTCAGCAAAGTGGCTGGATACAAAATTAACTCAAAATATCAGTAGCCCTCCTATATACTAAAGACAAAAAAGCTGAGAAAGAAATTAGGGAAACACCATCCTTCCCAATAGTCACTAACAACCTAAAGTCCCTTGGTGTGACTCTGACCAAGAGAGTGAAAGACCTGTTTGAAAAAAGCTTCAAGTCTCTGAAGAAAGAAATTGAAGAAGACATCAGAAGATAGAAAGATCTCCCATACTCATCGATCAGTAGATTATCAGGGAAAATGGCCATCCTACCAAAAGCAATCTACAAATTCAATGCAATTCCCATCAAAATACCAACACAATTCTTTACAGAACTTGAAAGAAAAAAAATCTCAACTTCATATGGGAAAAAAAAACACAATTGCTAAAACCATCGTGTACAATAACATATCATCTGGAGATAGCTCCATCCCTGATCTCAAGCTGTACTACAAAGCAAGAGTAATAAAAACTGCATGGTAATGGCATAGAAACAGAAAGGTGGATCAATGAAATCAAATAGAAGACCCAGAAATAAACCCACGCACCTACGGATATTGGATATTTTTACAAAGAAACGAGAACAATATAATGGGAAAGACAGCATCTCCAACAAACGGTGCTGGTCTAACTGGATATCTATATGCAGAAAAATACAAATAGATCCATAATCATCACCCCTTATAAACTAAAGTCTGCGTGGACTGAAGAGCTCAACATAATACCAAACACACTAAGTCCGTTAGAAGAAAAATTGAGGAAGAGCCTTGAACACATTGGCACAGGAGACAACTTCTTGAAAAGAATACCAACAGTGCAGGTTCTAAGAAGAGCAATCAATAAATGGGACCTCATGAAACCAAAAAGCTTCTGCAAGGCAAAGGATACTGTCATCAGAACAAAACGACAGCCCACAGACTGGGAAAGGATCTTTACCAACCCTATATCTGACAGAGGGCTAATATCCAGAATATATAAAGAACTCGAGAATTTAAAAAAAAACAAATCAAGTAATCCAATTAAAAATGTTGTACAGAGCTAAACAGAGAATTCTCAATTGAAGAATATCGAATTGCAGAGAAACACTTAAAGAAATGCTCAATGTCTTTAGTCAATACAGAAATGCAAATCAAAATAACCCTGAGATTTCACCTTATACCCATCAGAATGGCTAAGACAAAAAAACTCAAGTGACAAAACATGCTAGAGAGGATGTGGAGAAAGGGGAACCCTCCTCCATTGCTGGTGGGAATGTAAACTTGTACAACCACTTTGGAAATCAATCTGTTGCTTTCTAAGGCAATTAGGAATATTGTTACCTCAAGATCCAGCTTTATCACTCCGAGTCATCTATCCAAAATATGCTCAAGTATACAAAAAGGACTTTTGCTTAACTATGTTCATAGCAGCTTTCTTCATAATAGTCAGAAATTGTGGTACATTTACACAATGGAATACTACTCACCCAATTAAAAATAAGGAAATCATGAAATTTGCAGACAAATGGTGGGACCTAGAAAAGATAATCTGGAATGGGGTATCCCAGAATCAGAAAGACACATATGGCATATACTCACTTATAAGTACATATGAGACATATAATATAGGATAAACATACTAAAATCTGTACACCTAGAGAAGATAAACAAGGAGGACCCTGGGTAAGATGATTAATCTTCATTCAGAAAGGCAAAGGGTATGGCCTTTGGAAGAGGGAGAAAACAGGGAACAGGACAGGAGCCTACCACAGAAGGTCTCTGAAAGACTCTAACTAGCAGGGTATCAAAACATATGCTGAGACCCATAGCCAAACTTTGGGCAAATGGCAGGGAATCTTAAGAAATTAGGGGGAGATTATAGGCCTGGAGGGTACAGGAGCTTCACAAGGAGAACAACAGATAAAAAAATATCTGGGCACAAAGGTCTTTTCTGAGACTGATACTCCAACAAAGGACGATGCCTGGCAATAAAGTAGAACCCGTGCTCAGTTGTAGCCCATGGCAGCTCAGAATCCAAGTAGGTACCCTACTAAGGGGAATGTGGGTTGTCTCTGACATGAACTCAGTGGCTGACTTTTTGATCACCTCCCCCTGACTGGGAGCAGCCTTACTAGGCCACAGAGGAAGACAATGCAGCCAGTCCTGATGAGTCCTGATAGGCTAGGGTCAGATGGAATGGGAGGAGGACCTCCTCTATCAGTGGACTTGGGGAGGAGCATCTGAGGAGATGAGTGTGGAAGGGTGGGAAATCGAGAGGAAAAGGAATGAAGCTACAGCTTGAATAAGCTCTAATTAAGGTAAAATAAATAAATTTTAAAATAGTTGTGTGTGTGTATATATATATATATACATATACATAAATGGTGTGTGTGGCTAAAGTGTCATAAGTAGTTTTTTCCTATAATTTGAGATTTCCATAATAACTAATATTGAAGAGAATGACCAACATGTTACTTCCTAGAACTGCTGATAGTCCTATATTGTATATAAAGATAAAGAGTTCTTCATGCCCCAAAAGTAAGTCATCTCATTGTAATTTTTCATAACAACAAAATGGATATAAAAAGTCCTATGAGAAAGAATGAAAGAAAATAGCCTATCACAGCAACAATACATTATTTGAGCAATTCTTAGTATGATGTAAATTTAAATATACTAACATGTTGTTTTATAGGGCAAGTAAAAATCAAGGTAAGACACCCCAAAGTGTAATTTCTTCCTTATGGAAAGCATTCACATATAAACAATAGCATGTGTTTGTGTATTTTCTGTGTGTTTTGATTTTTCTTTATTATTTTTTTAAAGGCAGTGTCTCCTTATGTATCCTAGGGTTGCCTTGAACTCACTATATTGCCCAGGCTAGGCTCAAATCTATGGTCTTTCTGCTTCACTCTCCTAAATGTTGGGATGACTCTCATGAATCATAAAAAATGGCTTAATAATGGTATACGATGTGTATTTCATTTTGAGACAAGATCTTGATAAGACCTGGAGAGAACAGGAACACGACAAGGTCGAAATATATCAGGGCACAGGGGTCTTTTATGAGAGTGTTTCTCCAACCAAGGACCATGTATGGATATAACCTAGAATCCCTGCTCAGGTGTAGCCCTTGGTAACTTAGTACCCTAGTAAGGGAAACAGGGACTGTTTCTGGCATGAACTCAATGGCTGGCTCTTCGACACCCCCACAAAGGAGGAGCGTCCTTGCTAGGCCACAGAAGAAGACATTGCAGCCAGTCCTGAAGAGATCTGATAAGCTAGGATCAGATGGAAGGAAAGGAGGTCCTCCCCTATCAATGGACTTGGAGGGGGGCAGAGGGGAGATGAGGGAGGGATGGGAGAATTGGAAGGGAATGAGGGAGGGGGCTACAGCTTGGATACAAAGTACATAACCTGTAATTAATATAAAAATTAAAACTAAAAAAAAAACTTAAAATAACTCTGCTTATACTCCTGAGTGCATGGATGACAGGCTGGTACAGCCACCATTATATTTGTTTTTATCCTAGTTAAGAAGGAAAACATATTTGAATGACAAATTGAAATCTCCTAAGTGGATTACATCTAAAAATTATGAAGAAGAATGGAATTGGGTGGCAAGGGAATGTGAGTCAGGGAATATGTGAGTAAGTGTTTAAGCGTGTGTACAAGATTAACGTTTGTCCTATGTGTGAAGGATTTTGGGAGCTTGTTCATAAAGGAATATGTATGTTCTGGTAGCATATGTTAAATTGCCTATACATATGTGAGAAGCATCTACATATTACTGAGTATATGTATACATATGAGTATATGAGTGGCTTCTGAAAGTTGTATAATTATGGTTACGTATATGTCGTGTGTACTGGTTAATACTGATTGTGTACTTGACAGGGTCTATTTACCTAGCAGATAAGCCTCTGCACAAACTGTAAGGGAGTTTCTAGATTGGGTTCATTGAGATGAGAAGACACACAGCTTTATTCCATGGGGTGGGGTGGCAGACAGAATAAAAAAGAGAGGGAGAGCTGGGAAGCACTGTGCTCCTGACTGCTGATGCAATGGGACCAGACGTACCTCACAGAAAACCATGTGTGCAGCACAGTGGTCTACCCCCAGACTGAACCAAAGAGCAGCTTCCCCTCCTTAAGTTGCTTTTGTGAGACATTTGTCACAGGATTGAGGAAAGTAACTCATACAATGTGAGCATGCTGCTATGTGGTCATAGTAGCTTTTATGTGTGTTACTGCAAGGGATATGCACCCATAAGTGGAAAAGTGCATCTGCTTTATGACTTTGAAAACATGTTCATGTGAGTGAGCAAATGTGTTAATGTGACCATATGAGTAAATGAACATCCTGATGTGAACAACTTGTTATATATAGGCATACATGCTAATGACTGAAATCAATACCTTCCTGTTTTCATTATTTTAAGACTTATTTTTATGAGTATTTCTTTGCAAGAGTGTATGTGTGCCCTGTGTATGCAATGCCCACAGGGGTCAGAAGATAGTGTAGGATCCCCTTGAACTGTTGATACAGACAACTATGAGGTAACATGTGCTGGCTGGGAACCAAACTCAGATTCTCTGCAAGAGTAGCAAGGGTTCTTAATAGCTGAGCCATCTCTCCAGGGCCCTTTTTCATTATTTCGATGTGCCTTTATATTACTGATAAAGTTGAGTCGTTCTATATATTTGCAAGTAAAATGTAAACTTTGCCTTATTTTCATGTATCATTTTTTAATTTAAGTTTTTGCTTTTTGAGACAGGCTTTTTTATGTTTCCTTGGGTGGCCTTGTCCTGCTTATGTAGTGATCCTCTACAGCCCAGAGAATGATCTACAGTAGCCATATTTTGTTTTGAATGAGTGAGTTTATTAAGTATATAACCAGCCACCATAAAATACTAACTACAAAGAGAGCAAAACATAATCAAACAAGGGCCTCAAAACATCCAGCAGAAATCAACTGAAAACTCCCGTTTAAGTTGACCAGCTGGAGCTCCTAATAGAGGGATTCAATGTCTAAGGAGAGCATAGTGCACCCTCCTGTGAGGCTCCTAAGTAAAACAACAGATAGAGATAAAGTCATGAAATCAGACTCTCACAACATCCAGAAGAAACTGAATAGGGAAGTTCAAACAGCTGGAGGTCCTGGCTGAGATTTTGCTCCCTGACTGAACTTCAGCTTCTTTCCCCCACTGCAGGCACTCTCCCACCACAGGCTAAATAACAGTAACATCCGTGGGAAATCGTTTACTCTTCTCAAAGACACAGTGTCTTCCCTTCATGTCACAAACTTAGAGGCGCCAGCCCATCTCCAGACACCAGGTTGCAGGAGACATTTGACATAAACATGCTTGGGTGTGAACTAAAGAGCCACAGCCCCACTCTCAGGGCTGGTTTCTCAACATGCCCAAACAACATAACATGTTATCAGTAAAACGAACCTCCAGACTGTCCTTGAAATCATGGCAATTATTTTGCCTTAGACTCCTAAGTACTCCAAACTATATTTATTGAGGGCTTCTGTTTTTGTTTTGTTCTGTTTTTCAAGACAGAGTTTCTTTGTGTAGCCCTGGCTGTCCTGGACTTGCTTTGTAGACCAGGCTGGCCTCAAACTCACAGCAAACTGCCTCCCCAAGTGCTGGGATTAAAGGTGTGCACCACCATGAGTTTTTGTATTTTTTTTAATAGTCCTAAGACATTGACTTCTTTATATCCTGTGCACAGTCCATAGAGAAGGAGAGATCATTGCTTTACTTTCTGAGTGTCGCAGAAAGGTAGAATCTGTTTTAGAGGATTTGCAAGTTCAGCACAATGCCAGACTACATGCGTATTTCCTAATGTAATAGTGATAGTCAATTAGGGCTGAGTTTACTTCGACCAGTAGATATCATTTCTATTTTAATGAAGAGGGCTCTGCAGTTAATCTAATTGAATGAAGAACTTTCCCCATGACTTGGGATATAATAGGAATATCATTCCATGGCACAATTTTCTCTTCCCTGGTAGGGATTTCAGTTGTATACATGCCCACTATGTCTCCAGAGATTGATTACTCTAGAAAAATAAAATGTCATCTGGCTGAGTAAGAGAGTTGTTTATACCAAAATACGTGGATAAAGCTGTTTACTTGTCCTTTTGGTCCAGAGGACCCAGGAAGTAAATCTTTGAACTGTGGAACTAATTGTTGCTAGGATATTACTGGGCCAGTCAAAGTGATACCTACATTAGTTTGTGTGCAGCAGTTCTTAACCTGCAGGTAGCAAACCCCTCTGGGTCACATATCATATATCCTGTATATCAGATATTTACGGTACAATAAACCTTAGTAGCAAAATTACAGTTATGAAGTATCAAAGAAAACAATTTTATGGTTGAGGTCATCACAACATGAGCAACTGTTTTAAAGGGTCTCAGTACTAGGGAGGCTGAGAACCACTGAGCTGGTGCCTCTTATTGCTCAGGTACTCACTGAAAAGTAAAGGAAGCTAGTGACCGGGCATACATGGTCAATAAATACTACAAACGGAGAAAGAGGAAGCCTCCTCCATTGCTGGTGGGAATGCAAACTTGTACAACCACTCTGGAAATCAATTTGGCGCTTTCTTACACAATTAGGAATAGTGATTCCTCAAGACCCAGCTATACCACTCTCGGGCATATATCCAAAAAATGCTCAAGTACACAACAAGGACATTTGCTCAACTATGTTTG
>CM053742.1:55455446-55470557 GCA_028658305.1 Pachyuromys duprasi | reverse complement strand
GGTTTCTACAGATGGGGCCCATGATAGCTCGGTGAAGGACTGAAGACCCTAGTGAGGGAAACAGGGACTGTTTCAGTCATGAACTTGATGGCTGACTCTTTGACCCTCCCCCATACAAGCCGGGGAGTGACAGACTGGCTAGATCCTAGGGGAGGACATTGCAGCCAGCCCTGAGGAGACAGGATGAGCTGGGGTTGGATGGAAGGGGAGGAGGTCCTCCCCTGTTGGTGGACCTGGAGGGGGCGGGGAGGAGGGAGATGAGGGGGGGGAGTGGGAGGGTGGGAGGGAATGAGAGAGGGAGCTATGCCTGGGATGCAAAGTGCCTAACCTCTGATTGATATAAAAATAAATAAATTTAAAAAATAGCAAGTGTTCTTTTTAAATATTTTTTATTTTTATTAATTCCACTTTATTTACTTTGTATCCCCACTGTAGCTACCTCCCTCCTCCCCATCCAACCCCACCCTCCCTTTTACTTCTCCACCCATGCCCCTCCCCAGGTCCACTGATAGGGGAGGTCCTCCTCCCCTTCCTTCTGATCTTAGTCTATCAGGTCTCATCAGGAGTGGCTGCATTTTCTTCCTCTGTGGCCTGGTAAGGCTGCTCCCCCCTCAGGGGAATGTGATCAAAGAGCAAGCCAATCAGTTCATGTCAGAGACAGTCCCTGTTCCCATTACTATGGAACCCATTTGGACACTGAGCTGCCATGGGCTACATCTGTGTAGTGGTTCTAGGTTATCTCCATGCATGGTCCTTGGTTAGAGTATTAGTCTCAGAAAAGACCCCTGTGCCCAGGTTTTTTGGTTCTGTTGCTCTCCTTGTGGAGCTCCTGTCTTCTCCAGGTCTTATTATTTCCCCCTTCTTTCATAAGATTCCCTGCACTCTGCCCAAAGGTTGGCCATAAGTCTCAGCATGTGCTTTGATACCCTGCAGCATAAAGCCTTTTAGAAGCCCTCTGTGGCAGGCTCCTGTCCTGTTCCCTGTTTTCTCCTTCTTGTGATGTCCATCTTCTTTGCCTTTCTGAATGGGGATTGAGCATTTTAACCAGAGTCCTCCTTCTTAATTAGTTTCTTTAGGTGTACAGATTGTAGTATGATTATCCTATATTATATGTCTAACATCCACTTATGAGTGAGTATATACCCTGTGTGTCTTTCTGCTTCTCGGATACCTCACTCAGCATGATCTTTTCCACTTCCCAACATTTGCCTGCAAATTTAATGATTTTCTTCTTTTTTATTTCTGAGTAATATTCCATTGTGTAGATGTACCCTGATTTCTGTATCCATTCTTCAGTTGAGGGGCATCTGGGTTGTTTCCAGCTTCTGGCTGTTACAAATCAGCAAGTGTTCTTAATCTGAGGCATCTCTCATTTGTTTTTGTTTTTGTTTTTCTGAGACAGGGTTTCTCTGTGTAATAGCCCTGCTGTCATGGACCCACTTTGAGGCTGGCCTCAAACTCACAGACATGCACCTGTCTCTGCCTCTGCTGGAATTAAAGGCCACTACAATGCCATTCCTTTACTTTTCGAAAATATTTGTTTTACTTTTATGTATGTATATATGCATGTCTGTGTGTGGACATATGCGTGTGAGTGCAAGTACTCACATAAATCAAAAGAGGTTGTTGGCTCTCATGGAATCAGGATTAGAGGCACTTGTGGGTTACTCAGCATGATCCTTTCTAAGAGCAGCAGACACTCTTTTAACTGGCAAGACAACTCTATAGCCTCCAGACAATACATTTCTTTGCATGTCATTTCGTGAATTCTGATTATTGTGGTTTGGACTAGTGATCCTCAGTACGTATCCCCTGTGTCCAGCCTTATGATCCCTGCTGACTGCTTGGGGAAGATATGC
This sequence comes from Pachyuromys duprasi, assembly GCA_028658305.1. Classification (NCBI taxonomy): domain Eukaryota; kingdom Metazoa; phylum Chordata; class Mammalia; order Rodentia; family Muridae; genus Pachyuromys; species Pachyuromys duprasi. Next base: position 55,468,698 of record CM053742.1, on the reverse strand, counting down.
TTATATTGTTTGTAATTGAAATGGCCTGTTGTATGCTTCAGTAAAGGAAAGAGACACTACCTCAGAGAAAATTAGTCGTAGCATTTTAGTTTTCTAATAGTTGTTCAGATAAAAGTAGTGACTTTTCCCATCTTCTGTGCTTCTAGTTCCTTGGCAACTGTTATGCACGCCTCTTGGTACCAGGGCTATTGAAGGTGGCCTATGGTCTAGGTACTGATAAAAAAGGAAAAAGAAAAGAAAAGAAAAGCAACAGAGAAAGACATTTATTAATAAATTCTCTTCCAAAGAAATCCACTTCTGTTCGGTGTACTTTATTTTTTGGCTTACTAGCAAGTGAAAGGGTTAATCTTGAAAACAGCATAAGAGACCTCACGTAAGCCACAGATAAAAGACCTGTCTGGATATTGACCCTACCATGGAAAATGTTAATTGTCACTCCAAAGTGGATATAGTTACCTAAAAGCACGTTATTACATATCTAATACTTTTTCTAAAACTACCCAGATATTCTGTACCAGATGTGATTGGCTGAAGACAAAACCTCAGTTCCACAATCTATTGACTATAAATACCATAATGTTATCAAATATTATAGAGGATTTTGTACATGTTTTCTCATAGCATGGACAAAGAAAGAAGTGGCTTCAGTTCATTGACCTGAGTTGCAGAGCCAGAGAAGTGTCACTGTATTAGTTCACCGTGTGGCTCCTGTTACAACAATCCAAATTACTGTAGGCACTAGGGGAAACACCCACGGCATCCTTGTGGCTCCGCAATGTGCTCAGTTCATGCCCAGATTAAACCTAGAGTATTTACAGCTCTCAGAGCCCCTCTTTTAGAGAAGGCTTCTAATCTTGAAGATACGTTTCCCTGGATGGGGAAACATAGAAGTTTAGGCACAGTAGAGATATTGTCTACCCTGTGAAGGATATCCAATAGCTGACAATCAAGAAAAAAAAATGGAAAGAAAGCAACAAATCAGAATCTATAAGGAAACAAATTAAACTGGCAATAAAAACAAAAGTTCAAATTTTTACCTAAGTGGAAATCCAAAATTTGCTAAGGTACAACAAAATGGACCTATTTTTGTGCTACAAATGATAAAAGCATATACAATATGCTTTTGTTCTTCTACAACATTGCTTATTCATTAACTAACATCTGTTAAGATACGTCAACTGGCAAGTTTTCATGGTGTTAATCAATATTGAATCTAAATTAAGTATTGTACTTGGAGATCTCTCTAAATTTAAACATGATCCTTCTTTATAATATACAAGCTACTAAACATAAATTACAGGGAAAATCAGTATACTTTAACTTAAGCATCACAAGTATTGTCTAAAATTCTTGTGTCCATAACACATATTATCATAAAATATCACATAGTGGGTAGACACTTGTTCTCAATACTAAATTAAAATTAGGTCTTGACACATTCCTTAACAAAGCAAGGCCCTGTGAACACCCATTTAAAACAGTTAATGTGTTTCTTTAGGTGTACAGATTTTAGTAGGTTTATCCTTATTTTATATGTTGATATGAGTGAGTATATATGATGTGTGTCTTTCTGCTTCTGGGATAGCTCACTCAGGATGATCCTTTCCAGTTCCCACCATTTACCTGCAAATTTCATGATTTCCTTGTTTTTTATTGCTGAGTAATATTCCATTGTGTAGTTGTACCACAATTTCTGTATCCATTTCTCGGTTGAAGGGCATCTGGGTTGTTTCCAGCTTCTGGCTATTACAAATAAAGCTGCTACAAACATGGTTGAGCAAATGTCCTTATTGTGTACTTGAGCCTCTTTCGGATATATGTCTAGGAGTGGTACAGCTGGATCTTGAAGGAGCGCTTTTCCTAGTTGTCTGAGGAAGTGCCAGATTGATTTCCAGAGTATTTGTATAAGTTTACATTTCCACCAGCAGTGGAGGAGGATTCCCTTTTCTCCACAACCTCTCCAGCATGTGTTATCACTTGAGGTTTTGATTTTGGTCACTCTGAGAAACTAATCAAGAGGGAGGACTCTGGCTAAAATGCTCAATCCCCAGCCAGAAAGGCAAAGCATATTGACATCAGAAGAAGAAAACAGGAAACAAGCTAGGAGCCTGTCACAGAGAGCCCCTGAAAGGCTCTGCCCTGCATAATATCAAAGCAGATGCTGAGACTTATGGCCAACTGTTGGGCAGAGTGCATGGAATCTTACGAAAGATGTAGGATATAGTAAGATAGGGAGAGGACAGGAACTCCACAAGGAGAGCAACAGAACCAAAAATCTGAGCACAGGGGTCTTTCATGAGACTGATACTCCAACCAAGAACCATACATAGAGAAAACCTAGAATCCCTGCACAGATGTAGCCCATGGCAGTTCAGTATGCAAGTGGGTTCCATAATAATGGGAACAAGGACTGCCTCTGAAATGAACTGTTTGGCCTGCTCTTTGATCACCTCACCCTGATGGGAGAGTAGCCTTACCAGGCCACAGAGGAAGACAATGCAACCACTCCTGATGAGAGCTGATAGACTAAGATCAGAAGGAAGGGGAGGAGGACCTCCCCTATCACTGAACTTGGGGAGGGGCATGTGTGGAGAAGGGGGAGGAAAGTGGGATTCGGAGGGGAGGAGGAAGGGGTTTATGGGGGGATACAAACTGAATAAAGTGTAAAACAAAAAAAAACAGTTAATATGGCTGAAAGTAAATTAAAACTAACACCTTCAAGGATTGAAACTTGTTATATAAGAATCAACTAGAGTGAAAAACTGATTATCCCCACACAGTCCACTTAATAGTGTGGTTTATTTTGTTCTTAATCCTAAAAAAAGAACTGTGTTTCTCAGTTTATTATTGCAACCTTAAATCTTATGACTCCATCCTTTAAAACCTTTCAGTCCAATATTATATAGATTGTTGGATCCATTCAACATGAACATTAGATGGAATTAACTACAATGTGTAACGTCCAGGCAAAGCTAAGGAAATGTGGATTTGAGTAGAGAATATAAATAGGATGGCTCAGCTCAGATGGTCACTCACTGTAAAGAGAAGGTGATTTTTCTTAAATGATTCAGGTGTCCCTGTAGGGAAGATCCTACCAATTGGGAGAATTTGTTCATTTTGATGACTTCATGTTGAAAAAAATGTGTTTATTTGAGACTCCCACCTGGCTGCTTCTTTCCTTTCTATTTTTCAGAATGTGTGTTCCTCAATGCCGCATCCTATCTGGTTATATTCACCAAATCGCTATTTTCCGTAACCTGTATAAAGGCATGTTTAGGAATAACAATTCTGCCTGATTGCTGTTGCTTCTAGCTGCTTCAGCAATAGAAGGGAGAGGTGAAAAGAGTATGAATGCCAGGACTGACTGGGCTGGTCTATATGTCTGCAGAAGTAGGAGGCCTTGGGAAGTTGATGCTATCACGCATTCAATTTTCTGAGAAGTAATAGGGCACCTGCTAATCACTAGTGACTTCCATGTTCAAGTACAAAGACTGCAAATGAGGTTGTGGTTCAAGAAGTTTAGACAGGTGCTGACAGAATATAGTTTCCATTTGAGTGAAGATTTCAAATCTTCTGTCAGCCAGACCTAAACTTCTGAGCTGAGACACGTTAAACCATTTCACCCAATCACCTGACCAGCGACACTCCCCAGGAACCTTTGCCACCCTGTATCTGTAGAGACCTAAAAAGGAGCACACCTAGGCCTCCCATCTCTAGGCCTTTTGATCCATCCTTAGAATTTCTCCCTTACCTCTCCTTTCATATGGAAAGCCTCTTAGCACTTTCTCTACTCCTTGTGAAGGCACCAAGGTTGTGTGTAAAAGAAGCATAACACACAGACCTAGGTAAGGATACTAGTATCAAACTAGAATTTTCTGCTCTGCTTTTCATTTGCTGTGGGGAGAGCACTTGGGCACACATTCTTTATATGCTGGGTACCTCCCCCCTACACACACCAGTTTAGTTTGTTCAAGAGCGAGACTATGGTTGGACTGGCTAGTTTTTATGTCTGCCTGACATAAGCTAGAGTCTTTTTGGAGGAGGTAACCTCAATTGAGAAAATTCGTCCGCCAGATTGGCCAGTGGGCAAATCTGTGGCACATTCTCTTGATTGATGTTGGAGGGCCCAGCTCACTGTGGGTGGTGCCACCTCTAGGGTGGTGGTTCTGGATGCTGTAAGAAAAGCAGACTGAGTAAGCTATGAGGAGCAAGCCACTAAGCCACTGGCCTCTGCATCAGCTCCTGCATTCAGGTTCCTGTCCCAACTTCTCTCTGTGATGAACCAGGATATGGAATTGTAAGCTGAAACAAACCCTTTCCTCTCCCATAACAGAAACTATAACTAAGACAGAAATTGGTACCAGGTCCTGGGTATTATTGTGACAGACATGACCATGTATTTTATGAGGACTGTGGAAGTGTTTGGAACATTGGCCTAGAAAAACTCTGACTGCTCAGATTTTAATGAGCTGCTGTTTTGTGGGAACTTAGATGATAATACTGAGAGCATTCCAGACAATGGAGGCAACATTTGTGAACTTTCAGAAGGAGGTTTGAGAGTTCCTTAAAGACTATCAGGGGTGTCTGATAGTTTGGGCTTTAAGAATCTTTGTTTCAGGTCAAATAGGGCTTCAGAATTTGCTATGGTTAACAAGAGGCTAGAGCCACTCAAGGGAAACCTTGGCTTTCCTGAGATGATTAACGCTGGTTAGCTAGAGCTCAAAAACTTAGCAGTGGTGAGAGGCCAGCATCATTGAGCTGCAGTTGTCTCAGAGTATTTCCTTAGGGTCAGCATATAGAAAGTGGTGTGTGTGTGTGTGTGTGTGTGTGTGTGTGTGTGTGTGTGCGCGCGCATTGAGGGGGTGCGGTATGCTGCATCTCAGGGTGGCAGCCAAAGTTCATAATATGTAAAAGTCTCCCAAGTGATGTTGCTTTTGTAGGCATGAAAGGGTCATGGAGAGCATCTGAGTCTTGGAAGGTAAAACCTCAGTAGCAGGAAAAACAAACAAACAAACAAACAAACAGGATTGGAGGGGTCATAGATGGAGGCTGAGGCTTGCTATCATGTGGCAAGTTCACAGACTCTAAAGAGAGCCCAAAAGGGGCTAGTCATGATGGTGTGACCCAGTTTCAGAGACCCAAACATTTTGAGATGCCAGTGCCATGGGATGATACCAAGAACAGTAGCAACTGTGGAGTGTAGACAGCCTGAGCCTAGGAGACAGTATGAATGTACTGTGGCAAGTCTTTTGGAGCCCAAAATATCCGAAGTGAATCTTGGATGTCTAACACTGAGATTTCTTTTCTTTTTAAAAAAGAAAAAAAAACACTTTTGGGCTTTGATTTGTTTATGATGTGACAGAGCACGACAGTGAAGAAGGTTTCTTCGTCTTGCATTCTTGCTGACAACATTTCAGGTTTAACTGGAATTTTATCTCCTTGATGGAGAATCCCATGGAAAATTACTCAACTCTATTCTAGGAACCCAAGGTCAAGAGTCCCTAGCTAACTTAGCTTCTATTAAACTGTCTGCTTGCAACCCATCCCCTCTAAGGAACTGCATATTTTGGCTTCTGTTAAACTGCCTGCTTGTGTGTAATCTCCTCCAGCTAACTGCTTATCTTAGCTTTTGTTAAACTACTTGTGTCTGTGAAGACCCCTTGCAGCTGCCTAGCAAGATGTCAGGACATGGATTTTGCTTTAAAAAAAAAAAAAGCCCATGCTCTAAACACCCAGGGCTATACTTGGGTTCTGAGTACCTGACTGTCATCCCACCCAGCTGGAATATTTTCAAATGGCTGTAAACTCTGCTTGTGTGGTCTACTCTGGTGGGCTCCCCATACCAATGACTGTGTCTTAGTTATTTCTGTCAGGTCCAAAAGAAACTGGGGATGAATGGCTAACAAATGGTGCCTATTATCATAGAAGGCTTACTCTGGTACCTAAGGCACCCAAGGCTCCTCTCATTTCCTCTCACCTAAATCCTCTAACCAGCCCATGTGCTTTAGTTCCCTTCCTCCAGCATCTGATTTCTTTGTAACACTGCCATTCTGGCCACACACACACACACACACACACACACACACACACACACACACACTCTTGTTTCCTTTGGCTCCTCTCTAGGTCCTCTTTTGGCTTCTTCCTCCCTTGGTCCCCTCTTTTTGGTCTTTTTCCTTCACCCCTCCCCTCCCCTGCCTCTCATGACCTTGTTCAGTCTATAGGCCGTGTTTAGTCTACTACTGTCTTTCCCTGCTCTGGACTTTTCCAGATGCCTCTGCTTGTACTTGTACTCATTTATTTGTGTTGTTTTTATTGTTGTTTGTTTGTTTTTATGTGCATTAGTGTGAAGATGTCAGAGCACACAGAATCAGCATTACAGACAGTTGTGAGCTGCCATGTGGGTGCTGGGAACTGAATGTAGGTCCTTTGGAAGAGCAGACAGTGATCTTAACCACTGAGCCATTTCTCCAGCTGTATTTGTACTCATATCTACAATAAAACCTTACTTTGAACGATACTCAGGGGCAGTCATGTCCTCATTTCATTGAATTTCCCCTTGGAATATGAGAGAATTTAATTTTGTTTTGGTTTTTACAAGAGCCCACATTAAAAGAGGCTTTGCAATTTTGGAGATACCATGGATATTTGGAGATCATGGAAATTTTAGAAACTTTGGCTATTTCACAGAAGGAAACTTTGAAAGAGACTTTGGATGCTTTAAAGAGATTGAACTTTTAACCTGTTTGAATTCATAACGACTCTAGTACTTTTAAAAGTTTGAATGTTTTATCTTGTGATATTAATTACTATGAGATTTTAAGGGTGACCAAGAAAGGCAAGTTTACAATTAAATAGAAATGTGTTCGTATGTCAAATTAATAATGTGACCAGAGGTCAATTGTGCTGGCTAGATTTTGTCAACTAGACACAAGCTACAGTTATTTTGAAATAGGGAACCCTTTGGTGAGAGAGAAAATGCTCTCACCAAATTAGCCTGTAGTGCATTTTCTTGATTGATGTGGGAAGACGCAGGCCTTTGTGTGTGGTGCCATCTCTGGGCTCGTAGTCCTGGTTTCTATAAGAAAGCAGGCTGAGCAAGATATGGGGAATCATCTAGTAAGCACCATTCCTCCATGGCCTCTGCATCAGCTTTGCTTCCAGGTTGCTGTATTAAATCCCTGCCCAGAATTCCAATTCCTTCACCTTGCTTGGAGTTTACTGGCATTGTCATTTTCAAATAGGAACATCGTTTTTTTTTTTAGAACAAGGGCTGGAACAATGGACAATAGGTGGCGGTTGGTGCAGGGGAAGAAGAGGAGAGGGGAGGAGGAGGCAGGGTGGAACAAGGAGAGGGAATAAGAAATAGAGCTGGGTTGTCATAATGCTCTGAAAAGCAATTCCCCCAAGTTTCATTTCTAGTGCTTGGTGTGACATAAACACTACAATATTGTAGAGTGAGGGATGCTTTCATGCACCTATTCATTGAGCACTGGCATTTTGATGGATGGTAGGGAAGAAATTGTTTACTACCACTACTTGTCTTGCCCTCTTAAGTTCCTCAGGGAGGAATGTACTATTTGGGCCGAAGCCATCATTCCCAAGATGCCATTTGGGCATTTGTCTGCAGGTTTCTATTCAATTATCCATTAAACATGTGGATATCCATTAAAACACTTTAGTTATTAGCCTGATTACTGCTAGCACACAAGATGTCCACTCTTGTAAAGGAAATATTTTTATGGCCTACATTCACATGGTCTGGCAAAGGATAAGTCATTTTAGCATCCTTTGCTCCTTCCGCTGAGGCCCCCTGGCCAGGGCTCTGCGTTTGAACCTTAAGGTCACCAGGGCTCCACCAAAAGGGACCACAGATTTCCTTTCTTGAACGACACAAAATGATCTATAATAAGTCTGACCTTGGGTTGAGAGGACACAGTTGGCTCTTTAGTCTCTGCCAAATACAGCTACAATTCTGTAAAGCCATATAAGGGGCCTCAAAAGTTATAATCAGAAACTACACTGCTGGGAACCTCTGTAACTAGATAGCACTTCTCAAGCGCTTGTTTACAGTAAGCCAGAATACTGAAATCGGGGCTTTCTGCTAACATAGATAGAGGTGCATTTACTTCACAGGAGTCATTCAGACACATGTCTAATAGCACTTCCTTTCTGAAGCATTTTACTTGAATAACCCATTTGTTTCTGCAGCTCAGCTTCTGGGCAGTCAGCCTGCAGTGAAGCCAGCAGGCAGAATCATGAGGGTCATGAATATCGCAATAGCAGTGGTATGATGTAATACACACAGAAGAACGGTTTGACTCTAGACCTAGTGATAGGTAACTTTGCACTGTTAGAAAATAATAAACACACACTGTGATTGATGCACTTTACGGTTTCATGCAGTTTAAAATTTGTGGGCATATTTTGGGTCCTATTACTGAATGGTAATAACAGAGAGGCCAGAAAAAACAGCTTCAGGAGGAAGAATCACACACATATTCCTAGACATTCAGTCACATTTGCACATTGAAATAACAACACACAGAAACAATAATCATAGATTCACTTGTGTATGAACACACATACTCACAAACTTGCACAAGTCATTCCATTTTGATTTTCAAATGAATATGTTCATTTTATTAAATATATAAACAGGTGCATATCATGATACATATACTCACATGCTTATTTTTTTAACTTTTTAAAAGTAATTTATTTATTTTTATATTAATCACAGGTTATATACTTTGTATCTCAGCCGTAGCCCCCTCCCTCATTCCCTTCCACTCTCCCCATCCCTCCCTCATCTTCTCCCTGCCCCTCTCCAAGTCCACTGATAGGGGAGGACCTCACCCCCTTCCATCTGACCCTAGCATATCATGTCTCTTCAGGGCTGGCTGCAATGAACTCACTTATATAGACTTATAGGATAGAATTGACATGCTGAAATCTCTACACCTAGGAAAGACAAGCAAGAAGGAGGACCCAGGGTGGGATGATCAGTCCTTGCTTAGATGGACAAACGAAATGGACATTGAATGTAGGAGAAAACAAGCAACAGGGCAGGAGCCAACCACAGAGGGCCTCTGAAAGACTCTAACTAGCAATGTATCAAAGCAGATATTAAGACTCACAACTAAGCCTTTGCCAGAGTGCAGGGAATCATATGAAAAAAGGGGAAGTTAGAAAGACTTGTTGAGGACAAGAGCTCCACAAAGACCAAATAGATCAGGGCACAGGGGTCTTCTATGAGACTGTTTCTCCAAGCAAGAACCATGTATGGATACAAACTATAACCCCTGCTTGGATGTGGCCCATGGTAGCTCAGTACCCAACTGGGTTCCCTAGTAAGGGGAACAGACTATTTCTGTCATGAACTCAAAGGCTGGATTGTTGACCATACCCCCCGCCCCCGAGGGAGGAGCAGCCTAACTAGATCACATGTTTATTTTTATGCACAGATATTCACTCAATGTATTTAAATTTTAACATGCACACAAATTATAGAGTTATCTGAAAATATCCATACAAATATACAACTCATTAATCACACACATAATACACTCAAGACACTCATACATGCATGAAGTCATAACATTTCATATTTGCAAGTTAACTCACAGAAATATACACACACATATACTACACAACATATACATTTACGTAATTTAAAATTGTGCACTATCATGCTCACACATGCAAGCTGTAAACATTTTTTAAAGTATTTTACTTATTTTTATTTTGTGCATGAGGTTGTATTTTTTTTTACTGTTTATCTGTGTGTCACTGTCTATAGAAGTCAGAAGGGGGTATTGGATCCCCTGGAACTTGAATTACAGGTGATGGTTGGGCACCATGTGAGTGCTGGGAATTTAATCCAGGTAGTCTGCAAGGGCAATAAGTTCTTTTAAGTACTGACCAAGCTCTCTAGCTTGAGATTGTTTATACATTAAAACATTCAGATATACTTAGAATATATATGCATGCCTGAGATGAATGAACATGCTCACATATTCACCCATAAAATATGCTTACAAATTAATTCACAGAAACACATACATTACATAAACAAAACATGAATGCTCATATTTTTATTCACACATGTCTCACACAAGACTGATCACCAACGTGTAAACATAGTAAACAATATATGAAAGCATATGAAAATCTTCATGCAATCTCTTAAAGAAACATTCCTTTTCATTTTCATTATTAGACTTACATGGATTCATTTTTGTGTACTTCTTCATACATATAAGCTGGTTACTCTACAAATATATTAGTAACTTGGACACTTACCCAATATTTACTCACACCCATATATATGCATCTATATTTGCCACCATGTTCTTTCTAAATAAAAGAGATACGTACATGTGCAGGAAAATTTGTATATGAAAATTTACATAGTCACAAGGTTTTATGTTCATAACTACATATATATACATTAGATTTTTCAGACATATGACTATAAACATTTCACTCAGAAACATGAACATGACAGTATATTAACACATAAGATTTATTTACATAATTATTCACCTATAAACAAATTTGCAGCACTTCTATGCTTATTCCTTTTCACTTGCACACGAACACACAAATACAAATACAACTGTGTATACAAATACACATTTGTATTTTCATACAAATACGTGTTTATTTTCACCTATGAACACACAAAATTATGCTCACATATTTACAAACATAAAGATACATAAATGTTTACATGTTTTGTTTACATTCAGTTACTAATATATTTGAACATTAACCAGCTTACAAATTTATTTACAAATAAGCATATACTAGCATCATTACACATGATCAGAAAGTGACTCACACATGCACACATTGATTCACATATGCTCACATTTTAAGAATAGACAAAACATGTTAATGAATATTTATAGACACATATTAATAGTCAAATATGTTTATATACTCACATACATGAATATGCATATCTACATAATTACACAACTATGCACAATCGTACTTAAACAGACCACTTATTTACTCGACAACAGTGACATTGGCTTATAAAAGACACAAAAATGACTTCTGTATACTAACTTTATGTTGTTTTCTTTTTCACAGCAAACTGGGACTCATTAGTGCAAAAGCTAGAGGACACCAAACTCATATTTTACACACTCAGTTGTTTTAAATATATTCAAAATAAGCAGGTTTTTTAGCCATAGAGTGCCTGCCAGATTTGCATTCTTCACAAAACTGCACCCAACATCTGTTACCCACAGATAAGTGGCTTTAACTTATCTGTGGGTAACAGATGATAAATTTCCCCTAGGCAGTGTTATATGGTTGGGGATCAAAATTTGGAATGTTTCCGGGCCAGTGCAGCATCACTCCACTACTTGCTAGCGACTTTGTATCTGTTACGCCCCCTCCCCCCTGTGCCTCATTAGCCTAATGAGGCAGCAGTACTGATATTTTAGTGAACTTATGCCGCTGCAACTTATTTGGAGTCCGAGGCCCAGAGCTGCACAAAAATGTCAGCCTGCCCTGGATACCCAAATAGAAAAAGGGAAGGGCTGTGGACTTCCGAACTGAGAGTGGGTTATTCCTGACTCCCTGTATATTTGTGGATAATAAGATGCTTTTGTTTCTAGGGACTGCTATGGCATGTAAATAAGCCAATGAGGTGGTTTGTAGGCTGAAGGCTGCTCTCTTAACCCTGGAGAGACAGTTGTATAAATGATTGTTATCACCCTTTTGCTGTCTAATTGGCATTTGCTGTGGCAAGAAGGCATCATTCTAACTCAACCTTCAAAATGTATCCTTACCCAAATCCTTGGGCTGATTTAGTGACTAAATAAAAGGAAAATGTATATTCTTGTCCCTCTCGATCTTATAAAGCAAGCAGTTAGCCCACTGAACAGGTGCTCTAAACCACAACACCCATCATGGGCCTTGCTCACTGTGGCATGTAACTAAAGTGCTGCCAGATAGGTGGTAAGAATCTAAGAACCTGAAGGTGTTAAACAGAGGAAAGAACTCTGGTGTCCTTTAGGAAGCAAAGGCAGTAAAGTATCACTATGGAATAGATGAAGACAACTTGCTCTCCAATTTCCTGAGCCACTTAGAGTAATAGTAATCAAAATATCAAAATAATCAAAACATGCAAAAAGTAAACAGCCAAGAATGTGAGGTCATAACTTGACTGGAGGAAAGAAAATTTCTTTCTTTCCATGAGACTAAGTCTGTCCTTAAGGGCTTACTTAGCTGGAGTCCCCAGATAACTTTCTGGCTTATCAGATATATAGGATATACCCGTTGGGATGCAAACTTCACCTAACAGAGACTAAAACTGAATAATGCACTGCTACCACAAGATATGGAAAGTGATATCATTCCTGAAAGATTCCACACAGTAGGGAAAGTAGGACATTTTTACATGCACATGCTCGCGCGGTTGCACACACACACACACACAACTTGTTGACGTGAATTTTTATGGCTAAGCAAGGTTCGCATCTTATGTTAGGCCTTCTAGCAGTTCTCAGGAAGACAGACAATGGAAAACGTTACCTTCCCCTCAGCTGGAATATTGAGATGGGCTTATCATGGTAAGTTGGCATGTACGGAGGATACCGAATTGAGCTCTGAGTCCACCCTATTGTTTCTTAGGGGCTTCCTAAGGACTATAATCCTTTCTTAACTGTGAAGCTAAAACAATCCAAGAAATCACAGTGCCTGGATTTAATATACGTATGGCAGATCAGCTAAGGATTTTTGGTTAATTTTATGAACATGGCATACAACAACAACAACAACAACATTCTTTGTAGTATTTATTTATTTTTTAATTAATTAATTTATTTTTGTATCAATCACAGGTTAGGTACTTTGCATCCCAAGCATAGCCCCCTCCCTCATTCCCTCCTGCCCTCCCACTCCCTCTCTCATCTCCCTCCTCCCCGCCCCCTCCAAGTCCACCAACAAGGGAGGATCTCCTCCCCTTCCATCCAACCCCAGCTCATCCTTTCTCCTCAGGGCTGGCTGCAATGTCCTCCCCTGGGATCTAGCCAGTCTGTCACTCCCCGGCATGTATGGGGGAGGGTCAAAGAGTCAGCCATCAAGTTCATGACTGAAACAGTCCCTGTTTCCCTCACTAGCGTCTTCAGTCTGACATCGAGCTATCATGGGCCACATCTGAGCAGGGGTTCCAGGCCACATCCACACATGGTCCTTGATTGTAGAAACCGTCTCATACAAGACCCCTGTG
>CM053742.1:55420577-55454946 GCA_028658305.1 Pachyuromys duprasi | reverse complement strand
CAAATGGGATGGACATTGAGTGGAGGAGAAAACAAGCAACAGGACAGGAGCATGCCAAGGAGGACCTCTGGAGGCTGTCAATGTAGCGATGTATCAGAGCAGATATTAATACTCGCGATCAAGACTTTGGCAGAGGGCGAGAGTAATGATAGATCTGGGGGAGGTTGGTGAGACTTAGGGAGAACAAGAGCTCCACAAAGACCAACCTAGCAGGGCACAGGGGTCTTGTATGAGACGGTTTCTACAATCAAGGACCATGTGTGGATGTGGCCTGGAACCCCCGCTCATATGGGGCCCATGATAGCTCGGTGTCGGACTGAAGACCTAGTGAGGGAAACAGGGACTGTTTCAGTAATGAACCTTGATGGCTGACTCTTTGACCCTCCCCCATACAAGCCGGGGAGTGACAGACTAGCTAGATCCCAGGGGAGGACATTGCAGCCAGCCCTGAGGAGACAGGATGAGCTGTGGTTGGATGGAAGGGGAGGTGGTCCTCCCCTGTCGGTGGACTTGGAGGGGGCAGGGAGGAGGGAAATGAAGGAGGGTGTGGGAGGGTGGGAGGGAATGAGGGAGGGGGCTATGTCTGGGATGCAAAATACCTAACCTGTGATTGATATAAAAAAAAACAGAATACAATCCAAAGATATACTAATTTGATACTTTCTTATTATGAAGCACAGTAGGGAAATATTAACAGACTTTAGTCTCTGTAATCCAACTATTACATTTTTATAAAAGCAAAAATATTGTGTATGTGTTGTAAAAACACTGCAATTCGTGGCACAATACTCTTGAATCAAATTGTAGTGTCTCAGGATGCATTTCTGGTGTGTGGGAAGATGGCATATACAGTGCCAAGTGTGCATGTTGGGTGTTTAGATGAAATCAGGCACATTCAGGCTGCTAAGCCTGTAGATATATGGTGTGTATTCAGAACCAACACTTAGTGAAAAAATATGGACGAATGCTGCCAGAAACAAGCTAGATTCTTTATGGTTAACTTTGAATTAATTTTTGTCTTTGTAGATTTAAAAGCCTTTTACAGTTGCCAAAATTTATGTTACCCCTTCATTCAGTTTAATAACTATAAGCCATATAATAGGCAGGTATAAAGCTGCTCATCTAAGGCCCCTGGATATCACAGAAGAGGAGAAAAGAATGTAAGAACCTGAAGATAGGGGTATGCATGGGGAAATGAAATCTTCTGATCACAACACAGCCATGCTATTAGGAACTTACAGAAGCTGTCTGCACTGGGCCTATATAAGACTGAATGTGTCAATGGCTCCTCATAGATTGGGGAGGAATTCCTTATATCTTCTATGCTGTAGTATTAGCTACTGATGGATTCTAGGTGAAGGGAAGTCATTGTCTTCAGAAGTGTACCCACTGTTGAGTCCACAAGGCTGCACTGGATATTTCAAAACCCATGGTCATACATATGGCCCTGATTAAACTCAATATCACAAAGCAAAACAAAAAGGCATAGAAATGAAAAAAGGAGCCTGTGGGAATGGGAGGGTGTTTCTTTTTCAAGGTTTCCTATTGCTGTGATAAGCATCACAACCAAAAGCAAGTTATGGAAGAAAGGGTTTATTCAGCTTAAGATTGCACAGTTTAGTCCACCACTGAAGGAAGACAGGGTAGAAACTCAAACTGGGCAGGAACATGGAAGCAGGAGCTGATAGCCAAGGATGAGTGCTGCTTACTGGCTTGTTTGGCCCAGAACCACCAGCCCAGGAATGGCATTACCCACAATGGACTTGGCCCTTCCATATCATCACTAATTAAGAAAATGCCCTACTGGCTTACCTGCAGCCTAATCTTGTGGGAAGCATTTTCTTAATTGAGGTACCTTCCTCCCTGATGACTCTAGCTTTTGCCAAGTTGACATAAAACTAGTTAGAACAGGAGGTTTTGAAATGGGTATGAGGTGGGTAAGAGAGGGTAAGGTGAAAGAGTAATCAGAATGTATTACATACACATATGAAACTGTCAAAGGACAAATATAATAAAGAAAGCTAAGCAGGATTCTCAACAGAGGAAGAAACATTTAAAGAAATATTCAACGTCCTTAGTCATATAGGAAATGCAAATCAAAATGACCCAGAGATTCCACCTCACACCCATCAGAATGGCTACGATCAAAAACTCAAGTGACAACACATGCTGGAGAGGTTGTGGAGAAAGAGGAACCCTACCCCATTACTGGTGGGAATGCAACCATGTACAACCACTTTGGAAATCAATAAAGCGCTTTCTCAGAATATTATGAATAGTGTTACCTCACGATCCAACTAATACAACTCCTGGGCATACATCCAAAAAATATTCAACCATACAACACAGACATTTGCTCAACTATGTTCATATCAGCTTTATTCATAATAGCCATAATCTGGAAACAACCTACATGTCCCTCAACTGAAGAATGGATACAGAAATTGTGGTACATTTACACAATGGAATACTACTCAGCAATTAAAAACAAGCAAATCATGAAATTTGCAGGCAAATGGATAGAACAAGAAAAGATCATCCTGAGTGAACTAACCTAGAAGCAGAAAGACACAGATGGTATATACTCATAAGTAGATATTAACCATAAAATATTGGATGAACATATTAAAATCTATAGTCCTAAAGAAGCTAAGCAATATGGAGGACCCTAGGGAAGAAGTTGAAACCTCACTCAAAAGATCATACAGGATAGACATCGGAAGTAGGAGAAGACAGGGAACAAGACAGGAGCCTTCCACAGGAGACCTCTGAAAGACTCTACCCATCTGGGTACTAAAGGAGATGTTGAGACTCGTAGCAAAACTTTGGGCAGAGTGCAGGGAACCTTATGGAAGAAGGGGTATATAGAAAGACCTGGACAGGAGCTCAACAAGGAGAACAACAGAGCCAAAAATCCTGCACCCATAGGCCCCTGAAGAGACTGATACTCCAGCTATAACTATGCATAAAGAGGACCTAGACACACTGCTCAGATGAAAATGATAGGCTGCTCAGTTTCCAAGTGGGTTCCCTAGTAAGGGGATCAGTACTCTCTGACATGAACTCTGTGACTAGCTATATGAGCACCTCTCCCTGGGGGGTGTAGCCTTGTAAGGCCACAAAGAAAATGATGCAGCCAGCCCTGATAGATAGGCTATGGTGAGATAGAAGGGGAGGAGGTCCTTCCTATCAGTGGACTAGGGGAGGGGCATAGGGGAAGAAAAGGGAGGGTGAGTGAGACTGGGAGGAGACGGGGGGGGTGAGGGGAGGGCTACAGTGGGATACAAAGTGAATAAACTGAAATAAATAATAACAAATAAATAAAATTTTAAAAATAAACAAAGAAAGAGAGCTTCAAAGATGGGGAAATATCAAGCTCTTCTTAAGTATCAGGTGACAAAACTAATGAAGTATTGAATTAGGGAATAATTGAACATTGCTTAGTAACTAAGTGATATATTTGGAAATGTAATCTATCAAAAGAAAGCACATAGGGAGAGAAGGTTGGTGCCAATTAGAGGACTTTTTTCTGCTCCACTGGCATTCCCAAGCAGTAATGACACAAAGGAGGGGACAGGAGCCAGTCTATTGCCACTCAGTTCCCAGTTGTGCTCTGTGTGGTAGTTCTATAAGGCTCCAGTCACAAATTATCCCAGTCTCTCAAATATTCCTTCTGAAGACCAGGAGGCTTATAGCAATCACAGTAATTGTTATTATAAAGAGAGATACATGGATTTCCTAAGATGTGTGTCTGGGATACCTGATAGCAGGGGGAGGAGCTGGTGGATGCCAGTTGCATCAAACTTGAGTCAGTTAAACCATGTTCTTGGTGACAGAAGTGGACATATTTGAACAGCAACAATAACAAAAAAGATAAAATAATAAACCACTTACTGATTCAAGACTTTACAGTAGCTCTTCACCTCTCATACCAAAAGGTAGTAAGAGGTAAATGACCCTGCTTAGGTCTACAACATGTACTGTGTGACTAGAAGGAACACTGGTACTTAGTCCCAGACTTATTTTTCCTAAATGTGGGTTCCTAGGAAATCACTCTCCTTAGGAATTTAGTTTATTTCTCTGTTTAAGGGATAATCCCTGAATAGTCTGACAGCTATAGTCAGTTGGCCCTAAGATTGCAGTTGTGTAAAAGTCATCAATAAGCTCAGAGATGGCTCGCTCTACCTGTAAAGAAATTGTGAGTTGGTACGAAGCCCTTCAAATGCTGGTCTCTAGTAAAGCTTTCTTTCTCTCAGTGCTTGACAGCAGTGATAGGTCACTGCTGCAAGTTGCACTAAAGGTACAGTCCTTGTGCAGGGCCTCGAACTCAGAGAGCTGCCTGCCTCTGTCTCCCTGAGTGCTGGGATTACAGGCATAAGTCACCATGCCTGGCACCTGTAAGTTCTTTTACATGGCTTCTTACACTCTTTTAATAGTTCTCTGATCTGTGTCCCCTCCCCCATCCTACTCTTCTTCCTGCCCTAAACTTGGTTCAATTGCACCTTCCGTTGCCAGATTGCATAGACTCAGGGTACTGGCATGTGTCCAGAAAGCAATTTGGAGCCTGGGTGAAGCCGGAGCATTCACTGCTGCTCAAGAACCAGGGAACCTGGAGACATTTTTCAGGAACTGAGTGCTGAGTACTGCTGGGATCTCTCAACCACAGGTATCCCTTTCTGTTGGGGATGGGATTCTTCTAGGTGGATAGGATTTCTGGGAAGGTCTGCTAAAGTTGTCACCACATAGGCAGTTATAGGGCAGATTTGTGCCTGTGGGCACTAGTGGTTAGGTCTGAAACCTCTATGGGAAATCCCTTCTTCCACTGTTCCTTGGTGAATAGCCCCACTTGGCAGTGAGGAGCCTGGCACCCAGAAACCAGGTAGTATTGAGTCATTGCATGATGCCAGTCAGTGTGCCATGCTTGTGTATATCCATCAAGCCATGTTGTGGCTCATTAGGTGTACTTCCTATTGTATTTTTGTGACATCCATGAGATAAAGCCACTGCCCAAATGGTGTTGCTGACCAGAGACGAGTACCTGTTTGGATGTCAAACCACTGGGTAGTGTGCATGGTACTTAGGTAACTGGGTTTGTGCTGTGTATTTGCCACCTCATCAGCTGTCCAGATACAGCCCTGGTTGGTCCTTTTCCAACAGTCAAAGCATTGCACATAGACCAAAATCACTGTCTAAAGCCATCCTCTTTGTTACCCTCCTAGTGGTTACCAGCTCAGCTTGAGCTACTGAAAATCAAGCAAAGACCACTGGAAAGAAGAAGGCTTTATTAGCTCTGATGGTGCCACACTAGAGGCAGCACAAGAAAGTGTCTTCATGGATGGCATGAACCAGAGGAGCCCACTTATATGACCCAAGAAAATTGTGTTTGAAACAATCACAACCATCTATCTGGCCAGTCACAATCATCTATTTTGTACCAATAGCAATCAGTATAGTTTGTGTTTTGTGCAAACCATAGCATTGTCACAAATCTTGGTAGTTTTTTTTCACCAGGGAAGTGATGCCACTTTGGCCAAGGTTGAAAAGGTTCACCAAAATTTGTGATTGCAATAATATAGTACAAACTCTTTCAAACTGTCCTGCATAGGTCTGTTTCCAGTATACAGGGAAATCAGCTATGATTGTTTGACTGTTGTCTCAAAGCAGCTGTGGCATGTTCAGGACTGTTGGTACTGGCATAAGGGCTAGCTGTTAGATTGATGGGCCTTCTGCTGAAAGTGGGTTAGGACAGCACAAAAGAGCCCAATGGATACTAAATGGGGAGGCAAATTTCCCTGTCTTTGTTTATTTACAGGAGAATGAACTCATCAGAAGGAGTCCTTATGATACAAATGTACTGTTAACAGCTGTGGCTTTAACAGGTCTTTAATGTGTCCCTATAAGCACCCAATGTCAAAAGCTGTGCTCAAGGAGTTAGTCATTGTAGTTTTCGTAAAACATTCTTTACTGGCCTGAGTAATGGTATGAATACCATAGTGCATAATAAGTAGTTACTGACTCTGCTGCTAAAAAATGTTTTTTTCTTCCAAGAAAAATATTAATTAGAAAAAGAAACTGCATGACTTTCAGTGTGAAGTAGAGATAGATGTCTGTAAAGGGATCTGGCAAAATAGTTACCTCCTTTGAC
Source organism: Pachyuromys duprasi (assembly GCA_028658305.1). Taxonomy (NCBI): domain Eukaryota; kingdom Metazoa; phylum Chordata; class Mammalia; order Rodentia; family Muridae; genus Pachyuromys; species Pachyuromys duprasi. The sequence continues at coordinate 55,448,801 of CM053742.1, read as the reverse complement.
TCCATCACACACACACACACACACACACACACACCACTACCTCTCGAAGACAGACAGTTCTCACTTTACCATCTGTTTGTCTCCCATTCTTTTTTCTTCAACTGAGTTTCTCTTAGAACACATTCCCAGACTCCTCTCCACGTTCGTTTTTCTTTAAACTATTATGTTATCATATTTTATTTATTACCCAAATCTCTCCTTAGTTTCTCTGAATCACCACCACCACACACCCACACACTTTCAAAACCAATTCTCTCTGCTGAAATGCTCCAGAAGTCTGCCAGCCAGTGTTGCTAAGCAACACATTATCACACGGCTAATTCAGCAGTTTCTCTGCTACTCAGACTCAATATTATAGCTAACAATGAGCATAGCCAAGGAAAGAATGAGTGTGATTGCTTCACTTACAGCTGGTAAAGGTGTCAACTTCACTCCAGGATATCTGAGTGACAGGAAATATAGTTGGAGCAAAAGTTAACAAAATAAAAAGTGTTCCAGGATGTCATATATTCCCCACATCTGCGTTCTGTTGCATGGGGTTCTTAATGTGACATTTATGGAACTCCTAGAGAACACTATGGGGAAGATGCAGGGGAAGAAACTACCAGATAAAAGCTATATGAAAGTCAGATCTTTATATTTAGTCTATTTTTTTTTTGGTGGTGTACTGAGGGTCTTCCACTTTCATCAAATTTACAAGGGTACTAAATTTTTCAGGATAGTTCTAACATGTATATCCAACCCTTACCACATTATCTGGTTGTCTGTGCTGAATGTCTTTCACTGCCCCTTCCACATTGCTATTTCTCTGCCCTGAGCCAGTCTCTATGCACTGCTTCAATAAGCCCCCTCAATCAATGTTTTCAACCAATCAAGGGATTAGGGGAAAGGGTCAGGAGAAAGTGAGGATAGAGTCCCAGTATCTCCCTCAATACCCTGGTGGGTAGAGTCTGTTCAGGAGTTTCTAAGGCATTACAGGTGGGTTTCATTGCTGCTTAACACTCAAGTCATCAGTGGGTACCTTGAAGCACTGCTCTTTGGTTCAGGCTTCTGTTTGGATTTTCGCCAGTAAAATGATTTTTTTTTCCCTTTTGGACTCCATACCTTTCAATTGTGGTCTCCTTTTCCTTCCTCAGCCAATGGACTCTGGGGCAACAGAAGAAAAAAAACTGTGCCATAAATGTTCCCAATACTTTGGTGATCTTACCCCCTCAGAGTATGGCTTTTGAAAAAACCCAGGAGCCAATATTTTGATAGTTGTCTTCTAATTACAGCCTAACATTATCCCCTAAAACCACAATGCTTGTATCTAGAATTTTGACTGGGGAAGGGTGTCAGGGAAAAGCTAAAGGCTAATATGAGAGGATAATGTATAATTTAATGTGACAACCAGCTTTCTTGTCACAAGGACTTCTGAAATAAGGTGAAGGTCACCACGTGTTGACTATAGAAGACATAAGTATACAGGGCCTTTTAGAATTAGACAGCCCTTTGCCTCCTTTTTGCATTAAATTTTGTTTTAAAATAAGACTGCAACTAATAATTGTATTCATATACAAGTATTTTATAAAATGTTAGGAGGAAGCCAGGCACAGTGGCACACATTGGTAATCCCAGCATCCCAGCACTCAGGGAGGCAGAGTCAGGTGGATCTCTGTGAGTTTGCAGCCTGCCTGGTCTACAAAGTGAGTAAAGGGACTCACTTTGCACACAGAAACCCTGTCTCAAAAACAAACAAACAAATAAAAAACTCCTAACCAAAAACCAAACCAAAACAAAGCAGAACAAAAAATGTTAGGAGGACAAAGAAATAGGAACTATCCATGTGTAAGAGGTCCCATTTATAGCAGCAGATGCTATTTGGGAATTGCTCAGCAACCAATTAGGCGAGTTGACCTGACTCCACTTCTGTAAGTCAATTTCACATTTTGACATTTCTATTTCAATTGTTCTGGCTTCACATTTATTTGACCACTCTATGAATATCGTATCACAGGTTGCAGCCACTCTTTATGGTCATTTCATGTTTTTGAAAAGACCAATACATTGTCCTAAGAGAAAATGACATGTTTTATGAAATTCCTCGGGGAGTTCTTACAAAAAGCTGAGGAATTATGTAGGACTGGAATCACAACATTTGTGTCTGTGCTTCTTTAAAAGATTGGTGCATTTCAAATGATTGCTTTCGTTCAATCAAAACATGAGTATGGGCAACTTTGAGACATGCGCATTGTGACTCACTAAAATGTTTCACCTGAAAACATATAAGGAAGTATTATTACACAGACTAAGCAGGCTGCATTAAAAAAAGAAGAAGAACAAGGGGTACATAGGAGCAAAAAGAAGAAACTGTATTGGGATCTCATAAAATTAAAAAAAAAACTTTAAAGTATTTGAATAATTTGTGATGAATAGAAGTACTTATCCGTTTGCAAATGCAAAACAACTGAGCAGAATGAGCTGTGTGAGTGGCACATTATTTTCATTTTCTTTCCTTGGACAAGAACATAGTGATAGAGTTAATGTCTTGTAAGAGTAACCTCAAAGAGAACAAATACATCTACTACCCACAAAACATGTTTATGTCTCCAGTAAGAGATTGTATCATTTGGGCCCTCCAAGAAACCGACAGAGGAAGGGCGATGTAGAAGCCCCCCCCAAAAATCTATTAGGGTCAACAGTGAGACAGGAGAGAGGGAGAAGAAAGATCCCGTTGAAGGCGAATCAAACCTCAGTGCAGATCGTACCAAACCATAGACCAAAAAGTAGAGGAACTTTGAAGCAAACATCCCCCAGTTAAATGAACTCTGTTTGGGGAAGAAACACTCAGGCCTTCGCTATTGTCCAAGCTCTGTCCAAGATGGTTTTCACTTAAAAGCTGAGTAATTAGCATTAAGAGTTAGAGCAATCAGTAAGTTTCATAAGTTGCAGCTCAGTGATGCACAATGATCTGTTGAGTTTGATGGCAGGAATCTTTTGATTCTTTTGTTCTGAGAATGTTCCTATTGTCACAAACACCTGACTCAGAAATTATTGAGTGATCTGAATGACATCTACAAGACCCCATGTTTCTGGCTGAATAGCATGTTTCTGTTGCAGACATTGGTATGAAATCCTAGATGACTCACTTTTTAGCAGGGATAATTTGTGCACAGTAGGATGACACTCCAAATAGTGAGAACTCCAGATTTAAAAAATAAGTCTGTAGTTCAGTAGTACATCATTTACAGAGCATTAGCATGTCCTAGGATTTAAGCTACAACCCTGAAAATAAATTGAAAATATTATCTCAGAAAGGAATACTCCAAATACTGTGAGTTTGGTGTGTCTAAAACTAAAGACCCCGAAACGATGTGTCTCATACTCACAATGAAATACCTGGGCTGCAGAATGTCATCTTATAAATCTGAATTCTGCAAACTGACTGGGACATCAGAGCCACACAGACCAATGTAGTCTTTCTGTTTCTAGACAAGGACTAAACTCCACAATGCATTTGAATTTCCTTGAAGCTTTTACCTACATATCCCATGATGCAGCAAGTCTCTGAGGCTGTAACAGCATGTAGTACACCATGTGCATTATTTTCTGATTTGTTTGTCTGTCTGTTTTCAATCTAGTTTGAGACATGGTCTCTGTAAGTAGCCCCAGACCTCCTGGCACGTGCTATATAGACCAGGCTAGCCTTAAACTTGCAGCAATCTAACTGCCTTTTCCTCTGGAATGCTAAAATTAAAGATATGCACCACCAAACTTGGTTGGTCTTTTTGATAATATTTCATTGGAATGCCATCTGGGAGACCTCTAGAAGGTTTTCCTTCTCTGTGTTCGGTTGTAGAATTGCTAGCATCCATAGAACTTATTTGGAACAAAAGCTCTGTTATGTTTTGGATATTGAAATGCAACGGGCTCATGTATTTGAACAGTGTATCTGCTCTGACAGAAGGTGTGCCTTAAGGATATCTGATTCAATATAGGTCTGAGGCAGAGCCTGAGAATGTATGTTTCTATGGAATTTCCAGCTGCTGCTGCTAGTGGTTCACACTAACTCATTCTTAGATTACTTTGTGTCCTGGGGAGCTAGGTGCATTTTTGTTTAGTGAAATGCACTGAGGACTGGACTTTCACTTCTCACTGTCAAGAGCAGAAAACAATTCATTTTAGTGCCAGCAAGCTGAGGCAAAACTAGAAAGAAGAGATATAAATATAAATTTGAATTGGGGTGTTTCACATTAAAACTTTGGAGCTTATGCAATGCAAATAAACTTTTGGTTTTAACATGAGCAAATGTAGCCATGTGCATCTGTGAAAAGTCAGTGGAAAGTCAGATGTCAGTTGATAGCATTATTCTGCAATGAACTATAGAATGAAGTCAATTTTCTAGGCTACCAAACCCCAGAAAATTACCAAACATTTTTTTTCTCTTTCTCCATACATTTCTTTCTTCTAGTCTCCTGCAACTGTAGGAAGAAATAAGATTCAAGTAATATTTTTATGCCATCAAAAGACACTAATGAGCCAGGGTAGTGGTGCATGTCTGTAAGTCTAACACTCAGAGAGGAAGAGGCAGGAGGATCTCTGTGAGTTCAAGGCCAGCTTGGTATACAAAGCAAGTCCAGGACAGCCAAGGCTACACAGAGAAACCCTGTGTTGGAAAAAAAAGAGACACTAATGATTTTTCTAATCTGACCGATTTGGGCATAACTATTGCCTCTCAGTAAGGAAAAATACTTCCTTCTTGTGAAACATCACCATACCTATTGGAGTGTGCAAGACACAGATAGCTTTACAAAACCATCTTGGAAAAAGGGACTAATCATCAAAAGGCACAGGATTGACAAGGGAGAGGATAGTAGAATATGTGGGGAATGTACTTGAAGTACACTGTATACTTGAATTAAATTATATAACCTTATATAAATACAAAAAGATAAAAAGTATTTGAGGACATCAATCACATCAACTTCATTGCTCTCCTATAAACCATTATAAAGGCTCATTTATTTTTCTTGAGAGCCCACTCTGATAAAAGCTTTCGCCCTGTGATCTCTACACAAATCTTATATATTGCCTTATATATTCCCTCAAACTCCCAGGAATCTCTGTTCAGTATTTTTAAAATAAAAATGAAGCTACTGTGAAATATTAAAACTGAGCAAGGCAGAGAGAAGTAAATGAAGAGGATGCAAGATTCAATTCCTAATTAAGTAGTAAATAAAAACCACCCTAAACTTGTTTGACTATTCCATGAAATATAAAAAATTTTAGCTAAACTACTATGCATTAATTGTGAAGTAAGATCTCACCTGAAACCCTTAACTTTTCAGTATTTTGTCAATCATCAGCCCCAAACAACAACTAAATATTGTTAGTATGAAAGACTACATTTCTGTGGCCAAGAAACAAAAGCCAAACTTCCCTTGGTGACTTTTATCTATTGATCTTCATGACTAGGTCTAATCAATTTCCACCTGTAGCAATCTTATAGGTGTAAGATAAAGGACTTGCAGCTCCGAATGAAATAATATAAAACATATTGACTTCAGTGTATGTACACATTATTAACTTCAAACTGTTATTAAACAATAATGATACTTTAAAACACTAATCTCCCAACTACAGAGGTGTATCCTAAGTGGTTAGTTAACACTAAGTCTATATCTGCATTCCTCAGGGAATTCTGTAGTGTCCCTGTCCTGTCCAGGTCCTTGCAAGGCCCTCCTTCCAAGTCTCCAGTTTCATTCTTTCCCCATTCCTTCTCATCTGCAATTCCTTCAAATGCTTCATCTGAATTTTTCAAACTCACATGGAGTTGGTACTGTGATTCCAGGATACCCAGGTCACAAAAGAAATAAGACAGCTTATACTTAACTTCCTCATCCAGGAATCCATCAGCAATAAAACCTGAAGAAGAAAAATATGAAGGGAAACTGAAAGACTGCTTGGATCCATCTTAGTAGCTGCTACAATATTTCTATTGCTCTCACATTCTCTCCCTGAAAAGTTTTCATGGTGACAACTTCTCCCTCTTTCCAAGTACTAGGATTCTCATTATTTCTGGACCATGGAATAAAAGGGGATCAGAACCAAATTGTCTGATTTTGTTCTGTATGTTTTTAGCAGAACTTCATGTAAAAACTATACATCTGGAGGGTGGAGTTAGGAGGGGAGGAAGGAGGGTGCTATAGCTGGGATACAAAGTGAATAAACTGTAATTAATATAAAAAATAAAAATGTAATTTAAAAAAACTATACATCTGAGGCCGAGGCAGGAGGATTGCCACAATTTCAAGGCTAGATGGAACAATATAACAAAAAATTCTTTCAATAGGATGAAAAGGGCTGGGGAAATAGTTCACCCAATAAAGCCGTTGCCTTATAAGCATGAAGACTTACATTTGATCCTTTGAATATGATACAGGAAGAAAAAAAAAAAGGACTGATGGCTGTCACTAGTAATCCCAGAGACAGGAGGTACAAAAAGATGGATCATAGGGGGTGGCTGTCCACCCATCCTAGCCTAATCTGCAAGTTCAAACTCAGTGAGAAAAGCTGTCACAAACACAGAAAAGGGTGGATAGTGCTCTGGCCTCATATATATATATATATATATATATATATATATATATATATATATATATATATATGTGTGTGTGTGTGTGTGTGTGTGTGTGTGTGTGTGTGTGTGTGTGTGTGTGTACATATATATGCTATTAAAGAGCAAAAATTTTTAAAGTCTGCAGCTGTACCACAGTGGTAGCACATGTGCCTAGCAATGTGAGGCTCTGAAATACAGATAAAAATAAAAAAGAAAGAAAAGTAAAAGAAATAAAGGAGAGAGAAGGATGGGAAAAAGAAAGAGAGAGGAACAAAAAGAGTTCATTTGCCTCAAAGTAAAAAGGAATGCTGTTACATTCATGGTTGCTCAATCTTTGAAGATTTAAGTACTCTAGTAAGAGTAATTTTCGTGGATTTATCTCAGAGGTTAGTTAGAAGGCAACATACTTTCTCTCCACACTACTGATAAATTGGGCTTCTACATGGGCACAGTGAGCCCCAAAATTTGGAGAGCCCAGACCATCACTTGATCAGGATTAACAAGTCCTGAGCATAGGCTTCATGTGAGCCAGAACTATGAAAGCAGCAGCAAGGGTGGAAGAATTGAGAGCCACTCTGTGCCTGCTGCGCAAACCTGGGTTGGCTGGATTGCAGCCACCATCTGCAGATGGCTGGCTCTCCTGACCTTCAGTCTAGTCTGCCCACTCTTCTGCCTTCTCAGATACTGCCCTGTCTGTGGGGTCCTATGTCTCCCAGCCTGGTATTATCTCTACTGTGAGTCATCTTCTCATTCCCATCCCACCAGCTCCTCTGCAAGGCTTCACATCCCAGAGTAGCTAACGCCTACCCACTACGTGGCACTACAGAGTTCAACTACAATAAGAATGGGGTCCTTCTATCACATAACAGTGAAGAACAGGTTCTATCATAATCTAGAATGGGGACAAAATCATCACCACAACTCACAGACACTTTCAGTTTCTGCATCGTAGTCATCCTCCTCCTCCTTGCTGTCCTCTTCATACAAGTATTCCATGAAGTCTAAGTCCACATCGAAATCCTCAATGAAATTGAACTCAAATACTTCATCTTCTGCATATTCATAGAATTCCTATTCATGTGTCTCCTTTTCCTGATGCACATTTTCATTGATGGGTGGGGTCTTCTGCAACATGGTGAGCCGATCCATCTCCTGCCTCTCTTTTCTTCAGAAGGTTTGCAAGATTATCTGGAATGTCAGGACACCTAGAATCCGCTCAAGAGACAACAGAGCTAACTTTGAGGAATTTTTCCCCCAGGTCCAAGTCTCCATCTCTACCAGCTCCACCGCACAAGTCATCTGTGGCCCACTCTTGATTGCTGGCGTAGGCCGTATCACAAGGAGCACAAAGAGGGGGCGCGGGTGGTAGCGGTGGCAGGGATTCTGCTAAGCCTCACTAAAGCTGAAACGAACAGCAGTAACAGCAAGTCACAGGATGGCAGCATCCTTATGCAGTCCAGCGCTGGGAATCGTGGGGCAGAGGGTTGGCACAGGGTATGCTGGAAAGGGCAGAGGTCCAGGCCTCATACTTTCAGGTGATCAGCACTCTGAGTCAGCGCAGGGTGGAATTAAAAAAAAGGAGGAGGAGAAGAGAAAACCACCAGGTATACTGTGATAGCTGGCAGAAACTGCCAGTTACCAAGGGTGAGCATCAGACCTCCAGACTCAAAAGCTGTAAGCTCATTGGTTGAACAATGGCCATTCCCAAGCTACACACCCAATGACTGATCAAGGTTCTCAGGTTTCTGCTAAGTTTTCTGGAAAGTTGCATAGCCTTTTAACTCTCTCATTGCAATGAATCTGCTATAATCTGTGTCAATATAAGGATGAGCCTGTTTCCTCAAGTCCCCGAGGGACAGCTTGAAGCAAGACAGACACAGGCTTGTTAACATGAGAAACCATAGCAATAAGTTAATAGCAATCCCCTAACTTCACACCCAAAAGAGAGTGGCCGTTTGGACCTGTTAACAGTATTAAAACTGCTCATGGCCATTACTCAGCAAAACTTGTGCATCTGAATATGATGGCCTTTCCCCTACATAGCCACCAGAGCTGCTGCAAAGGATTCATGGTCCAGTCCATCACCTCCACAATCTTCGCCACATAAGCCACATAGGACAGAGTCATGCTAGTTGGTGGACACAGCAGGAGAGACACACAAGTCAGGTGACTGCAGGAGGCATGAAGGTGGTTGGCTGCAAAAGTCTCTGCATAGTGGTCTCTAGGAGCCCATAAGAGAAAGGCATGTCCTAGCAGTACAGATACATGCTATTGACATTGCTTGAAGAGGGCTCCATTCAAAATGTTCACTTTCAAACAAAACTACCGAAAAGCGGAAGCCAAATGTGTGATTCTGGACTATTTTGCTCCGAGGACACAAATGACCTCAGATTTGAGGATTTAGTTTTGCACTGTGGGTGTCAGAGGGCAGATATTCCTCTGTCTGAAAACTGTATTCTCACCTTACACGAAAGCATAAAAGCTGTCTATATTAACGAGGTACTCTATGTGTCATGGTAGGTGTATACAGGTTTTCTCTCAAACACACGGTCTGGATTTTGGGCTTGTGTGTGTGTGTGTGCACGTGTGTACGTATACACACAGAACAATTCCAAGTACCCATACACTTAGCACAAACATATTTTCCAATATGTGAAAAACCGTGTTTTAGCCCTTCTAAATGTTTCCTCTAATTACCCTCTTTTTTTGCCCCTTTCTTCATTTTGGCCCCCTACAATCCTCCAAATACCCCCCTCCTGCTTTCATGACTTAATAATATTATATTGTAATTAAGATTTTGCCTATGAGGGAAAACATGATATGAATGTCTTCTGAGACAATCTTAATTTCCTAATGTGATGGTCTTGTTTCACCAGTTTCCCAACTAATGATCTAATTTGTTCCTTTTATGGCTGAGTCACCATTATGCATACATAGATCACATTTTTTTCACCTATTTTTGGACTTCAGGGTCTATCTTGATTTTGTGAAAATTGCCACAATAACTACGGGTGTGCATCTGCCTCTGTTGTAAAAATGATCTGTGTTCCTTTGGGAGCATATGACCAGAAGCTAGAGAGGTAAGACTTAGAAAAATATTGTTCTGGTTTGTGTAGTGATTTCCATGCTTCTTTTCATAGTGGCTATTCTAATTTACATTACCATTAGTGGTGTGTAACAGTGCTCTCCAAACATTCTAGTGCCTCTGAGGTTTATGTGTGTTTGTTTCTTGAAAGTGTACATTCTGACTGGGATGAGGAAGAAATTGTTTATTTCTTTGCCCAGTATGGAAAGGAAATGATGAACATTTTCACACATTTTAGGCAGTATTCTTTTGCTTGGAATCTTCCACATATAAGATTCATTTTGCCTGTGACTGGAGAAAAATTGTGTTTTTCTCTTTAGAATTTTAAACCCTCTTGCTGGGTTTTATCGGCTATTTGTCATGACTAGAATATTCAGTACAATTTTGAATATAATGGGTGAAAGGAGACATCTTGTTAGTTCATTTGTTACATTCACGGTGGTTTTATTATTTTCAATTACTGTATGTGTGTAGAGATATGTGCAGGTACCTGTACTAACCTGTATACATCTACCATGGTATATACAGTAGCTCATTAGAAAGGCTAGAAACGTGGGATAGCCCAGGATCTGGAGTTACAGGTGTTTGTGGACCACATGATGAGGATGTGAAGGGGAGTTCATGCACTTAAAATATGAGAAGCCTCCATTCTTTTATATTTTTAGTATTAAAAAGAGAAATTGGGTGAGTAAAAAGGTGGAGATGGTCTAGGAGGAGGAAGGGAGGAAAAATATGATCAATTATAGTGAATGAAAAAATAAAATAGAAGAAAGCTTTAGGCTTTTGACAGTCACTGTCATGTTACTTGTGAGTTTATCTTAAATGGCTTCAATGATGTGAAGTTCTCTTCATAGTTTGCATTTTTTAAAATTCATGTAGAAGGATTTATTGATTGATAATGTCCAGCTCTTTTTGTATCAGTGAGGATGGCCATGTGGTGGTTTGTTCCATCTGTATTTATTTATTTAGTTAATTGAGACAGTGTCTGTCACATGTAGCTCTGGCTGTCCTGGAACTCACTATGTAGATCACGCAGGGGTCAGACTCAGAGATCTGCCTGCCTCTGTCTCCTGAGTGCTAGGAATAAAGGTGTGAATCACTGCTTCCTGCCTTTTCTCATTTAATGGTGTGTTATACTAATTAGTTTTTGAATAATGAACCATCTTTGTTTTTCTGTGATTCATGATTCTTCTTGACCCTGATAGCAGCATACTGCTGTGTTTTATTTGCTGGTATATGTGCTATAATTATTACATCTGCATTTATAAAGCATTGCTTCCTCTATCTGATGCTTTTACCTGGCCCCAGTGTCAGAGTTACTATGATTTCCTAGACTTCATTAGAATGCCTGTTATATTTTCTTCCTTACGAAAGAATTTGAGAAGTATTGGTGTTAATTCTTCCTTACACTTTTTGGTAAAAATTCAGTGCCTCTAATTATTCTGTTTCATTGTATTTATTATTCAGTGTATTCATTGCTTTTTGTTTCTTAATATTTTAGCTATGTGTCCAAATTTGCTGTCATGCAGTTATTCATAATACTATCTTGTGGTCCTTTTACTATTTGTGAAAAGTGCAACAATGTTCCTGATATATTTTACGAGACTGGGGTAAGTTCAGTTTTTCATCTTTCTTTCTTCCTTTCTTTTTTCTTGATTGGTGTATCTCCAAATGTTAGCAGGGTTTCCAGAATAAACTTCAGCTCAAGGAGTCTAAAAAGACTCTACTCAACTAACCATCTCTATATGAAAATTAGATTATTCATGGTGAAAACAGAGTGGATATGAGGTTTCTTTCAATTTACATTTTGCCAATTTACATTGGCAAATTTTCACAACATTACTAATGTTACATTCCTGGGATAAATATCATGTGCGTGTGTGTGTGTGTGTGTGTGTGTGTGTGTGTGTGTGTATGTGTGTGTGTGTGTGCTTACATGTGTGCATATATTTTCAGAGGCCAGAAGTGTGTCTCCAATATCATTCCTCTGAAGACATATATGTTATTTTTTGAGCTTTGATCTCTCACTGGCCTAAACTCTCTAATTAAGTTATTTGCCTGTCTGCAAGCTTCAGAGATCCTCTTGTCTCTGCCTCCCCAGTGCTGTAATTACAAATAGACATATGCACAAGGCTTTTCATGGGGCCTCTCTGGATAGATCTGAGGTTGTCATGCTTGGGAACTCATGCAGGGCAGGAACCTGGAGGGAGGAGCTGATGGTGGAGGCCATGAATGAGTGCTGCTTACTGGCTTGTTTCCCATGGCTTGCTCAGCATGCTTTCTTACAGAACCCAGGACTATTAGCCCAGGGATGGCACCGCTCCTGAAAAAAATAAATATTAAATTAAATACCTTCTTACTTCAAGAGAGAAGAATCAGGGCACAGTCTCAGTAAAACCAAAGCAAAACCGAACTCCAATAGCATAAACAACACAGTGTCCAATGTCTGGTGTCCACTCATGATATTCTGGATTCCTCCAAGGGGTTTGGGTAACTTCTACTGTGTACCCTCTGAAGCACACACAGTTTGTCTTCCAGGGCCCAGGTGACTCCACTCCTCTGCTGTCGTTGTTGTTGATTGTCCCATGGCTACTGGGGTTCTCTGTTGCAACTTGCCTGCCCTTTCGCCAATAATATCTCAAAGGTTCTGTTCATAGTATCAAGCCTCAACTTCTCTGCATTACCCCTTGACTCTTGGACCTTTAACTGCTACCTGGCTGCACCCTTGCCAATAGCCTGTCACAGTGCCAAGTCTTAGCTGCTCTCCATGACCACTTCATGACTTCAAAACCAAGGATGGCACCACGTGCAATGAGCTGAGCCTTTCTCCATCAATCACTAATTAAGAAAATATGCCTTATAGCCAGATCTCTTTCTTTTTCTTTATTCTTCTCTCATCATGACCACAGCCTCCCCTCATTCTCATCCTCCGAGTCCCCCAACACCTCCCTGCTCCCCCAGATCCACTGCTGTTCCATTTTCCTTCAGGAAAGAGCAGTTCTCCCAGGGATATCAACTGAACACAACATAACAAGATACAGTAAGACTAGGCATAGGTTTCCAAAGCCTGATCTTATGGAGGCATTTTCTCGTTTGGAGAATTCCCTCCATGGAGGCATTCCCTCCTTTCAGAAAGCTCCAGTTTGTGTGTCAAGTGGACCTAAGAATAGCTAGCACACTCCTAAAATTACCTTTGGTCATGGTGTTTCATCACAGCAACAGTAACCCTAACCAAGACAAGTTGGTACCAGGAGTATGGAGTATGGCTGTTACAGATCTGACCATGTTGTTTGGGGAGGATCATGAAAGGACTTTGGAACTTTGTGTAAGAAAAGCCAGTGAGTGTTCAATACCTGGTGGGCTGCTGTGTGGTGGCTTAGAAGATAAGAGTGTTGAAGGTAATGCAAAAGATTGGAGGCCTGGCTTGTGAAGTTTCAGAGGAAAATTTCAAGATGCTATCAGGGGCAAGTTGCTATTTTGAATTAAGGTTCTAGTTCTGGTTAGCTGATGCTGAAGAATCAGCTGTGTTTAGCAAGAGACCAGAACTGCTAATGTGAACCCTATGCTTTCCTGGTAAGCTGAGCTGAGAAATCAGTGGCGATTAAGAAGAGAACAGCATCACTTAGGTAAAATCTTCTGTGAAGTGTTTTCAGAATGTCAGCACATGGAAGCTGTACTCCTGAGGCAGCCAAGGTTTGTACCTCCAGCGGGCAGCTGAACTTAGTAGGGTAAGAGTCATCCAGTGATACTGGTTTTGAGGGCATGAAGGACTCATGGAGAGAAGCTGAGGCTTGGCACTATGAGGGACCGTTGGTGAAGATGCAGCCTCAGTGGCAGTTAAAGGCCCAGCTAACAACTGGAAGCATTTCAGTAAATGTGTTACACTAATAAATAAATACTCCAGCTCTTACCCCGTGTTTGCTCTATGCGTATATCTCAGATTGCTTTCTGTGGTCAGTCAGACAGTTTAGAACTCTGCCTCACTCTAGTCTCTTTTGTGCAAAGCACTGGTGCCAGCTCTAAGCTACAGATTAGTCCATTCTCAGTTACTTTTTGGATGCACAAAGTTACAACTTTCTAGATCTCATTTATTTTGGAACTCTTTAAAACATCCTGTGGAAGTTTTCCCCCCAAAATTTTCATTTTAAACTTTTGTGCAGCTTCTACTTAGCATTAGATAGTATTTCCATCTCTCTAAGGTGCAACATTAGCAAATGCTGCCACATGTGTTTTTTAAATTTTTTCATCCAGGCACCCTGAGAATGGGTGATTTTGCACAACATCAAGTCTAAAGAAGACCAAACGACATTACACTGATAACAAAAGTGCTGCAGACATATGTCAGATGTGTGAAATAATGATGTTGAGATTTTGACTTTGTTGTTTTTCATTTCCACATTTCCATTGGTCCAGGCTACAAGCTCCTCAAGTCACATAATTGTAAAGCAAGCATTCAGTACTTCCCTTGAACTTGTGGTGCAAGGGATTATAACACAGCAAATTAAAATGCAGGACAGCTCACTGTCCATTTGATTTGCCACTTGTCTTTAACAAATGTTTGAATGACTGGAAAAACAGCTATGAATTTCCAGAGTTCTACAGGTTTGTTTTAGACCATGTTTTCATTGTGTTTTTGGATGTGTTGCTCTATAGTTCTGGAAGTAGTTCCCTCCCATGTTTCTTCACCTGAGCAAGCATTTCTTTTAGATGTACCATTTGCACTATTTCTCATCCTCTGACTGTCTACTTTGTTTCATTGATTTCACGATTATGTTGCCATATAGTTAAGTGTTTCTGATAGGCAGTTACTTAAATTATAATGAAATACTCTTCTAAGAATGCTTGAAAGCAATTTGTAATTAATTGTATCATTTACTGTATAAGTTTGACTTTATTTGCTTTGTTATTGTTCAACATGAAGACTATATTTCTCCTTAGATACTCTTAGTTACATATTTTAATGATAAATTTATTATCATAAAATTTTCAGTTATTAAAGGAGTTAAACATATTTTACTTTCCTCAGAGGTGTGGAAAGTTTAAAATAATTGTTTGAAAATGGCATATTCCTCCTGTTCCCATTATAAAGCAATATTCCTTAGTTTATGATGGTAATTGGGATCATTTATCCCATTAGCATATGAACTCCTTTACGTGATTGGTTGTCCTCTGCTATGAAGAAATTGAAGACACTAGGTGGTAAGTGAGCTTCAAGCTTAGTAGAATCTAGTACCTGTCCCTTAGTGGAAGCACTCCCCCATAGGACCCACAGCATCTAATACTGGAGGCCTAACGTGTCAGGCACGTAATAAAGCCATTCTGTGAGTGTGCTAAAGACACCCATAGGAAAAGGAGCTGTTGCAGTTAGTCCCCAAGGAAGGAATGGTCTTGGCTCCATGTAGAATTTTGTTCAGGTAAGTGTCAAGCGTCTGTCACCATACAAACAACAAAGTATGACAATAATTTGTTTAGGTCTTCTGGGGTCTGACTTTTAATTTCTCTATGTGTTTTGGCAAGTTTCCAGGGTCCACGGTAGGATCTGGGACAGGAATCAAAATTCACCTGTTCACCTTATCTCTTGGGTCACAGAGCTGATGGCTCAGGCAACCAGTCATGAAAGATGTAACAAGATGTAACAACAATCATGAAGACTGTAATAAGAAGTAGGGGAAGGAGTCCAGGATTCCTTCTCTAGTTCTAGGGACTGGCTATACTGCAACTAAGGAAGAAAACGTTAACTGCTTAGCTTTTTTTCCCCCTGTAGCCAGTACTGTAAAGGCAGCTTCTAGCCAAAACTGCAAGAAGTTGTAAAAAAGAGCTCTTTGATCTGATATTAGCAAACTTTTTCCTGCTTACCTTAGGCTGATAGATAGATCCGAAATCACTGCTAACTTCTTTGCAAACTGGTAAGAAAAAGAAAAAAAGGGGGGGGGTAGAAAGTAAGCAAAGACCATTCATGCACACATACTAAAAGGAAAAGGTGGATAAAATTAAGAACTTTAACTTTAACCAATTCTCAAAAGCTTACATATGACGATGATATTGATTTCTGCCAGTATCCCCTCTGCAGGAACTGCAGCAAGTTGAGGCTGCTGGTTCCATAGCATCAGGCCATATGTACACATAGACAAACAATCATACATATAGACCTATACATATTCATACACACATTCAATGGAAAATACAAAAGGAGTTCCTTACATACAATTGACAGACAATTGACATACATTCATGTAACATATATACAAAACATAGGTGGACATATTTACATGTAAACGCATATCTATATACGTATTTACAACTCATGGATGAAGCAAGTTCCAGCCAGCTTTCATTCAATGGGCTTCCATCACTGAGCTTCTGCCAATGGTGTGTGTTCTTTGCCACTGTTTATTGTATGATCTTTTTATATCTCTGAGAAAAAGTTCCCAGAAAAGGAATTACCTCATAGTCAAAAAGGCAATTAATCACAGAAACAGATGAATTCTAAATTACGGCAGGTTACATGTTTTAAAACTAAACATTTCTTATTTATGGATCCATTATATAAGTTCATAGTGAGTTCAGAGTGACAGAGGTTGACAAGACTGAAAGATTAACAGGGTCTAAAAGTTATATGAATATATGTCTTTTCAATTAGGACTGACCTGGCTACACATTTTCCAACCACCTTTGGGCGATAATCTTGTCTGTCTTTCATTCCAAGAAACAAAGTAAATTTAAAATGACAGGTGATAAGGTGTAAGGAACTACAACAGAACAGTTTGCATATAATGATATCAAGATTTGAACTTAACTACACAATTGCATATAATTTGGGTTCATGGAAAGTTTAAACCAACTTGTCCATATTTATGGTATATACCAGGATTCATAAGTGAAGGCTCCCTGAGGCTATAAATCTGCCTTAAGCCTGTCTCCTAGTGAGGCATCTGGGGGCCAAAAGGTATTTATTATAAGCATAAACTTTCTAAAGGTGTTTAAGAAGTTCTCAAACAATTTAACTTTTAAAATTGTTTGAATCAAATCAGGAATTCCATAATCAGGAATTAATTCATCTGATCAGCAGTACATCTTCAATAAGATCTCATAGGAAGTTTATTAAATCAGAGTGTAAATACCTGGAAAGTGATAATTCACACCATAACAGATTATAGAGAGATACAGCAGTGCACAAAGAATGAGTGTAAGAGACTGGAAGCAATTCTGAGGTGTATCATGGTACAGACCTTGCAAAATACCAGATTCCCTTCCAGAAAGTCCATCTGCCTAATGAGAGCTCCTTTAACAGAATGACTCCTGACAGTAATTCTTTTAAATTTCTTTCCCAACGAGTGAAGGAAGGAAAATAATATTGGTGTTTACTGTGATTAGGGACATGTTGAGAGTTCTAATGTGTGGTCAGGGAGTCATATGGCTTAAATTTCCAACTAATATTCAAGGAGAAATTATCAGAGATTTCTCCTTTATTTTTCTGGTGATAGGGACTAAACCCAAGGGCCTTACACTTGATAGGTAAACACTCCATCACTGAGCAACATCCTTAAAATCTGAGATTTCATGTCATCTTGGCCAGAGATGGGGGAGGGAGGAGAAAACGAGACTGAAAAGCTTTCAGAAACAAACTAACAACAAGAGAAAAGTGAAATCACAGTCATTTGTATGGGTGCCAATCTGATTTCACTTCTTATGTACTTTAGAGTTTTAGAATTAAATATCAATCAGCATTAAATACCAATCAGCATTAAAAATAAATTTTAAGTTAAGCACGTATATCTGACTCTGAACAATATTGTAGAGATTGTTGTACTGCAAGTGAGATGTTCCACCTAAAATGAACCCAAACACAAAGAATATGTTGATGAATTCTAAAATCTATAGTTTAGATATGTCCCCCAAAAGCCTATGTGTTGAAATCTAGCATCACACTCATGCAAGACGGTATAACCTCTGAATGATAAGGCCTTGTGGGAGCTTTTGAGATCACTGTGGACATGTCCCCTCCCTGAAAGGGAGATGGGTGGCTCTCCAGCACCCTCACCTTGCTCTCTTTCACTTCCCAGTCATGAGATAGGTCATTTTGTTTTGTCACATATTCCCACCATCATGCATTTCCACCATTGTTAAGTAAACCTCCAAAATCTGTTAAAAATGAAACATTTTCTCTATATAAGTTGATTGCATCTAGTACTTTATATTAATGGAAGGTTAACTAAAGTAGTGACTATACATACAATACCTTGTTGAAGCTGAAAGTTTCAAAGCCGAGGCTGTTACTCATTATATTACAAGTCAGTTTAAAATAATTTGCTGGCCTTACATAGCGAATGTCATCTCATTGACCACAGTAGCTAAAGTTTATGATAGGTTCCTAACTATTGTTTCTGGGAAAACAGACAATGATATCAGGCATATGGAACCATTTTCTGGCCAGGACAGCTCAAGAGCTCACAAGGGTGGCATCACTTTAAATAGTCTCAAGGAGTAATGCAGAAAATAAAATAGACACATATCAGCAACAGAAAGATGCTATGTGGCTGACTCTCTATCATACACTAGTAGATATCACAAACTGATATTACGTCACCACATGAGCATACTTACATTGAATAGGTGCAGCACTGATATCATAAGTAACTACTGCAGCAGTTGAATTTGTGGATTCATACTAGTTACATACAAACAAGTTTATACTTGTTCCCATGTGGATGAATGAAGCTATCCACATTTACTAGCCATGGCCCTGGGAAATTTCATTTTCCGTATCGCATCAGTATCAGTAAGAAGTCTCTGCTTCAGTAAGTGACTGATGCCAGTGGCTACAAGCAAATAGACAACGGTGATAGTTGTCAAGTTATGGTGGTGGGTCTAGGTTGATACACAGCACTGATTCCTCTCCAGTTTCTATCTTTTAAGGGTCTAAGGAACTCCACTCCTGCTACTTAAGTTGTTCTTTCACTCTGTGATCAAGTTATTGGTTTCCCTCAATGACTGCGTAATATGTTCCTCCTAATCCAGTCACTAATACCCCATCTATTTATTCATCCATGATGGTATCCAGACCCTTTCAAAATGCCTCATGGATTTTGTGGAATGTGGTCCAGTGATTAAAATGCCGGAGGAATAATCCAGGCTTTACAAATTCTGTGAAATGATCTTTCTTTATGCACATTGACTGAAATCAAGTAACAGAGGGATCAAGTAGCAATCCCTCATTGTATTATATAATTAAGATAAGCATGATGAAAAAGAGAAATGGTTTCAGACTTTCAGCATTAAATAACTAATTTACAAGGCCGGTCTCCATATTCTCTGACCCTTTTGCCCAAGTGTTCCTCAGTCTATCACTCGAAACAGAAATGATCACTATTAATCCTGGTCACCCTTTTACTACATTTACAAATCAAGTAGTCCTTGTCTGCCAAAAAAAAACCAAAAACATTACATACCAGTTTTTTAATTACTATCATCCAAATAAACCAAAGTAGTTTTCATTTTATACATGTATGATCTGCATCATTTTACCCTTACAAAGGTATATGGTGTATGACCTTTTAGCCCACCTGGAGACAGAGAGGCCTATAGAATCACTCTAAGTATGTGATCCTCAAGTGAGGATAGATGCAGTTAAGGTCAGCAGTAGGATTGTTGAAGAAAAATTTGTCTCGTGTGCCAGAGCTTGCCAGCAGAGTTCGACAATTCTTGAGTGGGGAGTTCCAAAGTGAGTTTGATGGAGCAATACGGCTACTATCAAGCTGCTCCTGTATTAACTGCTCTGCAGTGTGAATTTTCTCAAGGGAAAAAGGCCATTGATTCACCTACACAGGAATATCCTCTTTCCATGATATTGGATCTGCATGGGGTACATGTCATTCAGTGACCTCCTCTAAAAATAACCCAACCCTTTTTAAACATTTCTTGGAGTAGGCATTAATGGCTGAGCTATGCCTTGTCAAATTTTCCTAATCCTGAATTTGGTAAATATCCTTGATTAAGCATCTGACTGGTAACTACATTACTAGGATGTAAAGATACACTCCCATGTTATTCATCACATTTCTACCCCACAGATTAACAGGAAGGGCAGAAACAATATATGGTTTAAAGGTTTCCTCATGTCCTCCCTCATCCTTCCAAGTTAATTCATCACTACTTTGTTCAGGACATTGGCTTTGTCCTATCCCTCGTAATTGTGCAATGGAGGATTGTTTTTGCCAGTGCATAGGCCACTGATTAGCAGTTAAGACAGAGCCATCAGCTCCTATATACAATAACCCTGTAAAATTTCTTCCATCAATCTGTAACACTAGTTCAGGCCAATTGGGACCAATAGCTTCTATCCAATAAGTATCAGAGGATCCAAAACTTGCATCTCCTCTTCTTTGCTTTTTACTGGCATTTTTTTTGTCTGAACTTGGGGAAGTAATATTAATTGGACTAATCTTTGGCCTTGTTTTATTAAAGAAATTCCATTTGGAGAGTGTGTCATAATTTTTATTTCCCCTTCATAATCTGCATCAATTACCCCAGGAGCTGCTAAAATTCCCTGCATAGTTGTATTACATCTTCCTACTAATAATCCTATAGTCCTCCTAGGTAGTGGACCATAAACTCCTGTAGGTAGGGCCTACAACCCCATTTCAGGAGTTAATACACTGTAGGTGGAGGAACTGAGGTCCAGTCCTGCACTACCTGTGGTTGCCAGCAGAGTCGAACAGTTCTTGAGTGGGGAATGAGGATTGAAAGAAAAATTGACAAACCAACACACTATACATGCATCTGTTCAAGAGAGCAGCCAACAGAACTGTCATACACGGGTTTATTCTAATAATCACTTTTTATAGAGCAAAGCACCTTGATACAATGTAGAGGTTCATGCAGAAGTCAAACTTGTTCTTCGACCACTTGTGTGTGTGATCCTCATCACACAAACAAAAGGAAATGAACTTGGCAAAAAACATCCTGCCTATCCCTGTCTCCAGGTGAAGGCCAGGGTGAAAAAATGTTTTTCGCTGAGAGCACAACAAACAAGCAGTTCTCCATACCAGTGGCAGACAGTTGGCTTCTTTGTTCTTCTTAAAAAAGGAGATTGACCTCCAGAGAGCAATTTGGCTTCACAGGGATAATTTCTGTTGCAGCTGGACAGACATGCCTGTTCATGTCCTTTTTCCCCTATCTACACAACTCCTATCAGAAAACTGGTTTAGTGCTCAGTGCATTCATCTCTTCTTTAATAAATCCTATTTTGGTTATTTAGTGGTTGTGGTTGATCTGAGGTTATGTGTGTGTATGAGAGAGAGAGAGAGAGGCAGACAGACAGACAGACAGACAGATACAGGCAGAAAGAGAAAGAGGAAGAGAGAGAGAGAAACTCTGTAGCTCATGTTCTGGAATTCACTGTATAGATCAGGTTGACTTCCAACTTGCAGCAATCCTCCTGCCTCAGCCTCCAGCATATTAAAGTTAGAGCTGGGAGCCATCATGTGGACTTAAAATCTTCTCTTTATAGCCAAACGCACATTGACTCATGGCTGGATCCTACTCTACAGAATCTATTTATGTTCATCGTCATCAGGCTTGTCATTCTATTCATGATCGGCTACTGTATTTTGCTTCATATAATTTTGTTTTTTAGGCAGTCTCATATATAACCCAGTATGACCTCAAACGTATGGTCTTTCTGCCTTCCTCTTCAGCCGCTGGAGTGCTAGGATTGCAAGTGTGCATCACCACACTTGGTTCAGCTACTCTATTTTGAACAATTTCCTTTTTATTCATCCTAAGTTGGTCATAATTTTATTGAAATAGCAATTCAAAGCAGAAGTCCATGTTTAGAATGTTTTTCATGTATCATGAGGTCTTTCATGAGAAAGCCTACCTACTACCATTCACCATCTAAAAGTATAGCAATTCTTGTTCTAGTTCTAGATGTACTGACTGGATCTCAACCTGCCTGCCATCTTTTGAAGGCCCTTGCTCCCTATTTTGTGGGAGAAAAAAATCATTTGGACAACTAAATGAAATATGACCACTCACCACTCAGTGACTAGCCATCAACTCACTTCAGTGTAAAGGAATACCCACTTACTTCCTCTTATTCCACTGGACAGGCAAATGTATTTCCTGTTTACATCAATGAATTGATCTGAGTGTCAAAGTCTTTTCTCTTCCATAGAGGCATTGTCTATATGGGTAGTTTTCTGTCAGTGCATGTAGAAACCTAATAGGAGGGCATGAAACAGCTTTATTATAAAGAAAAGCCAGCACACTAAGATGTCATTCTCCATAGGTGGCAAAAGAAGACAAGACTTAGTGAGTCAGTACAAAAATTGATTACTAACAACACAGCAACAGCTGCAGCTGCAGCAGCCTAAGAGTTCCAGTTCACCTGTCCCTGAATTCCACTGTGTGACGCTTCAGGAGCAGATGGCAGCTACAGATACTGGGTTTCATCACAGCTGAGCAACTTGGGATACAAATTTAGTGCCTTTATATAGAAACTAGTTAACCAGCCAATCATTCTCCAGCAGGAAGGGAATGTTGGAGCTGCAGTCCTACTGTGGTTTCATGTCAGAAATTTTCCTTTCTTCTTCCCAGTGCCCATGTAGAACCTTAGGGTCCACTGCCACATGTTTCCAATGGTTTATGCCAGTATATTTGATGTGTTTCCACTTCCTTTGTTAATTTTTTTTTTCTGAGAGCAGAGACTTGACTTTATAAGTTGGTGTGGAATCAATGAGAGCATCAGTCTTGAATGTGCCATCATGGAAATATCCGGAGTTTGTAATGCACATGCAAGGTCTTCACATGGGAAACTCTCTGTCTTCAAGAAAGCTAAAAGGGCAAGGATAGGAAAGCTTTTTTTTTTTTTTTGCTGATCTGGATGCCTTAGGGGAATGTAATGGTTCAAGGTCTCAAATTCCCTTTTATACATCTTCACATCCAAGGTTTATCGTGGGTACAACTTTTAAATTACGCCTTGTGATCTTGAGGTAGGAAAATTTCGATTCATATATCCAATTCTGCTTTATATCTGCCCCCTGACCCTGCTTTTCAGTCCTGCTTTCCACTTCTGTGGCAATCTTTTTAGACACTGCTGTAGAATTTATCAGGGTCTTTGGCTGATTTCAGATTGTTTTTATAGTTATGCTTTTAAGTTTACTAAATCATAATCTACAGAAAACAGTGAATAAATTATAAATTTTCAACTGGTTGAATTATTTACCATGTATAATATCCATGTAACAATAATGACAAACAATATATTGCCACATCCCACAATCACTCATCATTCATGCTTGAGGTTATTGAACTTCTAAAGAATTAACAATAATCTGCCATTTCCCATATATTACTTTTGCTTATTCTCCAGCTTCATATAAAATGGTTCCTATAATATTTGGTCTCTTGTGAATGGCTTATTTGATTAGCACACTTTAGTAAAATTCATGTATTTTAGATAGTCTTCTGCTTTATTTGTTATATGATATTTTATTTAGTGACTATACCACAATTTATTTAATCATTGTACTGTTCATTTGGAGAACATCAAGTTTTTGAGCTTTTATGAATAATGATACTGTAAGCACATATACATTTATTCTGGTGTGCTTCTGCTAAATCATTTCCTAGGAACAAAATTGCTGCTTCATGGATTGTGAAAAAATCATGCACATAAGCTTTTGTTACATATTCATTATATCTACATATTTGTATACATATAGTGTATATAGACAGTATTTGTTATTCTGGTTACTCATCTTTACAAAGATATGTTTTCAGTAGTTTTCATTTTAGCTATTAAGATGTAAGGCAAATACAGAACAAGATAGCTTTAATTTTCATTTTACCAATCCTTAAAAACAACGAGAATGAGAACTTGTTCATTATTTCTACTACACATTTATTTTCAGACTTGCTTGTTGCCAATTTTAGATGACATTTTGTCATTTTCTTTATGGAGATGTAGACATTATTTCTATATTCTGGCTAAAAATTTTTGTTGGATATACACATTCAAATACACAGCTTTTTTTCTTAATGAAAAAGAGTTCTTAAGTATTTAATACTGTCCCTTTTAGTGTTGATGCTTTTTATTCCATTTGGTGTGCCCTATTAAAGAAACGGTTGCCTCCCACAAAGTCAGTAAGGCATTCCCTACTCGGGGTTGAAGGTTATGCCTGCTTGTGGAGACCAGAGGATTGTCTCAGCTGTCATTCCTCAAGCCCTGTCCGCCACCTTTTTTTGAACACAAAGAACTCTGTCTAGTCTGGAACTCACAGAGTAAGCAAGACTAAGTGCACTTTGAGCTCCAGAAATCCACCTGTCTCTATCTCCCATACTGGAATTACGAACATGTGCTACCATTGCCACCATGCCCGGCTTTTACATGTGAGTTTTGTGGATCAAACTCTCCCCCTTGCAAGCATTTAACTAATTTAATTACTTCTTCAGGCCTACTCGTGTCTCCTTTTGAATTTTTTTATACATAACTGCATCACAACCTTTTTTTTATGATTTTTAGTAGTTGAACATTCTTTCCTCAGTGTAGTATCACTTTTATCATGAATCAGGTAACAAACGATGTCTGTGTAGACTTGTGCATTTTATATGCTCTCTGAACTAATTAGTGTCTGCATAACATTTCAGCAATCTCTATAGTCTTCTGTTGGTTTATTTTTAGCATACATTAATTGTACAAATTAATGTATTGGGTAATTTATTTTATTATGATAGTTCCATATGTGAGTAGACTGTACTTTGGTCATGTTATTACTTAAATATTCCTAACAGTAGTTTCTAATAGTAGTCCTCTTTTTTCTTTTGAATTATGCATAGGAGAGAAAACACATGGTGTTTGTATTTATGAGACTGGCTTATTTCAATAATTATGATAATGCTTAGTTCTATCAACCTTCGGCTGATGTTATAATTTCATGTTTTTATGGTTGAGTAAAAGCTCTCTCGTGTGTTTGTGAGAAAAAGAGAGATAGAATAATAGAGACAGAGAGCTTCCTTAATTTAATCATCTTTAACAAGCACATGGACTGTTTCACAACGTGGCTGTTTGGAAAAGTGCCACATTAAACATGGTTATGCAGGAATTTATATTTTATGCTGATTTTGATTCCTTTAGGTGTATACTCAGGGATGATATAACTAAATTATATGTAGTTCCACTTTAAGTCATTTGAGAACTTCAATATTGACTGAAATACTAGCTGCCCATAAAGTAGAAGCTACCATCAAAGTAGAAGAGATCCTCTTCCTGTTTCTTCACCAGCATTTGTAATTTTTGTTGTTGTTGTTGCTTTGTTTTCATCATGATACCTATGCTGATTGGATTTAGAAAGACTCTTTACATAGCTTTGATTTCTATGTCCCTGATAGCTATGAATGTTGAAACTTTTTCCATGTGCACTTTTAGTCATTTATAAATTTTCCATTTAATTTATTTTTACTGATTGGAGTGTGTGATTTATGATGCATATTCTTCACACATGGGCCTTGAAACAGGGCAAGAGTAAGAGCTACCTTCAAAACTCATCCTGCCAGCTAAACTCATAGAACACCTGACCGAAAATACACTTGTACCAGTTGTGAGTGGAGGTGGAAAATGGGTGAGCAGTTGTGGAAATACAGTTCCACCAAAAGCCTGTGGAGTGCTGAGAATATAAAAAACACCCTACCCAAAGTGGTCTCCATGGCAAGTGCAGGAAGTTGGGGGGTCTTGGACAGTGTATGATGCTGTGTGTACTCACCATGTTAATTTCTGTCTTAGTGTCCTATTCATATTCACACACAGATGCTCCAGCTCTTCCTGCCAGATGACACAGGGCCATCATTCTCATATTGTATGGTTCACAATTCCCACCACATTGTCTTATGTCCCTGGATCTGTGTCCAGGTTGTAAATAGTTTCCTGGGCCCGCAATTGTTCTTGAGGAGGTCACTTACTTAGACCATGTAGATATACAAATGTAAGAGCTTCTACTTGACATAGATGAAAACATTTGAATGTAAGGCCTTTTGTACAATGATTCTCCACTGTGGAACCAATGGGCAAAGTAGAGGATATAAGTTGTCTACTTGTTATACATAGTATAGCAAGTATAGCAGATCAAAGTACACATATCTTAAACTACATTTTTGTTTTGAGTTTAAACTTTAAAACAATCTGTGGCAAGCAGATGCCTTTGTAACAGAAAATCTTCTTCCTTTTGTGAAAGGTTCTGCACTCAGTCTTAGTAGCTGAGCTACGCTTAATAAACATAGAAAATGGCGAGATCAAAGAGAAAAGGATCATAGAAGATGTACAGATATTACATTATCTGTAATATCTGCCACACAATAAAGTCACTAGCCACACACAGCACAAAAATTGTGATCCATAATTAAGAAAATTAGAAGCCAGTATAAATTAATGAGGGATGACGCAGGTGCTGGAATCAGTGCTAATACTACAGAAGAAATGAGCCTTACCAAGTTAATGCTGCCAGAATATGATATCTAAAGTGTTTTCCCAAGTGAATATACATATTAAGATTCAATTGATATGGGGCTATACTTCAGTGGTAGAACATTCGCCTGGCATGTATAAGGTTCTAGGAATGGTTCCAAGCACTACAAAAAAGGACATAATAAATTTCAAGGATCAAAAATCCAAAGTGTGGCTCCTGTCATGTGTGACTAAATTATTAATAATTTTGGAAGTGGAGCAAAAAGATAACAAAAAACAAATCAGAAAATAATTCAAGCTAAATATTTTATAAAACTATCAATTGATAGGATAAAGCTGTGGAATTGCAACAAGATAATCCAGCTCTTAAAACAATAAATTTAGGATATGTACCCATGTCTGCATTCCATG
The DNA here is from genome assembly GCA_028658305.1 of Pachyuromys duprasi. Classification (NCBI taxonomy): domain Eukaryota; kingdom Metazoa; phylum Chordata; class Mammalia; order Rodentia; family Muridae; genus Pachyuromys; species Pachyuromys duprasi. The sequence continues at coordinate 55,422,248 of CM053742.1, read as the reverse complement.
ACATCAGATGGATGGATTGAAATCAGACACATGAATTTGCAACTGCTAGTTTTGATTAAAACATCAAGATTCTGAGCCCCTCTTCCTGACATACCTCCTACAGAAAAGTTAGTTAAGATAGAACACACTAGCATTGAACTCATCAGGCAGCCACGTGGAAAAGAAGATTTATATATACAAATCCTCCTGGTATCATTACTGAGATATATTCTGACTAATGTATAATAGTGTTAAAGTAGTTCAATATGCTAGATCCAAGATGGCTGCCACAAGAGAACACTGTGTCTGAGGAGTAGGAGAGCAGAAACAACGCAGCGACCAGGAGACAGAACTCTGGGACCTAAAATGCCAGCATTTGTGATTGCCAGGTGAGCAGAACTCCTACAGTAAGAAAATCAGTGGGAAAACCCTAGGGACACCCAGTTATTACCTGGAAAAATCTCTGGGTGACCAGCGGTGCACAGCTCTGATCTGAACAAGCAGCTGCGCTGGGCGCCCACACCCATCATAATAGACTGGATCACACAGTCTCATGGGCAGTCTGAGGAGGAACCGGGTACTGTTTTCACTGACCTGCACACTGTGAGTGCACACTGCACCCAGGTTCTGCTTCAACCCACGGGTATACGGCAGGCGCATACCGATCGCCAGAACCACCCCAGACTGAGAGGGTCAGGGGACCGTTTTTTGACCAGTCTGTACACTGCGGGCGCACACCGCACGCTTCCACCAGCAAAACCTCAGTCCCTGTGCCAGTCTGCGGGCAAGTCTGGGAAGGACCCAAGTACTGCTTCAACCCACAGGTGTACGGCAGGCGAACACCAATCGCCGGAACCACCCCAGACTGAGAAGGTCCAGGGACCTTCTTGACCAGACTACACACTGAGGACAAACACTGCACCCATCCACCAGCAAAAACCTCATTCCGTGTGTGTGTGTCCACAGTCAAGACAGAGAAGGTCTCGGGCACCATTTCAGACAGGCCTGCATACAGCGGATGCACACCAACCCAAACCCACTGTGTGTGCCCCAAATATCATCTCAGACCATGGTGCACAGCCCCTGGCTCAGAAGAGGGGGCCAAATCTCCATTCCAGGGGAGAGCCCTTAGCAGCAAGCCCAGGGCGGAGTGCACAGACCCCAGCTGACATCTCAAACCTGGACACTCAGACTCTAGCACAGAGTGAGGAGTAAAGCCTCCAGACCAGAGGGGTGACCAGACTGCAGTGCTCACAGCTTCTAGCACAGAGCACGAAGCCGGACACACAGAGCCAACAACAAAGTTCAACTGAGACACACTAACAAACCACTGGAAATCCCTGATCTTCTTGAAGAATACTCCTGACACAAGAGATTGACAGTTTCAGACTGAAGTACAGCCTTAAAGCACAAACAGCTCCCTGATTATATATAAACAAATGCCCAGAAATCGGGGAAAGAACTCACCCAACAAAAATCAGGACACCATGGCCCCAACAGAAACACCCAAAAGCAGTGGAGATTTTAATTCAGTGGAGACATGGGAAAATTATGTTAAAGCTTTGATTATGCAGATATTGGAGGAACAAGAGGAAAGACAAAAAGAGGAAATGAACAAGGCTCTCAAAGAAATGGAGAAGAAATTAACTGCCCACATAGAGGAACAATCAAAGATAGACAGAGAGGAAACAA
>CM053742.1:55348822-55420077 GCA_028658305.1 Pachyuromys duprasi | reverse complement strand
GCTCGGTGTAGGACTGAAGACCCTACTGAGGGAAACAGGGACTGTTTCAGTCATGATCTTGATGGCTGACTCTTTGACCCTCCCCCATACAAGCCGGGGAGTGACAGACTGGCTAGATCCCAGGGGCAGACATTGCAGCCAGCCCTGAGGAGACAGGATGAGCTGGGGTTGGGTGGAAGGGAAGGAGGTCCTCCCCTGTTGGTGGACTTGGAGGGGGCGGGGAGGAGGGAGATGAGGGAGGGAGTGGGAAGGAGGGAGGGAATGAGGGAGGGGGCTATGTCTGGGATGCAAAGTACCTAACCTGTGATTGATATAAAAATAAATAAATTTTTTAAAAAAGTAGTTCAATAATTTATCCCAAATTTACAAAGTAATATAATTATTATGATAAATCAGTTAGAATACTTAAATCAGTATTTCTTTGTCTGTATTTACTTTAAATCCCCATTCTCTTTCCTTACCGAGGAAAACAATAGTATACCGTCTTGTCTCAATGAATTTAATTTCTCTCGGTGAATGATATATAAAATTATACTATATATATCCAATAAGTAGCCTCTTGTGCCTGTTTTCTCTGTATATTTTTAAGATTTTATATATGTTTAATAATTTTTATTTTTATATTATTCACTTGTTATTTACTTTGTATCCCAGTTGTAGTCCCCTCCTGAATTCTCTCCCAACCCCACCCTCCCTCCCTCATCTCCTCCCTGTCCCTTTCCAAGTCCACTGCTAGGGGAGTTCCTCCTCCCCTTTCATCTGACCCTAGCCTATCAGGTCTCTTCAGACTGGTTGCATGTCCTTCTCTGTATCCTGGCAAGGCTGCTCCTCCCTCGTGGTAGGGGGAGGTCAAAGAGCCAGCCATTGAGTTCATGTCAGAAATAGTTCCTGTTCCCCTTACTAGGGTACCCACTTGGATACTGAGTTACCATGGTCTACATCTGAGCATGGGTTCTAGGTTATATCCATACATGATCCTTGGCTGGAGAAACAGTCTCATAGAAGACCCCTGCACCCAGATATATTTGGTCCTTGTGGAGCCTCTGTCCTCTCTAGGTCATACTAATTCCCCCTTCTTTCATATGATTCCCTGCACTCTGCCGAAGGTTTGATTATAAGTCTCAGCATCTGCTTTGATACACTGCTAGATAGAGTCTTTCAGAGGCCCTGTGTGGTAAGCTCCTGTCCTGTTACTTGTTTTCTCCTTCTTCCAATGTCCATCCCATTTGTCTTTCTAAGTGAGAATTGGTCATATTACCCCGGGCCCTCTTTCTTGTTTATCTTCTTTAGGTGTACAGATTTTAGTATGCTTATCCTATCTTATAGGTCTAGTACCCACTTATAAGTGAGTATATACCATGTGTGTCTTTCCACTCCTGGGATATCTCACCTCAGGATGATCTTTTCTGGATCCACCATTTCTGTGCAAATTTCATGATTTCCTTGTTTTTAATTGCTAAGAAGTATTCCACTGTGTAAATGTACCACAATTTCTGGATTCATTCCTCCATTGGTGGATATCCAGGTCATTTTCAGGTTCTGGCTATTATGAATAAAGCTGCTACAAACATGGTTGAGCAGCATCTTAAACAAATGGTGCTGGTACAACTGGATGTCTACATGCAAAAAAAATGAAAATAGATCCGTATTTATCACCCTGTACAAAACTAAAGTCCAAGTGGATCAAAGGCCTCAACATAAAACCATATACACTAAATCGCTTAGAAGAAAAAGTGGGGAAAAGCCTAGAACTCATTGGCACAGAAGACAACTTCCTGACTAGAAAACCATCAGCACAGGCTTTAAAATCAACAATCAATAAATGGGACCTCATGAAGCTGAAAGCTTCTGTAAAGCAAAGGATACTGTCGCCAGAATAAAATGACAGCCTACAGACTGGGAAAGGATCTTCACCAACCCTATATCTGACAGAGGGCTAATATCCAGAATATATAAAGAACTAAAGAAGTTAAAAAGCAATAAATCAAGCAATCCAATTAAAAAGTGGGGTACAGAGCTAAACAGAATTCTCAATAGAGGAATATAGAATGGCAGAGAAACACTTAAAGAAATGTTCAACATCCTTAGCCATCAGAGAGATGCAAATCAAAATGACCCTGAGATTTCACCTTACAGGAATCAGAATGGCTAAGATCAAAAACTCACATGACAACACATGCTGGAGAGGTTGTGGAGAAAGGGGAATCCTCCTCCACTGCTGGTGGGAATGTCAACTTGTACAACCACATTGGAAATCAATCTGGCTCTTTCTCAGACAGTTAGGAATAGTGATTCCTCAAGATCCAGCTATACCACTCCTAGGCATATGTCCAAAAGATTCTTAATTACACAACAAGGACATTTTCTCAACCATGTTTGTAGCAGCTTTATTTATGGTTTTTGTTTGTTTTGTTTTGTTTTTATTAGTGTTTATTTGAATGTATGTCTGTGTATCATGTACTTGCAGTTCCAGGGGAGGCCAGAAGAGGGCAATAAATGACCTGGTATTAGAGTCTCAGATGGTTGTGAGCCACCATAAGGGTTCTGGGAATTGAACTGTCTTCCTAGAGAAGAGACAGTGCTCTTAACCAATGAGCCATCACTGTACACATCTTTAAAATTCATCTGCCATAGTATAAATTTGCAGTTTTTATTAAATAATATTCCATTTGTGGATTAATATTTTATTTATTCATTCATCAGTTTGTGGGTATTTGGGACATTTCCAGCCTGGAGACATTATAAATGGTGCTTTTCTGTTTTTATTACAATGTAAGTTTACATGTGTACAAATTTTTATTTTTGTGTGAGGATTCTTACCAGGAATTGAGTTTCTGGGTCGCAGAGTAGCTTGATTTTTTTTTTATTCTCTGAGAAATTGTCAGAGTTTGTAATATATCCCCATGGTTTTATAATTGTATCTAAAATGCATGAAACCCATTTTCTTACATATACTCAGTAACACTTCTTAGTGTCTGTCTTTTTCGCCATTGTGGCAGATGTACAGTAGTAACTAGCTGTGCAATTGATTTTTATTCCCTTAACAACTAGTGCTAGACTGATTTTCATGTAGCTGCTAACCATTTATATATCTTATTTTAAAAATCCCCATTCAAATCTTTTTGTCCATCTTTATCCATTATTGTATTAGTCCCATCATTTTTGTGTTTTGAGAATTATTATTCTGGATATGAAATCTAAGCAGTACGCATAGCTGATAAACATTTCTTCCTGTTTTGTAAGTTGTCATTTTACTTTCTTTATAGGAAAAAATTATATTCTCCTTAATTTTGATGAAATTCATAATTTATATTTTCTTAATACCTAGGGATATATAACCTTTTAATCTATTTATTGGTCATTTGCATTTCTCTGTTTTGTTTTCCATTAATAATAATAATATTATTATTATTACAATTTATTCAATTTGTATCCTGCCTGTAGCCCCCTCCCTTATCTATCCCTGATCCTACTCTCACTATTTTTTCCTCTGCTATGTCCCTCCCCTAGTCCACTGATATGGGAGGTCCTCCTCCCTACTATCTGACCCTAGCCCATCTGGTCTCATCAGAACTGTCTGGATCTTCTTCCTCTCTGACCTAGTTAGGCCACCTCCTCATGGGGAGATAATCAAAGAGCAGGCAAATGGGAGGCCTGCAAAAATGTGGGCCAATGCGGGCCTGCAGAGACTAATGAATCAACCAAGGACCATGCATGGAGAGAACCTAGACCCCCTGCACAGATGACAGCTCAGTCTCCAAGTGGGTTCTCTAGTAAGGGGAGCAGGGGCAGTCAGTATCATGAACTTGGTTGACTATTCTTTCCTTTTTTAGTTTTTGAAAATTGTTCAGTTTGTTGAGCACAGTGGCTCACACTTACAATCCCAAACACTCAGGGAGACAGAAGCAGGTGGATCTCTATGAGTTCAAGGCCAGCCTTGTCTACAAAACTAGTCCAGGACAGCCAAGGAAACAGAGAGAAACCCTGCCTTGGAAAAATAGATAGATAGATAGATAGATAGATAGATAGATAGATAGATAGATAGATAGATAGATAGATAGATAAAAACAAAAAAGAAAGAAAAATTGTTCAGTTCATTTGCCCATTTGCTGATTGGCAAATTTTATTGGCTTGATATTTAATTTGGGCAATTATTTGTGAATTCTGGAAATTAGAACTTTTCCTGAGAACTTTTCGAGAGTGGGCGGTTCAGCTGGGTACTCTGAGGTTAAGCCTGATGTTTCCCTCACTGTGGGGTTTTCTCCCAACAGAGAAACCCAGTCTCTGGTGCTTTGGAGCCCATAGTTCTCTCTGGGAAGGTGAGTCGGGCACCCAGGCGGGTCTCTGGGATGGCAGCTGAGTGCCTGCTGGACCCAGGGACCTTTTCCAGAGTCTAGGTGACCTGAGGTCAGTCCAAATTTCTTCCTTCACGGTGGGGTTTTCTCTCTACTGGAAAATCCATTCTCTGGTGTTGTGGGGCCCACAGTTCAGTCTGGGATGGGGATCAGAGCTTGCAGGAGTGTGGCTCTGGGCCAGCTACTGAGGGCCTGCTGGCATGGGGAACTCTTCCGGGGTCTAGCTGGGTGACTTGTGAATGGACCAGATTGTTTCCCACACAAAGCGGTTTCCTCTTGCCTAGGAAACACAATCACTGGGGTTTTAGGGCCCACAGTTTGGTCTTTTGGTCGCTGTGCAGTCACTGCTGCCTTGTTCACCACACACACTATCATCTCAGCACTGCCATCTTGGATCCCAGCCCTCCCATCTTAATTAAGTTTTTTGATGAAATTCAGTTTAAATAATTTTCTTTGGTTAGATTTGCTTTTGTTTATTTTTGAGAATGTCATACATGATTCTGTATTTACATCATTAGCATTCTTTCCAACTCCTCCCATGTCCCTCTATGTCCTCTCAAATTCATGACCTCTTCTTCTATAATTATTATTGGTACATACATAAATACATGTACAAACAATTTATCTATGTACTACCTATTGAGCTGATTTAGGTGTTGCTCTTATGTACATGTGTTTAAGGCTGACCACTTGGGACTTATCACTGGAGAAGCGTAGACTTTGATATATATATATCTTCATCTAACCTTAGGTGATAAAATTTTATTTTATCTATATAGTCATTGAAAAAGGCTTATGGTTTTAGCTAATATGTCCTTGCATATATTTGTTTGGAGTAAATTTTATATTCTGTAAGATACAACCCTAAATTTGTTATTTTCACACAAGTACCCAAATAATAAATACTAGGATCATTAGTTGAAAAGACGGTTTTCTGTGGTCTTGGTGCCATGATTAACAGTGCTGTGGTAATAAATGCAAGAGTCAGGAAAATTTCTCTTTGTTCTTAATTTTTGAGTGTGGTTTCTTTCTTTCATTTTAAGCACAAGAAGCTGATTGGTCTTTCAAATGCTTTTTCTTGATCTATTGAGATTATGCAGTTTTTTTTCTATTTTATCCTATTAACAGTGTCTTACTTGATTGATATCCAGATGTTAAAGCTTGCACTCCTTCAATAATGACATGGTGTGTTTAATTCTTTCATATGTTGCTAGGTTTGGTTGGCCAACATAGTTTGGTGCTGTTTCCGTCTGTGTTCATAAAAATATTTTAATCTGTATCTTTCTTGTGGTAGCAAAGTAATTAATTCCGGTTTTACACATGAGTTAAAATTGCTTTCTTCATTTTTGTATTTTGAGATTTTTTTAAAGTTTGTTCTTTGTTTTTAAAATATTAGCACATACCAACTATTAAGAGGTAGGGGGCTGGAGAGATGGATCAAAGGTTAAGCTCACAACCTGCTCTTCCAGAGGTCCTGAGTTTAATTTCGAGCAACCACATGCTGTCTCACAACCATCTATAATGAGATCTGGTATGCTCTTCTGGCGTGCAACCACACATTCAGTTAGAACACTGTATACATGACAAACAAATAAAACTTTTTTTTAAAACCCACAGAATTATTCATTTTTTAAAAAAGCTTTATGAGGATTTTTCAAATTTATTTTTTAATGATTATAGTTTGTTCACTTTGTATCTTAGCTATAGCCCTCTCCCTCATCACCTCCCAACCCCACCTTACCTCCTTCTTCTCCTCCCATACATCCCCTCAGTCCACTAATAGATGAGGTCCTCCTCCCCTTCCCTCTGACCCTAACATATCAGATCTCATCAGGACTGGCTGCATTGTCTTCCTCTGTGGCCTGGTAAGGCTGCTCCCCCATCAGGGGGAAGTGATTAAAGAGCCAGCCACTGAGTTCATGTCCGAAACAGTCTCTGTTCCCCTTACTTGGAAAACCACTTGGACACTGAGCTGCAATATGCTATATCTATGCAGGGGTTCTAGGTTATCTCCATGCATGATCCTTGGTTGGAGTGTCAGTCTCTGAAAAGACACCTGGGCCCAAATATTTTGGTTCTGTTATTCTCCTTGTGGAGATCCTGACCCTCCAGGTCTTTCTATCTCCCCCTTATTTCATAGATTCCCTGCACTCTGTCCAAAGTTTGCCTATGAGTTTCAGCATCTGTCTTGATACCCTGCTGGGTATAGTCTTTCAGAAGCCCTCTGTGGTAGGCTCCTGTTCTGCTCCCTGTTTTCTCCTTCTTCCAATGTCAGTCCTGTTTGCCTTTCTGAGTGAGGATTGATCATCTTACCCAGGGTTCTCCTTCTTGCTTAGATTCTCTAGGTGTACAGATTTTAGTATGTTTATCCCATATTATATGTCTAATATATATACCATGTGTGTCTTTCTGCTTCTGGAATACCTCACTCAGGAAGATATTTTCCAGTTCCCGTCATTTGCCTGCACATTTCATGATGCCCTTGTTTTTTATTGCTGAGTAGTATTACAATGTGTAAAGGTACCACAATTTCTATATCCATTCCTCTGCTGAGGGACATCTGGATTGCTTCCAGATTCAGGCTATTTATAGGGATTTTTAAGTCACTATTACTGTCTCTTCACTTTTTTATAAGCATTTCCAGATTTTCTGTTTCTTATCAAGTTGTATATTTAGAGCTTTATTTCTAGGAAATTTCCCAATTCATATTGTGTAATTATTTTGTTGTCTTATAATTATTTAGGAAAATTCTCCTCTATTGTGGAAATATTCCATTATTATGCATATATGGCTAGTTTGAATCTTAATGATTGTCTTTTTTCATAGTACAGCAAAATTATTTTCAGCTTTTTCAATTTTTTTCAGTCGGGTTTACACTCACTAATTATTGCTCTTGTTTTTTAATTGTCTATTTATTTACACCTTAATGTTTGTTCTATTCTGATGCTTGCTTCAGATTTAGTTTGTTAATTTCATTTATAACCACTATAAACAAATACAAAATGAAAACTTAAACATCATAAACACAAGCTACTTTTGAATAGTCAAAATGTTTATTCATTGTTATTCATACAATGAGGTTGTATGGGTGCCTTGCACAATAGCATATGATTGCCAACATCATTAGCCCACTGTTAACTGCCCATTCACAACTACTAGACTAGGAATAATTTTAAAAGTAGACAATGCCACATGTTGGTGAAGATATGAAGAAAAGGTAAGCCTCACCCTGTGCAGACGAGAATGTGGAACATGGAAAACTCTTTGGCAGCCCTCAAAGAGTTACATATTGAGCTACCCTCAACCTTAAAAATAAAAAAAAAAAAAACACTCCACATATCCTAGGGAGATAAACACATTTCATATGAAAATATGTGGAAGAATAAAATGTAATAGCTTTCATTTTATGCCCCAAATTCGGAACATTACCAACATCCACAACTGATAAGTAGATAATAAAATACGATTACTAGAGCTTGGGTGGTGCCTGTGTGCAACAGCGAGCCCTGGCTCTGACCCCTTAGGTGCAATGCTCCCCAGGGCAGAGGGGTGAACCAGCGATTCACTGGCCCTGGGCATAGCGAACCCAGTGGCGGGCATCATCGGTTCCGCGTCCAAGAGTGTGTGACCTTTCCAGTCCAGTAAGGCCTATGTGGAAACCATGAGGGAAGAACTGGCCGATTGGCTCAGTGCTTTGTATGATCTAGATCTATCTGGCGGTGGTGATGGCTTCCTCACGGGGCTGGCCACAGGCACACCAATGCTGTCATGGAATCTGCCTGGGCTCTGGCTCCTGCCTGCCCAACTGGAGGTGTGGCCTTCTCGGCATGCAATGTGACCACCAGCTCCTTCGTGGCCCAGGACACCGTGGCTATTTTCATTGGCTGGTGCCAGGCAGAGCGGGGCGTGTCTGAAGTGCTCATATTTGAGACAGAGGACCTGGAATTGCACAAGAAAGAGAAGAGCATGTGCTGTGCCTTCTGGAGGTGGCCTGGCGTGGGGTGCACTGAGGCCTGATAGCCCCGAGGCTGGTACAGTTTGAGTAGGAAATGGAGCCAGAGGTTCGTCTGCCCTTCAGGTCCTCAGTGTTCCTGCTGCTGAAGAGGATGCCACTGAAATTGTCACTGCACAAAGAGGTTCCCAAGTGCGCACCCCGCATGACACTCAATGACCTTTGAAATCTCCAGGAGCTGGGGAGGAAGATCCTGGGCGGTTGCACCTGCCCAGAAAATTTTCCCATGATCAAGGTCCGTGAGGGGAAGAAGTGGGTGGGAGACTCCAGCTTGCTCATCTTAATGAGGGTGTTGATAATCCAAGGGATGTTGTGTGTGGGGTGGAGGTTGGGACACACTGGAACAGTACCTAAACAAACATAACCCTTGACGCTGCTCCTCTACTGCCCACCGTCCACCCCAGCAAAGGACAGTGGTTTTCTCCCCTCAGATGGGTCACCCACTCCTAGCTCCCTCCCTAGGCCCTAGCAGCACAGTTCCTGAGAGTTAGCTGCAGGATTCCCAGGTGGAAATGACCCCCATCAGCCTGTGAAGCACAACAGAGGGGCCTGAGTGCAGGCCCTGAGATCAGCTGCCCTGGCTCCCGTCGCTAGTAGGGGGACAGTGACTGCTCAGCCTCCTCTGCCCAGAGAGGCCCATTGGTGCCTGCAGCAATGACCACTGGCTCCCTGAGGGAGCGACCCAACCACCAGCTGACCTCCAGCCTGCTGGCCTCCCCAAGGCAGCAGCTCCTCGCAGCCAGTCTAGAGACCTGACCAGGGATAACTCCTTATGTCTCTGGGAGGCCAAGACACTCAGTCATAGGCTTCCAGCCCAGCAAGGTGTGCCTGCAGCCAGAGCCTTGAGGAGCAGGCCCTACTGGTGGTGAGCAGGGAACAAGATTGGCCGTAATCATGGGCGGCCCGGAGCAGGAGTGGTGGGGGATCAGAGGATTCTGGAAGAAGTACCCCGCAGACTCCACGTGCCTCCAGCCCTCCAGCACCCTGGCCTTCCAGGAGCCTGATTCCAGGCCCAAAGCTGGCCACCACACAACCCTATGGGATCAGCCCCTGGCTCTCCAGCTCCAGACTCTGCTTACTGTTCTTCCAGCAGCTTATCTTCATCACTCAGTGTCCTGGGTGTCGAGTGTGGCCCACCCAGGGAATCGGGCCCCATTGCCAATGGGCTTCCTGGGCCCAGCAGGCAAGCCTGTTGAGCTCTTCCAATAGAGGCAGCCCCTCTCTTGCTGTAGGGGGGTTGCTGGATACAAACAGGAGTTTTCTGGCTGGCCCAGAACCCTCACTGACCTAGGCAAGGGGACGGATGGGACACACAACCAGATTGCAAACCCTCATGCATCCCCACACCTCGGAGACCCTGCCACCCATCAGGACCCATGGAGCTCAGGACTTGGCATGCCTTGCAGTAGGTCATCCCAAGGCCCAAGCCACGTTCTTAAATGTGGTGGACTCACTGTGCTACCCCCATATCCCATTCCATTTTCTTTATGGCCTCAACCTACCCTCTGCATCGGAGATCTTCCCCCTTCCACCTCTTGAGCACAAGACCTCATCGGACCAGACCCTACAGGATCACATGGCACAATGGGAAACCTGTTGTTCATTCTGGTTTGGGTGATGAGCATTGCTATTTAATTACTAATATTACTGAATGCCTTAGAGGAGACAGGTCCAGCCCGGTGTCCTAAGGACTTGTGGTTCAGTAAGCAGAACCTCTGACAGTAAAGTTTTGCTCCAGATCCTGCTTTTAAAAATGCGAGGGAAAAAAAAAAAGTTAAAAAAAAAATGAGGGCCTCTGAAGTGAGGGCATATGAAATCAGATGCTGAGACTCATAGCCAAACTTTGGGAAGAATGCAGGGAATCTTATAAAAGAAGTGGGAAATAGTAAGATCTGGAGAGGACAGGAACTCCACAAGAAGATTAAAAAAAAATTCAGCACACGGGTCTTTTCTGATACTGATACTCCAACCAAGGACCATGCATGGAGATGACCTAGAACCACTGCACAGATGTAGACCGTGGCAGCTCAGTGTCCAAGTGGGTACCCTAGTAAGGGGACTGTCTCTGAAATGAACTTAGCCGCCTACTCTTTGATCATGTCCCCCTGATGGAAGTGCAGCCTTACCAGGCCATAGAGGAAGACAATGCAGCCACTCCTGATGAGACCTGATAGGCTAGGATCAGAGGGAAACGGAGGAGAACATCCCCTATCAGTGAAATGGGGGAGGAGCATGGGGGAGAAGAGGGAGGTAGGGTGGGATTGGGAATGGATAAGGGCAGGGGCTACATTTGGGATATAAAGTGAATAAACTGCAATGAATAATAAATAAATAAAATTTAAGATTTTGATTAATACATATAATAGAGCATTAGCATGCAGCAAAAAAAATGGACAAAGAAAGCACTGGTATATGTTACAACATAAGTAAATGGGAGGGGAAAGCATGATGAGTGAAAGAGGCATTTTACAAAACTACCAAATACTTTATAGTGAAAGGTATGTAAAGTATTGAAAAGAAGCAAATTTATAAAGATAGAAAATTGATTACCAAGAGGCTAAAGGTGGGTATAGAGGGGGCACTCACAGACATTTGATCTAGACTGACTAAAAATAGTTGTAGAGTCTAAGGATGTAACTCAGTGGCAGAGCTCTTGCCTACCATATAAAAATTCCAAAAAATAAAACAAAAGAAACAAACAAAAAAAAATGAAGGCAAGGTGGCACACACCTGTAATCCCAGCACTTGGGAAGGCAGAGGCAGGCAGATCATTGTGAGTTCGAAGCCAGCCGAGTCTACAAAGAAAGTCCAGGACAGTCAAGGCTACACAGAGAAAGCCTGTCTTGAAAAAAGACCTCCAAAAATGATATAATAATAATAAAACTTCTAAAATTACAGTGATGGTATCTTCATAATGCTCCACATATACTAAAATCCAAAGTATAATATACATTAAAGTAGCTGATTGTAGAATGTATAGCTGTGTCTTTAGAAAAAGAAACCAGTGCCAGGTACAGTGGTATGGACCTGTAATCCCAGAACTTGGGAAACAGAGAGAGGTAGGTGAGTCAGTAGTTCAAAGCCAGCTCTGATTATACAGCAAGTTTGATGCCACCTGGGCTGAAGAACTCTGTTTCAAAAACAATAACAATAATTAAGTGAGCTAGAAAAGACAGTTAGGATAGACATAAGAGCTAGTGAAGAGATGGATAATTGTAGCTTAATCCCACAAGGCAAAAAAAAAATGACTATCATAAGCAAATTTTCCTATTATGGTAAAAAAACTCTAACCAAAGCAGCTAAAGGGAGAAAAGGTTTACTTTGTTTCATAGTTGAGTATAACAGCATATCATGGTAGGGGAGCCCAGGCAGCAATAACTTGAGCTAGCCAGACATTTTTTATCTTCATAGGGGGAGCAGAGAATGACGAATGCTTGTGCTCATCTCGTTTTTTTCTTTGACAGTACAGATTCCCAGCCTTGGGGATGACACTACAGACAGCAGGTAAATCTTCCTACCTCAGCTAAGCTAATTTAACTAAGCTTCAGCCCATCACACAGGTGATTTTAGATTCTATGAAGTTGGCCACTGAGAGCAACTTTCACAGTGAGCAAAATCACTAATGAAAATAGCAACAGGAAAACATACTTTAACAAAAGATGTCAAATCACAGACTCAGCATATGCTGCAAACCTTAAAGTAGAATACATAAAATACAAGGGCACATTATAGAATAATAACTACACTAGAACAAGTACATGGAAAAGCCCCATGCAATACATTTAGATGGAGCCTAAATGAGTAAATTGGTTAAAGTGGATGTTCAAAAATCAGAAACAATCACCACATAAAGGACTTGAAAACAACTGGAATGTTTAGTCAGACTCATTTCAGAATTTTGATTAAAGGAATCTGTCCAACTAGTAATGACATCTAAAACAGTTCAGACTAAAAAACCCCTGCAGAATTAGGACTTTCACATTTGAAGCAGAATTGTTCAGGTGATAAAGAATGTTCTCAGAAGAATATTCTTTCAGAACAGCAACCAAATATAATCATAATAGTCCTTCATATTTGTAGAGAAACTGTAAATTGGATCACCAATCTCCATGAAATCTAAATATCCCTGTCTAGTTGAAGTACTTGTATTAGGATATTGGAGGGATGTAAAAATTGGAAAGTTGTAAGAATTTGCATCTCTCTATTTTAGACTTTCTGCCTTCATCTGTTGCCTTTGGTATATTTATTCAAACAAGAAAACCAGTATGGTAGACAAAGGTGCAGGAAGAAAGAGAAAGAAGAAGAAACAGGGAGCAGGGAGGAGAGAAAAGATGATTTATTTCAAGGAAATGGAGTGGAATATAGATTACGAGGGTCAGCTAAACAAATTTAAAGTCTGTGAGACAGGCAGGCAGAAAAAGAGGATCACATGCATAAGGGAACTTCATGGACAACGGATGATGAAATTGTCACCAGCTATGGGGAAGGCCCTGTGTGATGAAGGGCTGTTGGTATATAATGTTCTTGTGGAATGTATACAATTTACCCTTGTACATTCAAATGCTGATTTCTTTACCCCACTCTCTGGTCTCAATCAGGACACTGTATTGTGATGTTTATTCCAAGCATCACCTGTCTCAAATTTGTGTAAACATGCCACAATTTGTTCTCTGTATTATCAATAAAACAGTCAGCCAATGCTGAGCAATGGAGAGAATAGGGTGGGGCATCCTGGTCCGGAGGGGAGAAAGAAGCAAGTGGGAGGAGAGGACTGGGAACCACCAGGAGAGATGAAGCAACCTAAGATAAGACTAAAAGCAAGTTATAATGCGGGAAATCTGAATTGAAGGAAAATTATGCAGGCTTGGAGGTTTAACATGGAGTAATTATTGCCCAGCATTGTGCTCTTGGTTAATTAAATAAATCTTAGTCTCTGTGTGGTGATTTGGGTATATACAGCTAGGATAGGAATAACCACTGTTTAACTAAAAGTTAAATAAATAGTAAATATTAATAATCAATAACAAAGGGCAAACAATTTTCAATTTCAAGTTTTCTTTTTTGGAATCTAACTTGAGAAATGCTAAAGTTCTTTGAAGGCTTTGAAATAGCCAGATCACGAGTCCCCAGATTACCAAAAGGCTCTGAGTCTGATGCAAAACATATGAGGGCCTTTATTACAAACTCAAGCTGGGTGGCTGCCCTTTACAAGAACAAAGAGGCAAGTGACCCCCAACTCTGGGGGAACAGGGTTTTTAAGAGGGCAAGAAGGAAAGTAGGGAAGTGCAAGTCTTGGCAGTACAGGATTGGGTGAAAGGGTCTCTAGGGAAGCTGACCTTTACAATGATTGGTTTGTTTTCAGGCGCCAAAACTGCAAATGATGAGGTCTGGCTACCTGGGGACACCTGACCCCCAGGGCAAGGTACTGACCTGTTAGGTTAGGCTGCAGGTTAGGCTGTAGCAAGGAGGAGGGGGAGTTAACACATTCCATAGGCTTCCTTAATGGCTGCTTGACCCTAGTCATACCCTCAGGTTAATCTGGGTGGGGGACTGCTGGACCCCTGCTCTGAAAGGATTGTGATCTGGTGACTTTGTCCCAGTCCCAAGAATTAACTCCAAGTTTTTGAACCTCTCATTTCCCCCTTCTCAAGAGGAAAATTTCTTGAATCTTCGAGATGTGTCCAATCACTTAGCTTGATGTTGGGGGTGAGGGCTTTTATATTATTCTTAGCTGCCAGGTGGGATCAGGGACTGAGAATCTCATCTTCTATAGCTGTTTCAATGCTGACCATGGGGCCATCGACAATGGGGCTGTCCTGTAGTCTGAAGCTTCTGGTATCAGTCTAAGATGAGTCCTATTGTGTCCATCAGCTTACACGGGTGTCACAGGTGGTTCCATGCATAATAGACCTGTGAGACTAGACACAGACTAGGAACAAAGTTATTATTTTGAAGTGAAGGGGAATTTATGAGTTGGTGTTGTTTTTAGTGGTAGCCAGGTGTTGGTACTGCGAGCGGAGTGCCATTAGCTGGCTAGTCCCCAGTCTCTGCCTGATGTAGGTCATTAACTGGTTTAACAAACATGGCTCAACAGTAAGTAGTAATATTATGACTGCAAGAGGGCCTAAGAGAGTCGATAGCAAAGTTGTCCACCATGGAGATGTGCTGAACCAAGATTTAAACCATCCTGATTTGGACTCTCTTTTTTACACCTCTGTTTTAAACCTTTCCTGACCTTTGCCAGAGACTCTCTTATTACACACCTGACTTATTGACATAGAAGCAACATTCTTCCTTGAGTGCTGCACATAGCCCCCCATGCCTTCCTGTCTTCCATTGTCACAGCCAAAAGTTTTTCCCCTGCAGCCAAATGGGATAGTTCTTTCCGTCTTTGCTGAAGGAAAGCAATGGCTGATGACAGGATTGGGTTATAGGGCATCGAAGCAAACCACTATTAATTGTATATGAGCAATTATCATATTTGGGGTCCCTAGTGAACTGTATAAGTCCAGATGAAATCGGTTTTTAAGTGGTAGAATATTCCTCACAACCCCATTTTACACAATACATGTCGGCTGAGGTTTTACAATTCTTGAGCCATTGCGCACTTGATTAATTCATGTCTACCAAGAAAATCAACCTTATTTAAAGTCATCTGATTAGAAGTTTTGGTGAGATCTGCAATTTTTTTTTAAGGAACAGCCATATTAAGGTTTGATTCACTAACTGGGAAAGGTGTGTGTAAGACAAAAAAATGGCCACTGCTCTTGCATCCATCCTGTACTTTAATTTATCCAAGTTGAAACATTATAAAGTTTCCATACTTTTGAAATGTTATTAATAAAACATAAGTAATATCCATTACTCAAAACAGAATGACAGATCAGTTATATAATTAGGGATTTATTTTATGCTAAGGGAGCCATTTTCAGATTTAGGTACTGGTCACTACACCAAATATATTCTTCAGAACAGCTGTTTCTGAAGTGGAGTGTGGGCTAAGACAAGGAAAACCACACAATCTATTCCCATAGCCATGAAATTTCATAATGTATATGTATAATATGTGTACATATAAATCTATTCTCAAGTTTAAAATTATTTCCCTGCTATGCATATAAAAATAGAAACAACCGTATATAAAATACTTATCACAATGAAGTTGAATACATGATTGTGGGGGAGATATGCTTGTTATAAATATAGATGCAGTTTTTGGAGTTATCTTTAAATACATTTTCTTACACAGTGGTGGATGATTAAGAATGTTTGCAAACCTTCTCATAGAAAAGCTCACTCACCATATGGCCTTCCCACTACACTTGTTATTTTAGGACACAGAAACTCAGAAGAGGAAGTAAAGGCTGTTTACTTAACCACTACTCTCCCCTCAGTGTGAATTGGCATCATTTCACACAACAGGTGAAATTAAGCCCACTTATGCTTAAACATACTGCCCTTCCCTTAACACATGGTGGGTAATGATAGACTTGGTGTTGATGTTACTATCCCACACAGATTGTCTGTGAATAGCCCTGCTAAATATTTCTGCTTCCACAAAAAGATGAAGTCTTCCTAGAACAAATAGTCTTAGTTGTCATAGAAACAAGGTCTTCTGGCTGATGTCAGTCTACTATAGCAACAGGAAGTAAAAATTCATTCACAGAAACAAAGTTGAAATTACCCAGCTACTAACACCTAGCCTAATTCAATACATAATACATATATGGAAAGAAGAAGGATGAAGGCAGATATTGATACAAACAGAAAAAATATTATAAGCAAATAAGAGTATTAGAGGGCAAAGATTTTTAAAATTGTAGATTAGGGATGTAGTACATATTGATCTAAAAACTATCCTCATATAATAGTTATATTCTATTCCATATAAATCTTAAATTTTCCACTAGAAAACAAGTATGCAAGATGGAGATGCAAATTATTAAATATTTCTACTTCTTATTTCCTTCCAACATTGAGCATAATTTTAAGAAATCAATAATCAAACATCAGGATGATAACTCAGGCTGTCATCACATTCAAGGATACAATCATAAACTCACAAAAATGGGTTCATTTGGAAGCCTTGCTTTCTAATGCTGGAGTTTAATAGTTCTCATTAGTTCTTGCCTCTTTTATTATTTTCCACTTATAAGACAAAACAACGAATACAGATCATTATGGAAAAAATATTTGTATCTGGTTCACAAAGTTAATATTGTCTCTGTATAGAAATTCTCCCTTCAATATTACTTTAGAGTAGAATCTCCAAAATTCATTCAGACTTCAAGATGCTATATATACATTCATGAATGTCTAATTGTAATTATGAAGTTTCAGTGAGGTTGTTAGAAGGTGAAAATAAAGCAGAAACTGAGAGACCTATGAACCTGTTTGTCTCTTATACAAAACACATGAGGAGATAGGTGTTCAAAAGAGTCTCAAGATGTGTGTGGGTATGAAACGTAACAGCTATGGTTAAACTGAAACAACACTAATAAGGATGAGTTCCAAAAGTTAAGGAAAACACAAACTAGGCAATGAGAGGCACAGTCAGGGTGAAAGAATTAAGGTAAGCATTCAAACAAATTTACCTGATAATATTAGAAGAGGCAAAAATTCTTTAGAGTAGAAGTTTGAACAATTTGTTCTGTATCCTAGACTCTATCAGAAGATGAATTTGAGGCTTGCCTTCATCTGGAAAAATAAACATGAAGTGATAAATGCAAGCATCCTATAATAGTATTGTCCACATAGGAAATGTTTCATATGTTAAAATAGTCTATAGAACTACAATCTCAAAATTGATACTAGCAATTTTTTTCAGCAAATTTTATCATGAGGAATCAGGAAGGTTGGAAGATAGGGCCAACAAAGCCCAAGTCATTAATGAAGAACTAAAGATAAAGCCCTTGATGAGTTTCATATCATACTGAAGTTATAGGTGGTGAGTATTGCTTGAATTTTATCACACATAGGGAAGCACACAAGTGAGAAAGACTAAAGTGATTGATAGATCTCTCAGGCTTCAGTGACAAAATAAAATAATAAGAAAGTACTCAATAAGTAAGGATAATAGATTTCCATTTCAATACTTCCATCCACCGGTCCTTTAACTCGATTGTCTAAGAAGCAAAGAATAATAAAGCTGCTCCTGGTGATGTGGCCTTCCTAGGTCACAGAGGAGGATGCAGATAGTCCTGATGAGACCTGATAGGCTAGGGTCAGACAGCAGGAAAGGATGACTCTACCTATCAGTAGACCAGGAGAGGGACATAGAGGGGAGGAGGGAGGATGTTGGGAAGAGGAGGATAGGGTGGGACTGAAAGGAGATGAGGGAGTGGGCTACAATCAGGATATATAATGAGTAAATTGTAAAATAAACAAATAAAAAGAGCATATAGGTGAGGGGAAAAGAATGATAAAGCTAAATGTTCTCCAGGGGCTGAGGAACCAGGCAGTGTTAATCCCTTGCTCATCATCACACAATTGGGAATGAGGGCTGACAGAGCATTTCAGGTCTGTCTACCTACACAGCAGTCCCAGGTGCTCTTTCTACCACTCAATCTACATGTAGGTTTGCTCTCTTTGACTCTTCTAATTGCTACTAAACTTGCCTAAAGACCCAAGAATGTGGCTACCTAGCTAAATGGTATCAAATTCTCACTGGGTGTTTTCCTCCACAAATTGGATCATTAGTATATGCCATCCTACAATTTGCCTTTTCTCATATCACATGACATCTCTGCAGTCAGGACATATAATTCAATGTCCTTGTTAATAGCTCCTTAATTTTTCATTGAATGTGAATATGAAAATGGAAATGATATCACATGCATTTTTATAGATTGTCCAATTAAAATAATATATTATTTCTCTCCTTTTCTGGGACAATGAAAATTTTTTATCTTTGTGATGTCTCCTGACACAAGTCTCAATCTCCTAAAAACTCTTAACTTCACCTAACAGTAAAGCAGTACAATGCACCATGTGTGTGCATGTGTATGTGTTGTTATGTACACACATACATATATTAGTGTATGGGAGGGGAGGGGCCCAAGAAATAAACCATGCCATTTCAGGTCAATTTCTTTGAATGTTTAACCAATGATCATGAAAATAATCTAAAATCATGAAGAAAATCTTATGATTGTCATTCATATACATTCTAAATTAACAATTACACTCAAATATTTATTCTATTGACATATACATTCTTTTGAGAAAACTCTTCTTTAGATTGCAACAAAATATTTAAATACTCTTCCATCTTCCATTATATTTACATCTTTTTGTGTGGACCACTTTCAAAGGATGTGGTCTGCATATTTTTGGATATTAATTTTGGTTACTTTCCTAATTCTAAAATGCCTTAGAGTCAAATTACTGTACAGAAGTGAAACACAAAGCAATAAGGAAGTTAAAATTTGGTTTACCCTACTCCTTGGTCTGTTTGCAAATTTGCATCTGTTAAAATTTTCATTTGTCAAAAAAAAATTTGTTTGTCCATTCCAAATTATTTTATTTTTACCTCCAACTTAAAAGAACAAAAAGATGATTCCACCACATATGGTGGTTCATGTCTGTAGCCACTGAGAGACATAGGAAGGAGGATAACATATTTGAGACCTTTCTGGATTAAAATGAGTTCCTGGCCTGTTTGAACTATATTGAGACATAGACTAAAAACAAACCAGGGGGCTGGAGAGATGGCTCAGCAGTTAAGAACACTGACTCCTCTTTCAGAGGACACAGGTTCAATGCTCAGCATCCACATGGCAGCTCACAACTGTCTGTGTGTAGCTCCTGTTCCAGGGGATCTGACCCCCTCACACAGACATACATGTCAATGTCAAAACACCAATGTACATAAAATAAAAATGAATTACTAAAGATGGCAGTACACCATTAAAGAATCATATTTAAAAAAACAGGGCAGAATACTTGTACACATACATATGTATATGTGGTCTTAGGGTTTTGTTGCTGTGACGAGACCCCATGACCAAGCCAACTCTTATTAAGAAAATGGCTGAGGGAAAGTTCTTTTCCTATGTCACACTTGCTCTTTTGCGTTGTAAACCTACAGAGGAATGGATGCTGAGAAGCACACACCTGACTCAGTATTAGCCTGTGTTTGAATCTCCTCCACCAAAAAAAAATTTAGTCCATTGCTTTTAAATTTAACCTCAGGCAAGCTTTTAGGAAAAGGGCAGAAGGCAGCCACATTCTTTGTGAAGGTATCACAAGAATAGCTCAGTCACTGATTTCCTCCTCCCCTAAAACCCTTTGAGCTGGGCCTCCAGTATTTACATAACAATATTACTCTCTTCCAAGTTCCAGCTAGTATGGCCTGTTAAGCTCTGCTTACAGCATTTGATTGCTCTTCTGTCACAAACTCCCAAAGCCTTCCACATCCCTCCAAAAACCCACGTGGTCAGGGTTGTCACAGCAATAGCCCACCCTCCGGGTACCAGCATCTGTATTAGTTACTTTTCAATTGCTATGATAAATCACCATAAGCGAGACAACCTCAAGAAGGAAGCGTTTATACGGGGCTCATATTTCCAGAGGGATGGAAGTCTATTGCCATTACAGCAGGAATCATGTTGGAGGACAGGCATGGCATGGTGCTGAAGCAGCAGCTGATAACTAACTTTCTGATTCCAAAACGGGAATCAGAAAGAATACTGGAAATGGCACTAGTCTTTTGAACCCCCCTCTACCCAATGACACACATCCTCCAACAAAGCCACACCTCCTAATCATTCCAAAGCAGTTACACCAACTGGGGACTAAGGATTTAACATGAGCCTATGGGAGCCATTTTCATTCAAAACCAACATAGTTCCTAATTGGAGAACTAGGCAGGTAGAGTCAGGCAGGTATCTAGATCTTGCTGACCAGCATGACTGATGATCATCCCTGGGATCATCAGTAACATCTTCACTAACAGTGAGATCCTGTTTCAAAAATATTGGTAGATAGCTCCTAGGGAATGACATGCACACACCCATAAAAGATGGCTATTCATAAATCTGTCTTTGACTGTTCTTTATTTTAATCATTTTGAGTATACCATCACACTTTCTTTTTTCCTACTTCTTTTGTTATTTTTATTTTAATTTTTATTAATTACACTGTATTCACTTTGTATCCAACAATTAACCCTTCCCTCCTCCCCTCCCAATCCCACATTCCCTCCCCGTTTTCCACCCATGCCCCCTCCCAAGACCACTGATAGGGGAGGTCTTCCTCACTTTCCTTCTGATCCTAGTCTATCAGCTCTTATCAGGAGTGGCTGATTGTCTTCCTCTGTGGCCTGGTAAGGTTGCACCCCCCTCCCCCCATCAGGGTGAGGTGATCAAAGAGCAGGCCAATCAGCTCATGTCACAGACAGTCCCTGTTCCCATTACTATGGAACCCACTTGGACACTGGACTGCCATGGGCTACATCTGTGCAGGGGTTCTATGTTTTCCCCATGCATGATACTTAGTTGGAGTACCAGTCTCAGGAAAGACCCCTGTGCTCACACTTTCTTTTGGACATTGTTTTTAATGGTGGAATAGTTTAGGTGGGCAATGTTGGTGCAAGCCTTTGATCCCATCACTCAGGAGGCAGAGTCAGGAGGATCTCCGTGTGTTTGAGGCAAACCTGGTCTATACAGCAAGTGCCAGGACACATAAGGCTGCACAGACAAACCCTGTCTCAAAAGAATAAAATAGGGAGGGAGAAAGGGAAGGAAGGAGGGAGAGAGAAAGAGAGAGGAACTAGTGTATTGGACTGGGCTTGTAGGCAATGGTAAAGAACTTCTTTAGGATGTATGTATGAGGCTCTGGGTTCAATCTCTAGCACAGCAAAGAACATACTTATTAATCTATATCACCCTTTTTTCTTGGTGCTTTCAAATTTTCTTTATTTGCCTTTCTGTCTTTTGAATTTGATTCACCTGAGTGCAAGTTTCTTTGTGTTTATCCTTCCTAGAGTTTGTTGAATTTGTGATACTAGTATTTTTCATTAAATGGATTGTTTTTAGGCACTACTTCTTAATTTTGTTCTGTGTATTTCTCCAACCCTTTTGCCTCTGGCACTACTCTTAATTAATGCCATTAGTGTGTCTGGAGGTATCTCAAATTCCTGTAAAGCTCTGTTTGTTGTTCTTCATCCTTTTTTCCTTGCTGTACTTCAGAGTTATCACTACTTATTGTTAGGTCTATATTTCAAATACTTTTTTCTCTTTATCTGGCTTTCAGTCTTTTGAATTTAACTCCATGTTTTTAGTCTATTTTTTTGATCAAGGTTCTATTTTGATTTTTATACCTTTCAACTGCAAATTTTGCATAAAGTCCTTCATCGTAATATCTTTCACTTTATTAGCATTTGGTATTTGTGAGATATTGTCATAACACCCTCCTTTGAAATTGCATTTCATTTATTGAACATATTTAAAATAGGTTTCTTAAATGTCTTGTCCATTAAGTACAATACCAAGACTCCTCAAAGAAAGCTTCTATTTTATTCTTCTTTTAACCTTTATCTGTCTATTCAATGTCTCATAATTTTTGGCTGAAAATTGACCATTTAAAATTATTTCTAGTATTAAGTGTAGGTATTGATTTCTGTTCCTATATGTGCCTTGCTTGTTCTTTACTAACTTGTTGGTTGATTTCTTTGTTAATAATATGTTTAAACTATTTCAGTCAAATTTCTTTCCTCATAGACATTATACCTCACAAACACTATTCAGTAAGTGTGAGTGCAAGCATGCAAGGTCTCTTTGCGCAATAATGACAAATATGGTTTTATCTGGGTTCTCTTCTAAGAGTGACCTAAGTTTCCTGTTGCACTGACTCAGTTTGTCTCACACCCAGCTATTACAATTCATTCAATTTGTGATGGTATTTTGTGTCAAAGTGCAAGGATACTTTCCTGACTTCATAGATTAAAAACTTCATTGTGCCATGAACTCAGTGGCTGGCTCTTTGATCACCTCCCCCTGAGGGTGGGGGACAGTCTTGCCAGGCTACAGAGGAAGACAATGCAGCCAGTCCTGATGAGACCTGATAGGCTAGGGTCAGATGGAAGGGGAGGAGGACTTCCCTTATCAGTGGACTGGGGAAGGGCATGGGAAGAGAAGAGGAAGGGAGGCAGGATGGGGAGGGAACAAAGGAGGGGGCTACAGCTGAGATGCAAAGCAAATAAATTGTAATAAATAAAATAATAAAATTTAAAAAATTTCATTGTGAAGAACTTTGATGTGAGGCAAACAAATACATAAAAATATCACTAGTCATTAACATCCCTTTGTTATAAACGGTGAAGTGTTAAACATGTTTAAGAGAAACCATCTGAAAAACATGGTATTCATTATTTTATGACATTCATTATTAATTACTGTGTCTTAACACAAAATGATCAACAAAAATAATCAATGTCTTTCCACAGGTGAATAACTAAATAATCACTGGAATATAATAAATATGGGAGATAGGGAAGATATTTAAAGGTGCATGAAAAGAGATATCTTCCACCGGAATAGAAAGGAAAATTTAAATGACTAAAATCAAAGAGGAGAAGAAAATGATGCCATTTTTAAATGATGCCATTTATTATACAGAAAATATCCTGTTTTCTCTTTTCATTGCATATATTTGAGATGTAGAATAATTGCTGTGGGAGGGAGTATGGGATTAAAGTGCTCAGTGGCTAAAACTCTTGCTATGCAAGCATTATATTCTCAGTTTGTTTTTCCAGAACCCATATGAAAGTTAGCTGCAGTAATTCGTGGCTGTGATCTCAGCAATCCTATAGGGAGATTGGAGGTGAAGACAAGAGAATGCTGAGATAAGTGGGCCATTTACTGTGTAATACACAGCAGCAAACAGTAGATGGTGAGAACTGACACCCTAGGCTGTCTTCTGACCTCTACATGAGTGCTGTGGTTTGCACTGCTATGTGTACACACATACATACAAACAAACACACACAAATAAAAATAAAATAACTGAAAATATATTGTGAAGTATATTTTCTTAGAGAAATGACTACATTATCAAGAAAGATAATGAACCTTGGAAGAAGAATACCTGAAATAGACTCAGCAAATTTCTACTATACAAACAAATGTTATTAACTATAATGATCATACAGGACATTAGAATACTAGACTTACCCATACCTTTTATAACTGTAACTTTGTGACTTTTGGGTTACATTTCCTATTCCCTACCATGAGCTCTTGTAATCAATATTCCATAGTACTTTATACGTTAGATCTTCATAGATTCCACAAGTAAGAGAGATCAACATAGCTTTTTCTTTCAGTGTCTGTTTTTTTTTGGGGGGGGTTGTTTGTTTGCTTTTTGTTTTTTTAAATCAGCTCTAGTTCACCCATGTTTCTGAAAATGATATGATCTCCTTTTTAAGACTATGTATCATTCCATGGTAGGTAAGTTGCTTAGTAAATAAATCCCTAGGCAGTTCAATAGCTTGTATCTAGTCATGAGCTAGCATGCACTTAATGTATCCCAGATCATGTTCCTGTTTATAAGGCTGCTATGAATATAAAAGCATAGATATCTCTAATAGGTGCTGACTGCATATCCTTTGGGAATATACCCAGAAGAGGATTGCTTGGGTGATGGAAGTTCTACTTTTAGTTTTATGAGAGGCTGCCATCTTGTCTATCATAATGGTTTACCATTTTATACCCCCTCCACCTGGGTGGGAGGCTATCCTCTTCTCCTCATCTTTGTAAATACTTCTGTTCTCTCATCTTTTTAAAAAGGTGCTTATTCTGTACCAGAGATATTTATTTCTGTGACTCTTCAAGAATGATGACAATACATTTAATATTTGTATATTTTTCTTTTATTGAAAATAGATTTTTTCAGAGTATATTCAGATATATTATAGTTTCCCCTTCTACAATTCCTAATTAATAATCATTTAACAGATACGAGGTAATATCTTTTGTGGTTTTGATCTGCATTTCTTTAATGATGAGTGATGGTGAAAATCTCTCTCATAGATATGCTAGCTAGCTATGTTTTTTAAAAATAATTGTTTTGATCTTTGGCTAGTTTTTCAATGTTTGTTTTTTCATAGTATGTTCTTTCAGTTCCTCACATTTTGAATATTGATCCCTTATTGGATTTATAAATTGAAAATATCTCTTCTAACCTTTAGCTTATGTTCTCATTCTTTTTCTTCATGGATGTGCAGAAGCTTTTGAGGTTGATGCAGTTGTGACTGGTGTATTTTTGGTGCACTTCACTGAGATTTTGTCATGTTATTTAAAGAAAAGGTCATTACCAAGAACAATCTGTAGAACATTCCCCCTCTGATTTTGCCTAAGAGTTGTATGATCTAAGGACTTATGCTTAGTTATTTAATACATTTTCAAGATGATTTTTATATAGGGTGTATCATACAACCCAGTTTCTAAAATTTATATATAAACCTATGGTTTCTCCAATACCATTCAAAGAGGAGACAAACCTCAACACGATGATACAAAACTCACAGAGATCAATGAAACAGAATCAAGAGTCCAGAAATAAAGGCAAGCACATATGTCATCTAAATTTGTAACGGGAACCAATAATGTACAAAGATTTATCTGGGAGAGAGGTTGCTGGGCATTCCTACTCTTAATTTAATTTAAATAGGAAAATCCTCCCACTGTAGGTGACAACATTCCCTAGACTGGGATCCTGAGCTCTGTAAAAAAGAGAAAGTGACCTGAACAATAAAATTTGTCACCCTCTGATTTTTGACAGCAGATGTGGCCAGCTACTTGAATGAAGCTCTTGATACTGTGACTTTTCCAGCTATCAACTAAATAAACCTGTTATCCTTCATTACTTTTGTAAGGATATTTTATCACTTCAATCAGAAATGTAACTAAGACATCTGGCTTTTTAATTTTTACTGCACACAACTATTTCTATGATCTTCCATCTGAGAACTGATTTTACTATAGCCTATAAATTTGTGGTTTTAGTTTTGTACTATTTGAGATACTTGCAACATTCTATTTGAGATGACTCATCAGTAAAGAGTTCATAATGCTGTTGTAGATAATCAGGATCCCTGCTTTCCATTTAAATCTGACCTTTGTGTCAAGACCCCATAGGAGGACTTCGGGGAGTTGCTAGATCTATTTGTCCTTCCCAATGTACCAAAAACACTGACTAAAACAATAACAAAATATCACTCTGAAAACAGCTCAAATAGGGTAAAGCATTGTATTTTATTTTCTCTATGACATATAAAAGCTAGAACACCATGTAAAGTGGGTTAAATATTCTGTGTGTATTAATTAACCCAGGAAATTATCACTGCAACAGTTATTTGTAAACCAGTTATTTTTGAAATAAAAGATGCAGAGACTTGTTAGATTTATAATAAGCTGTAAAGCACAGGAACTGGGCAGATATCAACTCACTCTCTAAGCTGTCTTGTCTGCTTCCCATGCAAAAGCCCAAATACTGGTTCAATCTGGGCTGCTTCTGCTCCATTAGGCCAGTCCTCAGAGCAAGCTGCTCTTGGCCATGTGCTCCTGGCTACCCCATGGAGACCACCTGTCTCCTCTCCATCTAGGCCCTCCTCCTTCTCC
Source organism: Pachyuromys duprasi (assembly GCA_028658305.1). Taxonomy (NCBI): domain Eukaryota; kingdom Metazoa; phylum Chordata; class Mammalia; order Rodentia; family Muridae; genus Pachyuromys; species Pachyuromys duprasi. The sequence goes on along the minus strand of CM053742.1, from coordinate 55,394,089 downwards.
TCTCCTCATGGTACTCCTGAGAACCCAGACCTTCCTGGACAGTAACCCTTATTCTTCTATACCATTGGAGCATCAGTCTTCTGCCTTCTGGTCCAGTATATCTTGAAAACATAGCAGGAACTATGAAGGACTTGCTTACCTGTCTTGGCAAAGCTTGGCAGTCTATTTCTCCTAGATCCAAGTTTTGTTCACTTCAGACAGCATTCTGACTGCAGAGGGAATATGGCATTTCTTTGCCCAACGGCTACCTTGTCACATATGAAGCCAAAGCCTAATGGAGGTTCTTCAATGCCCATTATCTTTGTGGTAGGTTGGAGGTGCTGCCAGGAGCTGACATGTCTCCTTGGCAGAAAAGCCTTAAAATAATATTTAAAAACCTTTAAATTTCATAGTCTGTAGGTCTCTGAGGTTTTTGAAGACAATCTATCTATCTAGGTTTATATAATATATAGTCATTATCTATTTATCTATTTGAATAGGTAAACATTGCTTGTTTCTAGCTATATCTGTTTAACCTAGGATATACATTTCTATGATAAACTAGACTAGTATCTGACATGACCATGATTTTGATTCACTATTATTTTGTATTTTTAATTATCCTGAACAGTTTATAATAGCAGGTTTTTAAAGAACTGGAAGTAAATTTTGCGTTTATAAATGAGTTGCAAATGTCCAATACCTTATACAAGAATTGAAACATATGTTGTAACAAAAATAACCTTAAGTTTTTATCCATATACAATAATCTATACCAATGTATCAAAAATATTTGAGAATAACAATAGTTGGAGAGTAGATTCAATAATTACCCTTTTCTCATATTATTCCTACAATACCATCTTCCATTAAGAAGTTATAGAATTTATTTTTAGTATGATAATCAAAGATACTATTTGGCCATCTTGGCCATTTATCCATCAATTTCATGAGAACTGAAATGATTCCAGTTTGCTTCAGAGGAATCCAGTCAGGCCATAGTGTAATATTATATACATGTAGATCCCTATGTATTGTCTGATGCTGCATTTCTACTCTTAATTCACGTGTACAATGTGGTGATACACTTCAGAGGTATTCTTCACACTTATTTTTAAATTTATTTTTTAAACTTCTCTTTGTATTGTCCAAAGGAACTCATATCCATTGCCTTCCCTAAAGATATATCAAGCTATAATTGCATTTATATCTGTTAATATCATAAGACATAGCATAAATGAATATTTAGAAATGACATAAGGAAATACATTAAAGACCTTTAAAATATGAACCTGCAGGTGCGCAGTTTAGTTAAATTTAGTTGAAGAGGTCTCCTAATTGTGGCTGGGTTCATTTGGATATGTGTGTGTTCTACAGTTGGACAGTTAGCTGATCTAGATACATATCCTTCCAGATGCCTAGGATGACTTGGCTATGATCCCCTTGTCTTTTATAACATTAGTATAGCAATTTAAACTAAAATGCCAAAGTGCTTTTTTATGCCTCCAATTTGTGAAACTACCATGAAAATGTCATCAATCAACACACAGAATGAGCAAAACCAAAATGAATTGGTAACATAAATATAGTTCATCTCCAGATAAGAACTTCTACTAAATTCTGAGGCAAAAGGAATAGACCAAATATATGTAACCACACATACAGGAAGGAGCTATTGCATATCCCATGCAGGTCCATGTTAAACTAAAATTACACCTACAATGAAAACGGATTCAGAGAAACAGCAGCATAAACTCAAATGTCCAATCTAATTAGACTACTGTTTTTCAGGACGCACTACAATGGGAGAGTTGTTGTATGCTTGACATCTAACTAGTATATTTTTAAATTTTATTTTATATTTATTAATTATATTTTATGCACTTTGTACCCTAGCTGTAGCTCCATCCCCCATCCCCTCCCAATACCATCCTTTCTTCCTCTTCTCATATGCTCCTCCCCCAGTCCAATGACAGGGGAGGTGCTCCTCCCCTTCCATCTGATCCTAGTCAATCCGGTATCATCAGGACTGGCTGCATTGTCTGTGGACTGGTAAGGCTGTTCCAGATCAAGTAAAAGTGATCAACAAGCCAGCCAATGAGTTCATGTCAGAGACAGTCCTGGTTTCTACTATTGGGGAACCCTCTTGAACATTAAGCTGCCATGGGGTATACCTGTGCAGAAGTTCTAGGTTAGCTCCATGAATGGACCGTGGTTCGAGTATCAGTCTCAGAAAAGAGTGCTGGCCCAGATTTTTGGTTCTGTTACTCTCCTTGTAGAGCTCCTGTCCCATCCTTGTCTTTCTATCTCCCCCTTATTTCATAAGATTCCCTGCACTCTGCCCAAAGTTTGGCTATAAGTCTCAGCATATGTTTAGATACCCTGCTGGGTAAAGTCTTTCAGAAGCCCTCTGTGGTAGGCTCCAGTCCTGTTCCCTGTTTTCTCCCTCTTCTGATGTCCTTCCATTTTGCTTTTCTGAATGAAGATTGAGCATCTTACCCAGGGACCTCTTTCTTGATTAGCTACTTTAGATGTACAGATTTTAGCATGATTATCCTATATTATATGTCTAATATCCATTTATAAGTGAGTATATACCATGTGTGTCTTTCTGCTTCTGGAGTACCTCACTCAGGATGATCTTTTCTAGTTCCCACCATTTACCTGCAAATTTCATGATTTCTTTGTTTTTTATTGGCTGAGTAGTATTCCATTGTGTACGTGTACCATAGTTTCTGTATTCTTTCCTCCCTTGAGGGACATCTGGGTTGTTTCCAGATTCTGGCTATGAAAATAAAGTTGCTACAAACATGGTAGAGCAAATGCCTTTTTTGTATACTTAAGCATACTTTGGATATATGCCTAGGAGTCGTATAGCAGGATCTTGAGGTAGCACAGTTCCTAATTGTCTGAGAAAGCACCCGAATGATTTCCAAAGTGGTTGAACAAGTTTACAATCCCACCAGGAATGGAGTAGGGTTCCTCTTTCTCCACATCCTCTCCAGCAGGTTTTGTCACTTGAGTTTTCGATCTTAGCCATTCTGGTGGGTATAATGTGAAATCTTGGGGTCATTTTGATTTAGTCATTCTGATGACTAAGGATGTTGAGCATTTCTGCCATTCGATGTTCTACTATTGAGAATTCTCTGGGTTTGCTCCCCATTTTTTAATTGGATTGCTTGATTTATTGCTGTTTAACTTCTTTTTTTTTCTTTTCTACATTTTTTGTTTAAATTCTTTATTAATTACACATTATTCACTTGGTATCTCCCCAATAGTTCCCTCCCTCCTCTCATCCTAATCCCTCCCTTCCTCCCCCTTCTGCACCCATGTCCCTCCCCAAGTCCACTGATAGGGGAGGTCTTTTCCTTCCTTCTGATTCTATTCTATTACGTCTCATCAGGAGTGGCTGCATTTTCTTTCTCTGTGGCCTGGTAAGGCTGCTCCTCCCTCAGGGGGAGGTGATCAAAGAGCAGGCCAAGGAGTTCATGTCAAAGGCAGTCCCTGTTCCCATTACTATAGAACCCACTTGGACACTGGACACCCATGGGGTACATCTGTGCAGGGATCCTAGGTTATCTCCATGCAAGGTACTTGGTTGGAGCATCAGTCTCAGGAAAGACCCCTGTGCTCAGATTATTTGGTTCTGTTGCTCTCCTTGTGGAGTTGCTATCCTCTCCAGATCTTATTACTTCCCGCTTCTTTCATGAGATTCCCTGCACTCTGCCCAAAGGTTGGCCATAAGTCTCAGCATCTGCTTTGATAGTCTGCAGGGCAGAGCCTTCTGTGGTAGGCTCCTGACTTGTTCTCTGTTTTCTCTTTCTTCTGATGTCCATCCCTATAGATTGGGAAAGGATTTAACCAACCCTGTATCTGACAGAGGACTAATATCCAGTATATAAAAAGAACTCAAAAAGTTAAACAGCAACAAATCAAGTAATCCAGTTAAAAAATGGGATACAGAGCTAAACAGAGAATTCTCAGAAGAGGAATATCTAATGGCAGAGAAACACTTAAAGAAATGTTCAATGTCCTCAGTCATCAGGGAAATGCAAATCAAAACGACTCTGAGATTTCACCTTATACCCATCAGAATGGCTAAGGTCAAAAACTCAAGTGACAACACATGCTGGAGAGGATGTGGAGAAAGGGGAACCCTCCTCCACTGCTGGTGGGAATGTAAACTTGTACAACCACTCTGGAAGTCAATCTGGCACTTCCTCAGACAGCTAGAAATAGCGCTTCCTCAAGATCCAGCTCTACCACTCCTAGGCATATATCCAAAAGAGGCTCAAGTACATGATAAAGACATTTACTTAACCATGTTTGTAACAGCTTTATTTGTAATAGCCAGAAGCTGGAAACAACCCAAATGCCCCTCAACTGAGGAATGGATACAGAAATTGTGGTACATCTACATAATGGAATGTTACTCAGCAATAAAAAACAAGGAAATCATGAAATTTGCCGGTAAGTGGTGGGAACTGGAAAGGATCATCCTGAGTGTGCTATCCCAGAAGCAAGAAAGACACACATGGTATATACTCACTCATATAGACATATAATATAGGATAAACCTACTAAAATCTGTACACCTAAAGAAACTAATCAAGAGGGAGCACTGTGGCTAAAATGCTCAATCCCCATCCCAAAAGGCAAAGAGGATGGATATCAGAAGAAAGAGAAAACAGGGAACAAGCTGTTTAAATTCTTGAGTGCTTTATATATTCTGGATATTAGCCCTCTATCAGATATAGGATTATTGACGATCCTTTCTCAATCTGTAGGCTGTCTTTTTGTTCTGATGACAGTGTGTTTTGTTTTACAGAAGCTTTTCAGTTTCATGAGGTCCATTTATTGATTGTTGATCGTAGAGCCTGTGCTGTTGGTGTTCTGTTCAGGGAGTTGTCTCCTGTGCCAATGAATTCAAGGCTCTTTCCTACTTTTTTTTTTCTAACAGGTTTAATATGTCTGTTTCTATATTGAGGTCTTTGATCCACTTGGATTTTAGTTTTGTGCAGGGTGATAAATATGCGTCTATTTGTATTTTTCTACATGTAGAAATCCAGTTAGACCAGCACGATTTAATGAAGATCCTTTTTTCCATTGCATGGTTTTGGCATCTTTGTCAAAAATCAGGTGTCCGTAAATCTGTGAGTTTATTTCTGGGTCTTCTATTCAATTCCATTGATCCACCATTCCGTTTCTATGCCAGTACCATGCAGTTTTTATTACTATTGCACTATAGTACAGCTTGAGATCAGGGATGGAGATACCTCCAGAAGATCTTTTTTTTTCTGCAATTCAAAAAATGTATTTCACAGTTAAAAACAAAATAACACAAACAGACACACATATATATATATGTATACTCAAAATACACACTGCTACATATTTATTATTATTACTATTATTATTATTATTATTTCAGTTTATTCAGTTTGTATCACAGCAGTGGCCCCCTCCCTCTTCACCTCCCAATCCAACCCTCCCTCCTTCTTCTCCCCCATGCCCCTCCCTTAGAAGCTGAACTCTGATGCTAGTCAGGCAAACATTATTCAAATATATGGTTTCCTTTTTATCACTTTTTAGATCATTCCTTCTGTTGCATTCATACCTACAAACATGTTAAAGTTCTTGCTGAGGCTAATCCAGTGTTCTCTCAAGGTACAAAAATGTCACCAAACAGTGAAAATATAAGCAGAATTTAAATTCTCATTTTTGGAACTATAGTGGATATGTATGTGTATTCTCTAAAGCAAGAACAGCTTCCTAAATAAATGTAACTTGCTTTAAGGAAACACATACAAAAAAGATACTTCATCTGAGTTAACATTTAGGACATTATTCATGTAAATCAGCCTAGAAAGGAATGACGAACAACAGGATCATGCCGCCATGTGAGATTTCAAATGATAATACTCACAAACACAAAAATTATAAAGATATTGAGTGAACTAAGGGGAAGATATGGAAGATATCAGTCAAAAGACAAAAATATACGATAGACAAGGAGAATAATTTCAAACATATATACAGAATGGCTGTAAAATCATCATCACTAACATGATAAAGATGGGAGAAAATGCAGAGTCCAGTTGAAAGGCTCAATTATATTCAGAAATAAATTACAAAGTATATATTACATAACAATTGCTAGAAATTTTACCAGAAAATCTTTTATTGTAGAGGTTTTTTTGTTTTTTGTTTTGATTTTTTTTGTGATTCTGGGTTTCTCATTATTCCATATTAAGTTGAGAATTTTCTTTCAAGGTCTGTAAGAATTGTGTTGGTAACTTGATGGGAATTGCATTGAATCTGTAGAATGCTTTTGGTAACATGGCCATTTTTACTGTTAATCCTGCCAAGCCATGAGCATGGGAGATCTTTCCCTCTTTTGATATCTTCTTCTATTTCTTTGTTAAGAGACTGAAAGTTTTTTTTTCATACAAGTCTTTGACTTGCTTGGTTAGAGTTACACCAAGGTACTTTATATCCTTCGTGGTATTGTGAAGGGTGTTGTTTCCCGAATTTCTTTCTCAGCCCTTTTGTCTGTTGTATGCAGAAGGCCGGTCATCTTTTTGAGTTAATTTTTTATCCAGCCACTTGGCTGAAGGTATTTAACACTCTGTAAGAATTCCCTGGTAAAATTTTTGGGGTAACTCATATATACTATCATATCATCTGCAAATTGTGATACTTTGACTTCTTCTTTTCCAATCCAATTCCCTTTATCTCCTTTAATTGGCTTATTGCTCTAGCAAGGACTTCAAATAATTTGTTGAAGAGGTATGGAGAGAGTGGGCAGCCTTGCTGTGTCCCTGATTTCAGTGGGAATGATTTAAGTTTATCTCCATTTAGTTTGATGTTGGCTATAGGCTTGTTGTATATTGCCTTTACTATGTTCAGATATGTGCCTTGTATCCCTGATCTCTCCAGGACTTTAAACATAAATGAATGTTGGATTTTACCAAATGCTTTTTCAGCATCAAAGGAGATGATCATGTGGTCTTTTTCTTTCATTTTGTTTATATGGTGGATTACATTGATGGATTTTTCTTATATTGAACCACCCTTGCATATCTGGGATGAAGCCTACTTGGTCATAGTAGATGATATCTTTTATGTGTTCTTGGATTTGGTTTGCAAGTATTTCATTGAGTATTTTTGCATCAATGCTCATAAGAGAAATTGGCCTGAAATTTTCTTTGTTGGGACTTTGTGAGGTTTAGGTATCAAGGTGACTGTGGCTTCATAGAATGAGTTTGGTAATGTTCGTTCCATTTCTACTTTGTGGAATAGTTTGAAGAGTATTGGTGTTAGCTCTTCTTTGAAGGTCTGGTAGAATTCTACACTGAAAACATGTGGCTCTGGGCTCTTTTTGCAAGGGAGACTTTTGGTGATAGCTTCTATTTTCTTAGGGATATAGGACTATTTAATTGATTTACCTGTTCTTGATTCAGCTTTGGCAAGTAGAATCGATCAAGAAAATTGTCCCTTTCATTCAGATTTTCAAATTTTGTTGCATATAGGTTTTTGAAGACCTAATGATGATTTGTATTTCCTCAGTGTCTGTTGTTATGTCCCTCTTTTCATTTCTGATATTGTTGATTTGGGTAGTGTCTCTCTGCCTTTTAGTTAGTTTGGCTAAGGGTTTGTCGATCTTGTTGATTTTCTCGAAGAACCACCTCTTGGTTTCATTAAGTTTTAAATTGTTTTATTTATTTCTAATCTATTGATTTCAGCCCTGAGTTTGATAACTTCCAGCTGTCCACTCCCCTTGGATATGTATGCTTCTTTTTTGATTTCTAGGGCTTTCAGGTGAGCCATTAAATTGCTTGTATTAGATACTTTGAATTTCTTCTTAAACACACTTAGTGCTATGAATTTTCCTCTTAGCGCTGCTTTCATTGTGTCCCACAGTTTTCAGTATGTTGTGCTTTCCTTTTCATTGAATTCAAAGACGTCTTTTATTTCTTTCTTTATTTCTCCCCTGACCCAGCTGCCACTGAGTATCAAGTTGTTCAGTTTCCATGTGTGTGTAGGTTTTTGCTATTTCTGTTGTTGTATGCAACACTGTTGTTGAGGTCCAGCTTTTGTCTGTGGTGGTTAGATAAGATATAAGGGATTATTTCAGTCTTCTTGTATCTGTTGAGACTTGCATTGTGACCAACTATATGGTCTATTTTGGAGAATGTTCTATGAGGTGCTGAGAAGAAGGTAAATTCTTTTGTGTTTGGGTGAAAGGTTCTGTACATGTCTGTTAGGTCCATTTGATTCATGACCTCTGTTAGAGTCATTGTTTCTTTGTTTAATTTCTGTTTTGTTGACCTGTCCTTTGTTGACAGTGGAGTGTTGAAGTCTCCCACTATTAATGTGTGGGGAATCTATGTGTGGTTTAAGTTTTATTAATGTTTCTTTTACAAATGTGGGTGCCCCTGTATTTGGGGCATAGATGTTCTGAATTGTGATGTCTTCTTGTTGGAATTTTCCTTTGATAAATATGAAATGACCTTCTCCATCTCTTTTGATTAATTTTGGTTGAAAATCTATTTTATTAGATATTAGAATGGCTACTCCTGCTTGCTTCTTGTGTCCATTTGCTTGGAAAACCGCCTTCCAGCCCTTTACTGTCAGGTAATGTCTATCTTTGTGACTTAGGCGTGTTTCTCATATACAACATATTGTTGGATCTTGTTTACGTATCCATTCTGTTAGTCAGCTTTGTTGTTGTTGTTGTTGGAGAGTTGAGTTCATTGATGTTGAGGGAAATTAATGACCAGTAGCTGTTAGATGCTTTGGTTTTGCTGTTGGTTGTGTTTGTGTGCTTGGCTACTTTTAGTTTTGCTGTAGTGAGGTTATTTAATGTCTTTGTTCCTGAGTGTAGTTTGCCTTCCATGTATTTTTCATTCTAGTATCTTCTGTAAAGCTGGATTTCTGGGTAGGTATTGTTTAAATTTATTTTTTCATTGAATATCTTGTTTTCTCCATCTATGATGACTGAGAGTTTTGTTGGGTATAATAGCCTGAGCTGACATCTGTGTTCTCTTAGTGTCTGCATGAGATCTGTCCAGGCCCTTCTGGCTTTCACAGTCTCTGTTGAGAAGTCAGGTGTAATTCTTATGGGTTTGCCATTATATGTTACTTGGCCTTTTTCCCTTGCAGCTTTTAGCATTTTTTTATTTGTTCTATATACTTACTGTTTTGATTATTATATGGCTAGAAGATTTTCTTTTCTGGTCTAATTTATTAGGTGTTCCGTAGGCCTCTTGTATTCTTATAGGCTTCTCCTATAAGAAAATTTCCTTATAGGAGAAATTTTCTAATGGGGAAATTTTCTTCTATGATTTTGTTGAAAATATCTTCTGGGCCTTGGAGTAGGGAATCTTCTTTTTCCTCTATTCCTATTTTGACTTTTCATGTTGTCTTGAATTTCTTGGATAGTCTGTCTCAAGGATATTTTAGATTTAACATTTTCTTTGACGAATACATCGAGTTCTTCCATTGTATCTTCCACATCTGAGATTCTTTCTTCTATCTCTTATAGTCTGTTGGTTATGCTTACCTCTGTAGTTCCTGTTTACTTCCCTAAGTTCCACCTCTTCATGATTTCCTCTGTTTGTTTTTTCTTTAATTTTTCCAATTCTATCTTCAGATCTTGAGCCTTTTAGTTGAATTCCTTCACCTGTCTGGCTGTATTTTCCTTCATTTCCTTCAGTTGTTTGTTTGACCATTCCTCTGTTTCTTTTATTTCTTTCAGTGATTTATTATTTCCTCTCTAAAGGCCACAAACTGCTTGGCTGCATCTTCCTGTATTTCTTTACTGATGGCCATTATCTCTTCAACTTTATCTTCCTCTATTTATATTTTATTTGTTCTTTCTATTATCCTCTTCATAAGCATAGATATAAGGTCATCTTCTTGAATTTTGTTTATGTTGGGGGCCAGGGCTTCTTGCCCCTGGATAACTCGGTTTTGGAGATGCCATATTGCTCTGTCTTTGTTGGTTGAGTTTTTATACTGGCCTCTACCCATTGGGCTATCTTAGATGTTGGCTTTTAGTTTCTGGTGTCTGCTGGAATTCTGGGGTGGGGAGAATCCCCTTGGCAGGAAGATGGTTTTTTCCTGAAGGAGGCCTCCTCACCTTTTTGGTATGGTTCCCAAATGGCCGATGCTTCTCAGGAATTGCCACAGCTCACCTCAGGTTTATGGACCTGTCTGGAAACTATGGTCGTTGGTAGTCAGGGGGGTTGTCTTCTCACCAGTGGACATCCTGGAGACAGCTGCCCTGCCACTGAGTTTCTAGCCCTGAATTTAGTGATCTGATGCTGTTGCTCTTCCACTGTGTTTGCTGGGTGCAGCCCTCTTGAAGAAGCACAGAGCCTTGCGGTTTTGTCAGTTTGGCTAGGGAGACAGGTTGTGCCTTAGAGCAGTGTATGTAGGCTGATCCTGTGAATCAAAGGCTTCTGTAGGTCTGAGGTTGTAGCTCTGTGCCTTAGTACCCAAGCAGTAAACAGTGGCATGTGAGTACAGCTCTCATGCCTGCAGACAGAGGCTTGAGCCTGGAGCCTGTGGGGAGCCGGAAACTTTTCCAGAGCTGGGTGTCTTGAGGTCAGACCAAATGTTTCCCCCCCACCATGGGGTTTCCTCCCAATGGGGAGACCCAGTCTGTGGTGTTTAGGGGTCCACAGTTCCATCTGGGGTGGAGTGTAGTGCAAGCGGGTGCAGGCGAGTGGTGGCTCCAAGCTGGTAACTGGGCACCTTCAGGAACCTGGAAATTTTTCCCTAGTACTTTCCCATGTGTGTGTGTGGGGTGGGGGGTCGGCTGAGTGCTCTAAGTTTGGACCCATTGTTTCTCTCACTATGGGGTTTCCTCCAGACAGGGAAACCCAGTCTCTGGTGTCCTGGGGCCCACAGTTCTGTCTGTGATGGTGAGTTGGGTGCACAGCAGGTCTCTGGCCTGATGGCTGAGTACCCCATTCTGGGCTGATGGCTGGGCACCCACTGGACCCCAGGACTTTTTTCAGGGGTTGATCTGGTGATCTGACTTCGGTCCCCTTTGCTTCCTTCACTGTGGGATTTTGGCTGGTGTTTTGGTCCCCACAGTTCAGTCTGGAAGGGTGATCAGGACACACAGGCATGTGGCTCTGAGCTGCTGATAGAGCACCTCCTAGGATGCAGGAACTCTTCGGGGTTTTAGCTGGGTTACCTGAACCCAATTGATTCCAACACTTTGGGGGTTCCTCTCACCTGGGAACACAATCATTGGTGTTTTAGGCCCCAGTGTTCAGTCTCTTGGTCCCTGTGCTGTCACTATTGTCCTGCTCCTCAGACACAGTGTCCTCCAGGCTCCACCATCTTGGCTCCCAATTGTAAAATATTTTTAAATGAATATATTTTATAATCCGTGAGTTATTAGATATGTAATTGCAAAGAAAATACATACAACCCATATACAACAAATTCTCATAGCCCAAAATGGAAATGGCCAAAATGTTAATCAATTCGAAAGTGAATAAACATTTTATGTTATATCCACTTTATTCATGAAACCTTAAGTTTAGGAATAAAAACAAACAAAATCCTGATCCATCCAACAACACATATTATTTTCAAACCGTGCTGGGTTAAAGGAAGCAAACACAAGAGCATATATTGCCTATTGTAGAGCACTGGGGAACCCTATAAAGCTAAGTCACTGGACACAACTAGAAACAAAGAGGAGATGTTGTGCTCAAAGCAACAGGCACGTAGATCTGAGTAGTGGCACCAGTTTCCTGCTAGCGGATAGCCTCTAATCCATAGCTCTACCTCACCTAGTTGTTGAACCAGTGGTTCCAATAGTCTAGGAAGAACAGTTGACAGTTCTGCCTAGATTGAGTTCTTAACCACTATTCTTGTCAGACTACAAAATTTAAAAAAATAAATAAATAAAAACCATTATTTGTCTTTGCTTGAAAAGGAATCAAGCCAAGGGCCTTTCCTAAATGAAACACATGGCATCCAGCCTATTTTACCAGAGTGTACAGTTCCTCTGCCAGACTCTGAATCTGGTCCCTGCAGGAATAGACAGTTAATCCAGAGATACCACTTGACTAGGTAATGTGGCCCATAGCCTTAAGTGATCATAGAGGCTCAACTGTAACCCTGCTCAGCTGTGGAGATTAGCTTACATCCATGCACTATTGTGTCACCAAACCAGTAACACCTACCAGTTGGGGAATGAACCATTGGCCTCATTAAATCAGAGAACCAAACCAACAATCTCATCCAGCTATGATAATCGAATTTACATCCCTGTCTAGCCAGATAACCCAGTTGAAATTTTAGTCTTGCGATAAGACCCATCGTAGAATTTCATGTCATTAACAATCTTTACCCATGCCCAAGAAAGAGAATAGTCAGTGACCCCAGTTAATTGCTGATCAAAATCTCAAAACCTGTACAGTGTTAGAGTCCAGTCTGCAGCCCTACCTGATTTTAGATCTCTGCTCTCAATCTCACCTAACTGCCGGTTATGTCTGTCATGGTCAACTGACTGTGAGTCTTGGCCTCAAACTGTACCCAACTGTGGAACACAGCCAATGATCATACATGTTCTAAGAAGCTTGTTTGCTTCTCTGTCCTAGTTTGCATCTCCATGGCTGTAATAAAAAATTATCACAAAAATCAAAAGGGGGGGTGTTTACTTTGGGTAATACTTTATAACCTACCAACAAGGGAAACCAAGGTAGGAATTGAAACAGAGAACAGAGAGAAATGCTGCTTACTTGATTGTTAACCAAGGCTTGATTTCTTATACAGCTCAGCACAACTTGTCTAGGGGTGGCACCACCCATAGTGAGTAGGGCCCTCTCACATCATTCAGTCAAAAACATGCCCTCACAGTCATGCCTCTAGGCCAGTCTAAAGGCGGCAATTCTGCAACTGAGGTTCCTTTTTCTCAGATGACTCTAACTTGTTTCAAGTTGGTAAAAACTAATCAGCAGAGGCTCCAATAACCCAAAACACAAGTGAGAAGAAAAGTCAAATATAGAGTTTGGGAGGTATGATTGCAGTTACCAATACAACATTGCATGCTATTTTATATAACTGACATGGCAACTCAGAAAGAACAGATATGTAGTGCATATATGAAAGATTTTGAAAAAAGAATTGATCTTTAGAGATGGTTCAGTGGTTAAGAGTGCAACACAAATGGATTTTGCATCGCAACATCTACAAAACAAGCACAACATCCTATAAAATGCCTATATCTGCAGCTGAAAGGATCCAGTATGATCGTCTGCCCTCTGGGTTTACAAAGGAGTATGAGCTTGCACACATACAAGTGTGTTCCTAAACCCAAATAAATAGCATTATTGAAAAACAGAACTTAAGTGTTCATCACCTGACAAATGATTAAAGAACATGTGACACATATAAAATGGAATAATATTCAGCCATGTAAATGAAGTCTGTCATTTTAATAGCAGAGGAGGAACTAGAGATAATCTTAAGGCACAGAAACAGGAACCCAAAAATCTCACGAATGTCTTATTCAAAAGTTATGAGTAGTATAAAAGAAGGAAGCCATAGGAGTTATGGTAGAATGGTAGTTACCAGATGCAAGAAGAGTAGTGGAGGAAGGATGCAGAAAGATTAATCAATGGCTACACATTTATAGTTAAATAGGAGCAAGAATTTCTAAAGTGCTATTGTATAGCATGGTACTATAGACGGCAGCAATGTATTAAACACTTCAAAAAACTTTTACTTATAAAGTAATGATAAGTGTTTGAGAAAATAGATACATTATACAACTACACATATTGCAACACATAAGTACTTCACCATTAATATGTAGAATGTTTATTACATCATGTTTCTAGTTGTGTCCAGTGACTTAGCTTTATAGGGTTCCCCAGTGCTCTACAATAGGCAATATATATTGTTGTGTTTGCTTCCTTTAACTCAGCACGGTTTGAAAATAATATGTGTTGTTGGATGGATCAGGATTTTGTTTGTTTTTATTCCTAAACTTAAGGTTTCATGAATAAAGTGGATATAACATAAAATGTTTATTCACTTTGTAATACATCAGTTAAATTAGTGGCTGAATGGGTAAAAATAGGATGTAGCTATTTGATTGCTAGAAAAGACTTTGTGTGAAGGATACAAATAGCTTTAAAGTGAGCGATGCCATTGATAACCAAAGGAGAAGAGGGTAGTACAGAAAAGAAAATAGTACTATTATGTAACACAAATAAATCCATTCACCAAGAATACACAACAGCTGAAAATATTTATGCACCTAGCATTGAAAAACCCAACTATGTAAAGACAAAATTGAATCTGGAAACCAACAGAATAACTGTGGAAAGAATATTCACATTTAAAATTCAATAGCTGTTTGGCTGAAGAAATGGCTCAGATATTAAAAGGAATTGCTGTTCTTTCAGATGACCCGAGTTCAGTTCTCAGCACCCATGGCAGGGAGCTCGAAGTCCTCTGCAACTCTACCTCCCAGGGATTTGACACCTCTTGTGGAACCTTCAGTCATATGCACATAAAACACATGTGTGCACATGTGCACAAACATGCCTACACATAATTAAATGTAATAAATCTTTTTTAAAATCAATAGATAGCTAATAATCACATTAATATAGACTAAGCAGTCCTACCAAAAATATACATTTCAATGGTAGCAAATCATACATTTTTCTCAATATATCCAGAACATATTCCAAAATATTAACTCATAAAAAGTCTCAAATTTATCCCAACCCAGTGGTGCACAACTTTAATCCCAGCATTCGGGGAAGTAGAGACAGGCAGATCTCTGTGCGTTCGATGCTAGCCTGGTATATAAAGTGAGTCTAGGACAGCCAAGGCAACACAAAGGAACCCTGTGTCAGAACACTAGAAAAAAATTCTTAAATTAAAGAACACTGAAATCATATCAAGTATGTTTTCTAAACAAACTGGTATAAGGCAATAACTGAATAAAAGAAGAAAAATTCACAAATACATGAGCAAACAGAGCTCAGAAGAGGGCTTCATAGCCCCTGGAACTGCAGCAATGGACAGTTAAGAGCATTTATGTTGGTTAACCTCTTACCATTTAGCGACCACTCCAGCCTGAGGGAAAAAAAAGACAAAAATAGAAACAATATACCAAAACACAAGAGATGTTTCCAAAACGTAGCTATAAATGCCACAACTAACAAAAACGAAAAATGTCACTATGTGACCTAATTTATACTTCAAAGGCCTAGAAATGGACCAAGTAAGACCAAAGTTAGAAGGGGTAGAAACAATAAAGAGTCGAACAAAAATGAATTAGAGACTACAGGAAAACTAGAAAATGTCAATAAAACTTATATTAGCTCTTTAAAAATATAAGTTTGGTTAGTTCTTATCATGACTCAAAAAGAGTAAAATCAGAGGTGACAAAGGAGGTGTTACAACAAATACTGTAGAAATAGAAAAAAGTGTAAGAGACTAATATAATTTCCAAGTCGACAAACCATATAGCCTAGATACTTCTAACAAGATTGAATGGTGGAGGAAAAGAAAATATGAGTAGATCAGTATCAAGGACACTGAATCAGTGATTTAAAAGAAACCCACTGACCAGACGGCTTCATTCTTTAATTCCATGGAATTTTTAAGGAACATGTAAGTCTAATTCTCACATTCTTAGAAATTAAGAGGAAGAAATGTTTTTAAACTTAATTTATAAACTCAGCATCACTCTGATCCCCAAACCAGATAAGGACACACTACAAAAAGAAAACTACAGGGCAACATCCTCCCAATATAAACTTAAAAACAAATAAACATTTTTCAGTCAAATATTAGAGATTAACACACAATTTAATAATGCTTTAAAATCATGTTGTGATCAAATGAGATTCCTCTTAGGAATACAAAAATGGATTAACTTATTTAAATCAATTAATGTATGATACACCAAGTTAACAGTGTTTGATGCATTCTTCTACCTGTCACATTTGTTTCTATTTAAGGCTATAATGAGACAGACTAATACGAGTCATGTGATAGGGATAAGTATTTGCACATATGGTTTGTTCATTTGCTGTTTGTTAATTTCCTGTTAAATTCCTCAAAAGGGAATTGCTTTGTCACATGCTCAACTTCCTGAGAAATTGCCAGTTTCCAGGTAGGTTGCAGCATAGAACCATCTCAAAAGCAATCTTCTGAGGCTTTGCATTCTTGTTGATGTTGAGAATCTTGTTTTTCCCCATATGAACTCTCCTAGAGCATAAAGATAATGGTCTCTAAAGACAATGTCATGGTTTGATTATTAGTGTCTCTTGAAAAGCCTCATTGTTAAAGACGTAATCCCAGACTTGGGTCTCCAGTCATTGAGGGTCCAGTCACTCAGGGTTACAAAGGCACTAACTTCATCAGTTGAATCCATTGATAAATTCATAATTTTCTAGCATTAGTGTTAGGTGATATGTTGGAATGTTAGGTGGTATTGTGGAATGTACCCTTGTTCATTCACATGCTGATTTTTCTCCCCCACTATCTGGTTTCAATCTGGACATTGCATTGTGAGGTTTATTCTAAGCATCACCTGTCTCAAGTTTGTGTAAATATGCCACCATTTGTTCTCTGTATTGTCAATAAAACAACTAGCTCCAATGCTGAGCAATGAAGATAATAAGATGGGGCATCCTGGTCTGGAGGGAGGAGAAGGCAGCCAGGAGAAGAGAAGAGAGGAGGGTAGGACTTGGAACCATGAAGGGGGATGAACCGGACCTAAGATAATACTAAAACAAATATAATGAGTGAAATTTGAGTGGTAAGAAACTATGCAGGCTTGGAGGTTTAGGATGGAGTAACTATCGCCCAGCATTGTGCTCCAGATTAATTAAATAAATCCCAGTCTCTGTGTGGTGATTTGGGTATACAGCTGGTTCAGAGATAACTGCTAGTTAACTAAAAGATAAATCAATAATAGATATTAATAACCCACAACAGTGGCAGGTGGTGAGTCAAGCTGAAGAACAGAGATCACTGGGGACATGTTTTTGAAAATGAATTTGGTCCTGCATCCCTTCCTGTCCTCTATCTTCCTGTTGCCGTAAAGTGAGCACCTCTGCTTTTCTGTCTGTGCTCCACTAATGTGGTGTTCTGCCTCACTAGAGCCAGAAACAACAGTCAACTGAAATCATAATTCAATTATCAAATTGTCTCACCTTTATGATATCAATGTTTGTCACAGCAGGAAAGCAAAAACTAACTAGAATTGTTTTTTTGCTTCTTTGTTTTCATCTGCATCTTGGTCAATCAAATAACTTTATATATGAAGAATGCATTTTTCCACTGTAAAAACTGAATAGGTACTGGCAAGATGGCTAGTAAAGTTGCTTGGTGCCAAGTCTGGTGGCCTGAGTGAGATTCCTGTAACTCACATGGTGGGAAAAGAGAGTTCCCTCAAGATGTCCTCTGACCACTAACACACAAATGTATTCATACACAAAATAAAATAATTTAAACATTTTCAAATTCACCATCCTGGATAAAAGATGGCAGCCACCAGCTCGCACCATATCTGAGGGGCAGAGAATCCCAAACTCCGAAACTGGTGAGTGGAGGGACAATTGAATCCAGAATATCGACATTGAGGCTTCCTGGGCAAGAGGGGACAACCCTTGTGCTGGGACAGTTTGGATCCAGGTCACCCATGGACATCTCTGGAGTCTGAGAGTAGTGAATATTCGACTCCCCTGCACTTCCCCTTGTACCAAGCATGGGCGTCCCTGCTCTGCAGAGGCTGAGGTCTTTGCCCAAAGTAGGAGCCTCCATGCTCAGTGACTGAGACAGCAGAGGTGGCTGCCCCACAAAACAGTAGGCAGCACTGAGCTGACGGATCTCCTACATTTTCATTTGCCCCTGTGGGCCCAAACCTGAGAGTAGAAAATAGGGGTAACCCCTGTGCATTCCACATAGGCCTGCAAGCAAGTGAATGAGCCTTCAAGTGAGTGCATGAGATCCAGAATCCTCCTACTTTATGAGCCAGATATTGGATCCCTCCCACCCACACCCCCACTATGGGCAACATAGGGATCCACGGGCCAGCTTTCTCAACACTGAAGCCCCTATTCTGCGGGTCTACCAAGGGAGTCCAGGCAAAAAAATTCCTGGAGCTAAGATGGTGCAACCTAGACAGATCTGAATACCTGGAAGACAGAAGAGGCCTGTAGGCCACTTAGGCATTCAGGGCACCTAAGCATGCACATTGTGCCAGCAAACAGTGCCAGCACCCCGACCGACCTGTGCTTACACTCCACCCTTACAGGTATCTACATGCATGCTCTAGCACCTTCTCCTTCAAGACACACTTCCATGTACTTTCCCAGGCTTGCCCACTTGCCTTTGCAACTTTCCTCCCTTAGCTACAGCTGAAATACCAACATTCACTCTTGAACCAGTGGACCTCTCTCAACTTCCTGAAGAATATTCCAGACTCCAGAGACAGATGGACCCAGTCTAAAGTACAGACTCCAGGAACAAACAGCAAAGGTTACATATAAGTAGATGGGTAAAAGTGGGTATAAGAGCATATCCAACAAAAATCAGGACATCATCAACCCAAAAATCAATATCTGAACAATGTCTGTAGGAGAGAAGTCTTCAACATTTGAGAGACAAAAGCCATGGTGTACATTTCCTGCATGTCCTGTCAGGTAGTGTTCTTCAGACCATGACTATGCTCATATCAAGCAGTATACATTCTCACAGGACTTAACTCACTACCTACAACACTACAAAGAGTGTTTCACAAGGTTTGGTTATATTAAGCCAAAAGCTATAGGAAGTTCCTGGTTACCAAGGACTAGAGAAGAAAAAAACCAACTAACAGTGGACCAGGAGACAGGAACAAAGAATCTAAAAGGCAGAGGCTGGAATCATTGGATCACAGTTAAGAATCTCTAATGTTCATGTTTCTGTTTAATGGTGTTGGGGATTGAACACAAGTCCTTGTACATGTTTAGTAGGCACTCTACCACTGAGCAGCAGCATCAACTTTGGCACATTTAACTTTTAAAATAAATACATGCATTTTAGTTTCTAGAGATGCGATACCAGTAGTGAGACAATATAAAAATTAAAGAATCCATATCATGTAGAGATGCACACTAAAGTATTTCTGACTGAACTGCTAAAGAATTACCAGAAATTTTTATTTAAACTTTTAGTATCTTTATTGTTTGACAATGCATATGTTTATTTAACTAATGGGTTTTAGTCATTTCACCTTTCTTTTAAACTCCTCTTTCTACCTCCTGATTTTGATGGTTATTAAACCTTTAAATTTGAGGATGCTTTGATAGTATTCTGGTTTTGAACAAAATATTCCAGGTCCAAATGTTGTATCCCAAAACCATAAATTTATTTATAAGGTTATGCTCTAGGCAAGTTTTTTCTGTAGTTCTCATCTTATTCCAATCCAAACACTCATTATTTCCACAGTCCACCAGGGATTTACTGAACAGTAAACTTTACATACATGCTACAACTTGGTTTTGGCAATGTGTTTAGAAGCTACAATTATAATACTCAATTCAATTTAAACAAAATATCTATTTTTTATAACACAGTAAAAGAAGACTCTTTCCTTTCTGCCATATAAGTTGAAAAACAATACTGTAGAAAAAAAAATCAGAGTTGTAGATAACAATGAAAACAATCCATGGCACTCAGATTCTCCAGGCCTGCCTTTGGCTGGATTAGAGTCAAATTCTACAACAAAACTTATTAAACAAAACCCTTTAAATAATAAACATAGCTAAAGAAATGTTAAGAAAAGTGGAGAGCTGTTAGAACCAGAAGGCCCATGCAAACTTCCAGAGAAAAAAAGCCACCAAGAGTACTACCCAGGTATGATGCCTATGAACCACAACAACAAATCACCAGCATGGCAGTATAACCCTTAGGGGTGCAATAGTAGAATGTATTTCTTTTTAAAATTTTTATTAATTACAGTTTTTATACTTTGTATCCCAGCTGTAGCCCCCTCCCCCATCTACTCCCAATCCCACCTTCCCTCCCTGGACCATGCATGGAGATAACTTAGAACTCCTGCACAGAAGTAACCCAATGCTGCTCAGTGTCCAAGAGGATTCTCCAATAATAGGACCAGGGACCATCTCTGACATGAATTCATAGGCTGACTCTTTGATCACCTCTACCTTAGGGGAGAACAGCCTTACCAGTCCACAGAGGAAGCAAAGAAGCATTTCTTAAGAGTAGCCTACAGCTCTCTAATTGGACCTAGCACCCTCTCAGTAACAGGGAAATTGTGCCTAATATTGGAAACCTAGCCAACTACCTAGGGTTAATAAAGTCATGGAACTCAGAGGAGAAACTACAATAACTTGTTTACTAACCCAACATCATCTCTAATTACATTCTAAATATTTGTTATTATACCCACAGAAAAGTGCAGTCCTTACTCCTTATCAAGGAAACTTCTCTTTACAACAGACAGACAATTATAGAAAACCACAACAGACTAAAACACTAAGAACAGGGGATCCTGTGTGCAAAGTCCCAGATAATACAACACAATTCCTGCACTAGAGGCTCAGAGATCATAGTAGAAGAGTGGATAGGAAGATTGTAAGAACTAGAGAATTTAACAGTTTTCCATGAGACCTTGTGTATTCCTCAAAATGTCAGAGATGCCAAACTCAGTCTTATCAGCATGACTGCCTAAGCAGGAAGTGGACAATGAAGATACCAATGAACTTAACATCAAATGGGGAAACCTCAACACTAGAGGGAGAACTATGTGCAACTGGCGAATGCTGAGTTTGGATAACATCAACTGAGAATGGATACAGAAATTGTGGTGTTTTTACACAACGGAATATTACTCAACAATTAAAAATGAGGACATCATGAAATTTACAGGCGAATGGTGAGATCTAGAAAATATCATTCTGAGTGAGGTATCCCAGAAAGAGAAAGACACACATGGTATATACTCACTTATTTATATCTATAAGATATGATAAACATACTGAAATCTATACACCTAAAGAAGATAAACAAGAAAGAGAACCCCGGGTAGGATGATCAATCCTTACTTAGAAGGACAAATGGGATGTAGGAGAAAATAAGTAACAGGACAGGGTACTACCACAGAGGGCCCCTGAAAGACTCTACCTACCAGTGTATCAAAGCAGAAACTGAGACTCATAACCAAACCTTCGGCAGATGGCAGGGAATCATATGAAAGAAGGGGCAGTTAATATGATTTGGAGAGGATAGGAGCTTCACAAGGACCAAATATATCTAGGCACAGGGGTCCTATATGAGACTGTTTCTCCACCCAAGGGCCATAGGTGGAGGTAACCTAGAACCTCTGCTTGCCTATAGCCCATGGTAGCTCAGTATTCAAGTGGGTACCCTAGTAAGGGAAATAGGGACTATTTCTTACATGAACTCAATGGTGGACTCTTTGACCTCCCCACCCAGCAGGGAGGAGCAGCCCTCCTAGGCCACAGAGTACTTTGCAGCCAGTCCTGAAGATACCTGATAAACCAGGGCCAGATGAAAGGGGAGGCAGTCCTCCCCTATCAGTGGACTTGGAAAGGGGCAGGGAGGAGATGAGGGAGAGAGGGTAGGATTGGGAGGGAATGAGGGAGTGGGATTCACCTGGGATACAGAGTTAATAAAATGTAAAAAAAAAAAAGCAATAAAAAAAGAAATGTTTTTCTCAAAGAAGGGCCCCCCCCAAGTTGGTTATACAGTAGCAAGCAATCAATTCTAAGATGGTATATAAACAAGTAATATTATTGATTGAGCAGGTTGTATTTACATACTTAAGAATATATCTATAATATACATATATAATATTAATATTAAAATATTCATATTATAATAGTATTATATATGAATACTATTGTATATGAATACTATTATAATATGAATATATAATATATGTATATAATATTACTATAATATATGAATATAATATTATAACACAAATATTATTATAATATATCATATATATTATATAATACAGAATTATAATATGTAGCATATATGAATATTATATTATGAATATTATAATAAGAATATAAGTATATATAATGTTTATTTAAAAACAACTAAAGAAAAAGAGGCCATAAATTTGAGAGAAAGGAAGGGCAAGGAAGTTCAAGGATGTCATGAAAAGACAAAACCAAAGAATAATAGGAATAGATGAAAAAAAAATTCCAGGCTACAAGGTCCAGAAAATATTTTCAAGAAATTCATAAAAGAAAATTTGCCCAATTTAAAGACAGAGATTTCCATAAACATGCAAGAGGCTTACAAAACACCAAATAGACTAGACCAGAAGAGAAATTCCTCCCTTCACATAATAGTCAATACACTAAATCTACAGAACAAAGAAAAAAATATTAAAAACAGCAAGGGAAAAGGGCCAAAAACATGTAAAGTTAGACCTATCAGAATCATACCAGATTTCTCAACAGAAACTATAAAAGCTAGAAGGGTGTGGGCAGATGTCATGCAGACTCTAAAGAGACCACAGATGCCAACCTAGACTACTATACCCAGCAAAGCTTTCAGTCAGCATAGGTGGAGATAACAAAATATTCCATGACAAAACTAAACTTAAACAATATCTACACAACAACCTAGCCCTACAGAAGATACTAAAAAGGAAAACTACAAGCTAACAAAATCAACTACCCCGAAAAGAAAAAAACAAACAAACAAACAAACAGGACATAGACAACTTCACAACAAAATAATAAAAGAAAACAAGCATAGAAACACAGTAACAGCACCAACTCCACAATAAAAAGAGCTAACGTTCATTGATCACTATTATCTATCAACATCAATGGACTCAACTCTCCAATAAAAAGACACAGACTAACAGAATGGTTGCAGACACAGGAACAAATATTCTGCTGCATCCAAGAAACACAACTCTGCAACAAGGTAAACACTACCTTAAAGTAAAGGGCTGGAAAAGGGTTTTTGAAGCAAATGGACCCAGAAAACAAGCTGGAGTAGCTATTCTAGTATATAATGAAATAGACTTTCAACCAAATTAATCAAAAATCTTGAGGAGGGACACTTCATTCTCATCAAAGGGAAAATCAAGCAGGAGGACATCATAATCCTGAACATCTATACCCCAAATATGAGAGCACCTCCATTTGTAAATGAAATATTATTAAAGCTTAAAATCACACATCGATATCAACACCTAAATAGTGTGAGACTTCAACACTCAACTTTCACTAAGGGACAGATTATCTAGACAGAAGCTATATAGGGCAATAATGACACTTAGAGAGGTCCTAAATCAAATGGACCTAATAGATGTCTAGAGAAATTTTCATACAAACTCAAAAGAGTATACCTTCTTTTTTTATATACAAATATCATTCTTCATGTTTTTGATACCAGAAAAGCACTTCAAGACATATATATATATATACATATATATGTATATGTATATATACATATATGTATATATGTATGTATATACATGTATATACATATATATGAAAAATTTTAAACAGCATGATGGTTAAAAATGATAACTTTTTGTTTAAAATGGTGACATTAGGCCACTGATATCATACCTAGAACATATTTTTTAGTCAGCTTTACTTTTTTAACATTTTTATTTTATATTAATCATAATATTTGTATCCCAGCCATTAGCCCCCTCCTGAATTCCCTACCTATCCCCCCATCCCTCCCTCATCTCCTCCCTACCCCTTTCCAAGTCCACTGATAGGGGAGGACCTCCTTCCCTTCCATCTGACTCTAGCTTATGAGGTCTCTTCAGGACTGGCTGCAATGTCCTCTTATGTAGCCTAGCAAGGCTGCTTCTCCCACAGGGGTCAGGGGGGTGTCGAAGAGCCAGCCATTGAGTTCATGTCTGAAATAATCCCTGTTCCCCTTACTAGGGTACCCCCCTTGGATATTGAGCTACCATTTGCTACATTCAAGCAGAGGTTCTAGGTTATATCCATACATGGTCCTTGGTTGGAGAAACACTCTCCAACCTTGTGCCCTGATATATTTGGTCCTTGAGGAGCTCCTGTCTTCTCCAGCTCATACTAACTACCCCTTCTTTCATATGATTCCCTGCACTCTGCCAAAGGGTTGGTTATGTCTCTTAATATTTGCTTTGATACACTGCTAGGTACAGTCTTTCTGAAGTCCTCTGTGGTAGGCTTTTGTCCTGCTACTTGTTTTCTCCTACATCCAATGTCCATCCCATTTGTCTTTCTAAGTGAGGATTGATCATCTTACCCCAGGTCCTCTTTCTTGTTTATCTTCTTTAGGTGTATAGATTTCAGTATGTTTATGCTATCTTATAGGTCTATATAAGTGAGTATATACCAGGTGTGTCTTTCTTTGCAGCACTTCACAGAACCTTTTCAAAAACTGACCGCATAGTTGGGCACAAAGCAAACCTTAACAGATACAAGAAGATTGAAATAATCCTTTGTATCCTATCAAACAACCATGGCATAAAACTAGTCCTCAACAACAACAGAAATAATAAAAAGCCTCCATACATATAGAAACTAAACAACTCCCTACTCAAAGAAAGCTGGGTCAGGAAACAAATGACAAAAGAAATTAAAGACTTACTAAACTCAATGAAAATGAAGGCACAAGTTACCCAAACTTATGGGACACATTGAAAGCAGTGTTAAGAGGAAAGCACTAAGTGCCTTCCTAAGGAAGTTTGAGACATGTCATACAAGCAATTTAATGGCACACCTAAAAGCCCTAGGGGGGAAAAAAGATGCAGACACAGCCAAGAGCAGTAGACAATTGGAATTAATCAAACTCAGAGCTGAAATCAATGAATTAGAAACAAAGAAAACAATTCAAAGAATAAATGAAACTAAGAGCTGGTCTTTGGAGAAAATTAACAAGATAGACAAACCTTTGGTCAAACTAACTAAAAGGCAGAAAGAAACTATCCAAATCAGCAAACTCAGAAATGAAAAGGGAGACATAACCACAGACAGTGAGGAAATTCATGGGATCTTTAGGTCTTATTACAAAAGCCTATATGCCCAAAATTTGAAAATCTAAGTGAAATGGACTATTTTCTTGATAGATTCCATTTACCAAAGGTAAGTCAAGATCAGCTAAAATGGTCTCAGGGCAGAATTCTACCAGAACTTCAAAGAAGTGCTGATGCCAATACTCTTCAAACTATTCCACAAAATAGAAACAGAAGGAACATTACCAACTCATTCTTTGAAGCCACAAGTCACCTTGATACCTAAAGCAGACAAAGACCTAATGAAAAAGGAGAGCTTCGGACCAATCCCTTTTATAAACATTGACATAAAAATACTCAATAAAATACTCACAAACCAAATCCAAGAACACATAAAAGGTATCATCCACCATGACCAAGTAGGCTTCATCCCAGAAATGCATGGGTGGTTCAATATATAGAAATCCATCAATGTAATCCACCACATAAACAAACAGATGGAACAAAAAACACACCATCTCCTTAGATGACGAAAATCATTTGACAAAATCCAACAGCCATTTATGTTTAAAGTTTTGGAGTGATCAGGGATACAAGGCACATGCCTAACACAGTATAGGCAGTATACGGCAAACCTTTAGCCAACATCAAAGTAAACAGAGAGAAACTTAAATCAATCCCACTGAAATCAGGGACACAGCAAGGCTGCCCACTCTTCAACATAGTACTTGAAGCCCTAGCTAGAGCAATAAGACAACTAAAGGAGATCAAGAAAATAGAAACTGAACAGGAAAGTCTTTCTAATTATAAAGGCTTATAATCTATTAATAATAAACAAATCTGTCTTTTTCTCAAAATAATTAGTGTCAAACTTAGATGCACCTATTTCAAATACCTCCTAAGATGCATTTCTTATAGTGTCATTTCATGCTTCAAGTTATCTCATCGGGTTTATAATATCTAATGTTTTTAGATTATGTAATTCTTTTCATTTGATATGTTTTATTTCATTTTTAATACTATTGTTTTCTTCTAATTATTTATCTTATTGTTTGAGATTATAATTATACCACTCCCTTTCCATTTCCTTTCTCTAAACCCTCCCATATACCTTTTCTTGTTGTCTTTCAAATTTTGGCCTTTTTTCCCATTAGTTGTTATAAAATGAATTATATATGTATTTGAACATGATATGTATGTACATACATATATATTCCTAAATATATAAATATAACCTATTCTGTATAAAGTAACTTGAATTTATGTATCCAAGGTTGACCATTTAGTATTGGCTAACCAGTTAATAATAGTCTTTTTTGGAGAAGACTATTTCTACCACTCCCAGCACTCCTAAGCTGCCTGTATCTTTAACAAACATCTTATTGAATGAAATTAAGGCTAACTTTCCTTAGTTTTTAGGAAACTATTTAAATTATACGCTTGCAAGAGTAAAAGTTATAATTTTAAACACTGATTGCAATATGAATTTGTGGCTGGGTTTTACAAGAAAGTTTTGCTTAATGTATATATTTTGATTTAATGAATGGTAAGGGTATTTAATGTTTCCAGAGAGGTACAAGGAAGTAATTTGACCAGGCTGGGCAATTCACAAAAAATAAAACTAGAACTTGGTCTCTGCTAAAATGTTTCACTATCAAGACTGTGGGAATCTGACATAATAAATCCATGTTGCTTTACTTTCCCAAATTGCTATTACTTTCTCATAGCCAAAATAGAAAAACATTGTGACCATTCTCCTATATGTGACAGTAAGCACCATCTCCTGAGGATCTCAAAAGAATTTTTCAGATGAGTTTCCTAGGGTAGCCCTTTAGTACCATGAGGTGGGTGAAGTTTTGAATAGGAATTTATTTTCTCACAGTGCTGAAGGCCAAAGTTTGAGATCGCTTTAGTAGTGGGATAGGTTCCTGCTCAGGATTTTGTGGAGTAACTGTGTTGTGTACCTCCTACAGTCTGGGAATTCGTTTGCATATGTGTAAGTTCTTTGGTTCATAAAAGCACCACTTCAGTCTGTCATCATTTGCATACGGCATTCCTCCATGTGTGTCTATCTCTAGGCCTTAATTTCCCTTTATACAAGGGTTCACACTAAGGACAGTGTTATTCTAAATAAAGTCAGAGTCTGAGGTATAGCGAATGAAGATTGATCCCACTGTTTTCTAGGAGCAAGCAACAGAAACACAGTAATATTCTTTCTCGTCATGGTGGGATGTCTCAAGTCAGTTTCTTACTCTCTAGACTTGTATCCTGACAACCTTTATTAAAACCTGCAGAACTCACTCTCATGCTAAAGTTCTCATCAGAGTCATCTCTACACCTACTAGCTAACTCCTATTATTTCCTGATATGGTTTATATCTTTGTAATGTAAGTTTGTACTTTTCTAGAAAGGCTTTCCTGAGATGTTTCACTGAGTTGCTCTTGGAAGCAATAAGTGGTGTAGAAAGATGTTCATGTAGCAAGCAAACACTGCTGAATGATGGAT
This sequence comes from Pachyuromys duprasi, assembly GCA_028658305.1. Lineage (NCBI taxonomy): Eukaryota > Metazoa > Chordata > Mammalia > Rodentia > Muridae > Pachyuromys > Pachyuromys duprasi. The sequence goes on along the minus strand of CM053742.1, from coordinate 55,366,584 downwards.
TCTTCTCGGAGGCAACAGATGTGAAAATGTATTTCTAGATGTGAAAATGTATTTCTCTGACAAGGAAGAAGAAGCTATTAGTGACAACCTAGGGAATATGAAATAGTTCATCAGGTCAGAGCTCTCATTTTCCTGCCCCAATGTTTCCATTTTGCTACTCAAATTCCCATTCTTTCCTCTATTAAAGTGTTTGCTTTAACCAAAATACCTATTGAAGTTCCACAGTCAGTTTTATTTTCATCTTTATTGCAAGGTACTGGAAATGATTTAAAGTAATGTCACAATCTACAAGAGCTGTATGACACGGGGGTTCTATGTTCTCTGCATGTCCAGAAGTAATATTAGACTATAAGAAGATACCTACAGGGCTGGAGAGATGATTCAGTTGTTTTTAGAGAAGACCCAAATCTAATTTCCAGAACCTACACTAAGGTTAAAAAATATATCCATAACTACAATTCCAGGAATCCAATTTTCTCTTTTGATGTCTGTAACTTTACCAGGTACATACATGGTACACAGATATACATAAATTCATAACACTCATATAATAAAGAAAAATCAATAAAAGTATTTATCTATATTCAATGTGCATTACTCCCTTGTCTTAAAAAAGAGAAAGACTAAGTATTCTGTCAACTGAAATTTAAAACTGAAAAAAACCTGAAAATTTAAAACTTCAACAACAGAGTTAGGCTATAGGTATTGCATGAGGACAACATGCTCAAGATTTGAAGATGAAAGCCCAATGAATGTAAAAAGAAGTGACAAATGCTATGCAAATCAATACAGTTCATTGTAGACTCTATAGATTTCTAGCAGCACACAAAAATTGTGATTTTTTTTTTACTTGGGATAAAGGAATTCTAGGTTTGAGTTATTTCTCAGTGACCAGCAGAACCCATGACCAGCATGAGTGAAGACCTATTCTCAAACCCACGCACTCAAGAAAATAACAACAACAAAAAATGGAAATCAATACCATGGCAATAGGCAAAGAGACACATTGTTGTTGGTGGTGTTCTTATACCAGTCAGGAGCAGAACAGATGACAGTTCTTGTTTCATCCTAGGTTGTTGACTGGCTTTGTCGCCAATGTTTTTTTATGCCTAGGACACATCAAATCCAAATCAAATCAAATTCAGGCAGCCCAACATAGGAGGAGAAAGAGAGACAGAGACATCTGGACAGCCAGGCCACCCACATACCTGTATTCCAAAACACCAAACAGGCAGGTCTTAAGACACTTGCTTGCTGCCACACCACAGCAAGGAAGGAGGATGTCACCAGAGGACCCAGCAAGCACATGGCCAGCCTGAAGCTGAAGCCACAACAATGTGTATGTGGTAGACAAATGGGAGAAAAAGAGAAGCGGATCAGCTTGAGCATTATGAAGAGAGATGGAACTGAGGACTCGAGTGTTTAGAGGAGTAGCCTGTTGTAAGTGGCTAGCCATGCCACCTGGGGCCTTGGTGAGATCCCTGCAGGAGCTGCTGCTAAGAGCCATGTCCGGGTCTGTGATGTTCCAGTGGCAGGGTTTGATGTTAATGTTTGTTGCTCACAATACCACTAAAGAACAAGGAGACATCAGTGATAAGGGCAGCCACTGGGGACAATGTGGATGTTCAAGGGTTGTGAAGAACTGATCCTGCCCCTCACTGGCTAGAGCACTCTGGAGAGCTGGCTCCGTCATTTACCTGAGCGGGCACTGTGCCTCACTCAGACAGCAGAGTGGAGCTACTCTCGGTGTCAGGGGTGTAGGTGAGTCAGGGCATGAGTGTGGGAGAGCTGACCCTGCCATTTGTTTGCCATGGGGTGGCATGGGCAAAAAGGTGATGTCCTCCTTCCCAACCCCTCACCATCTCTGGCAGTTGGGAAAGCTACCCAAAGGGTCATTGGAGCTGGAGAGCTATCCCAGCCCCTTGCAGGGTGCAGTACTTGGGAAAGCAGACCCTGGACCTCACCTGAGTAGCACAATAGGACTGGTCCTGGTGGAGTGGGCACAGATGAGCCACCCTGATAACGAGAGCATGGGAGATCTGGCCCCACCACTATTCTGCTGTGATGCTGCTCTCCCTTGGGCACCTTCAGTAGCAGGAAGAGCTGTCCCTGAGGACATGAGAGAGAAAGAGCTAGCCTTGCCTTCTCACTGGATGTAATGCTTGGGAGAGCAGGACTTGCACCTTGCCTGGGCCACACAGTGAAGCTAGCCCTCATGGCAAAGGCGTGGGTGAGCCAGCCCCAAGGGTGTTAGAGCAAAGAGATGGCCCTTCCTCCTGCTGATGGTTACATTAGGTGTTCTAGCAGGAACAGTGCTAGAAATTTCACTCTGTTGGTGTACATAAAGGAGAGGTAGAATACTGACCTGCTCAGCTACCACCAAGACCCAAATCCAGGGCTAGGAGTTGGCCCACCACAAAATCTATACCATCTGCAAAGGGGACGCACAAAAGGCCAATCATACTTACCCAAACCTGCAGGATCTCCATGACACAGAGCAACAACAGGATAAGAGGGAGGAGTCCCAGTGAGGATCCAATATTGATGGTGTTGCAGAAGCCATGGATCTTGAAGTAGACCAATGATTCATTGCAATGAACATTTTCAAGTCAAGATGTGTGGATATATATACTGTGGAACATATTGTGACATACTACAACTTCCATGATGAAATGTTTTCTACGCTTTCATTTTTAGTGTTGTTTTTTTTATGTATTTATTATTTTGGAGAGAAGTTGCAAGGGTAAAGGTCAGATATGAGGGGATGAGGAGCTGAGTGGGATTAGGATGTAAAACTCACAAAGAATTAATAAAAAGGTTTTAGACAAAGAAAAAAGAAATAAAGAAATTTTGTGGTTTCTGACACAACAAAATCAGTGTAAATTTTGTCATCCAGTTTGCTAGTTTATGAATTTAATGTAAGTATCAAGTAAAAAATCTTTAATTTTTTTCTATGAATAAAAACACAGAAGAAAAGATTAAAATTAGAAATACTCCTTATAGCTGGTCTTTGGTTACTTTGTGGGTTCTTCTTTTTTCCATCCTTCCCCACCATTATTATTCCACTATTTCAACCACCCAACACTAGATAGGAGAGATAAAAGAATAAAAAGGAAAAGAAAGAGATCCCTGAATAAAGTCAGAGGTCAGAAAGGAGGTAATGTTACACTACATTCTGTTGATTACGGTTATCTAGTTCCTTGGGGCAAGTTTGATCTTCAACATAAGAATATCTAATTTTTATGTCTTGTTATTTCTTCTTTGCACACAACTACTAATAAACCGTGACCAACAACAACCAAAAAATCCCCAACAATATGCACCACTTCTTGGGTCCCTATCATTTATATATCCTCAAAAATGTCTCCATAATTCCAAGTGTCACATAATTGCAGAAGGTATCTGCTCCTGGCAATGGAGGAGGGTTGCCATTTCTCCACATTCTCTCCAGCATGTGTTGTCACTTGAGTTTTTTTTATCTTAGCCATTCTGATGGGTATAAGGTGAAATCTCAGGTTCTTTTTGATTTGCATTTCCCTGACAACAAAGGATATTGAGCATTTCTTTAAGGGTTTCCCTGCCATTCTAAAAGATTTAGTGTGTCTGGTTTTATATTGAGGTCTTTGATTAACTTGGACTTTAGTTTTGTGCAGGTTGATAAACATGGATTTATTTGCATTTTTCTATGTATAGGAGAAATTTTAATAGTTAAATTAGAAGAGATCAAATCAGAAGATTTGAATTATTGTTAATGAAACCCCAATATTGAGTGCAGGGCATCAGAGATTTTCAAGGGTGAATTGTTTTCTCTGAATACTGTTAGTGTTCTACATGAATAAACACATGGTAAGAGTTCAAGTGCATGCATTTTCCCTTAGACTAGTACCTGTTACAATTAGTTGAATTTGGCACAATCCTGAGTCCAAAGAATAACACAGGTTGATGATATGATTAAAGTGTCTTGTAAAAAGAATGATTTTAAATATATAAGTATTCATATATGCATGCAATAACACAATGGAAAACAAGTCACACATTTAAAGGACATCAGGAAGATTTAAATGCAAGAGTTTTGAGGAAGGAAAGAGAAAGGAGAACTGTGTAATCCTATTAAAATCACAAAAATAAAATAATTAAAGTAAAAAGTAGCTAACTGAGAGAGGTAATGTTTATTAAGCTTGGAAGAGACGATGTGATTATATAGATAATTATTAGAAGGAAAATTTCAAGTCAACAGGAAGAAGGGTAGAAAATTACAATCACAGCCACAAGTGATGTCAAGACAGAAAAGCTGGAGAGCCAGAGACAAGGCAGGTACCAAACATGAACAAAAAACCAAGGGTCTTCATATCTATTTGTATTTTATGCTTTATCACACTACATAAAATCTATTTAATAAAAGTCTGTTTCACATTGTCTTTTTAATATATGAATTTCTAATCCTTGTGGACTAAGAAACTGACATAATAAACTAATAGCAATAACAATTTTTCAGTATATGCTCACTTATAAGTGGATATTAAACATAATATGGGGAAAATATAACTAAATCTGTACTCCTAAAGAAGCTAAACAAGGAGGAGGACCTTAGGGAAGTTGCTAAATCCTCATTTAGAAGGGCAAGCAGTAATGACATGGGAAGCAGGAGAAGACAAAGAACAGGACAGGAGCCTACCACAGAGGGCCTGTGAAAGACTCTACTGCTCAGTGAATTGAACCAGATGCTGAGACCCATAGCTAAACTTTGGGCAGAGTGCAGGGAATCTAATGGAAGAAGGGGGAGATAGAAAGACCTGGAGTGGATAGGAGCTCCACATTGAGACCAACAGAGCAAAAATATCTGGGTTCAGGGGTCCTGCAGAGACTGATGCTCCAAGCAAGGATCATACGTGAAGAGGACTGCTCAGATGTAGCCCATGGCAACTCAGGCTCCAAATGAGTTCCCTAGTAAGGTGAGCAGGGAGTGTCAGTGACATAAACTCAGTGGCCAGCTTTTTTATTACCTCCAGCTGGGGGGGGGTGCAGTCTTTCCAGACCACAGAGGAAAACAATGCACCCAGTTCTGATGAGTCCTGATAGGCTATGGTCAGATAGAAGGGGAGAAGAACCTCCCTTATCAGTGGACTAGGGGAGGGGCATAGGGAAAGAAGGGGGTGGGTGTGGACTGGGAGGAGATGAGGGAGGGAGCTACAGGCAGGAGACAAAGAGAATAAATTGCAATATAATAATAAAAAAACAATTTTGTTGACTTCTAATTTAATGCTAACTATGAAAAAAGCTTGGAGACCTCCATTTATTTCTATCATCTGAGACCAATTTCTTCCTCCATAATTTCTTCATGGCATTTTTCACCTCTATATTCTTCAGTGTGAAAATTAGAGTGAAGGTGTTCTGATTGAATAAAATATAGCCATCATCTTGTCCATAGGAAATGTGGTTGCAGTGTGTGTGTATATAAACATGCAAGGTACAAAGTAAACGATGACCACAATAATGTGAGAGGCACAGATGGATAGGGCTTTCTCCTCCCTTCAGCACCAGGGTTTCTTAAGGAACAAAAATTAATGACATAGGAGGCCATCAACACGAGGAAACTCACTATACAAATGGCTCCGCACTGTACAAATGGCTCCATTGTTAGATACCAGACACAGGTTGATCATGTATGTGCCTGAACAGGTAAGTTTCAATGATGGTTGCAAGTCATAGTAGTAGTGTCCAATCTCATTGGGACCACAGAAGTGTAAATATCTGAACTAACGAATGCACACAGGATCCCACCCAGGCTATGCCACCAGCACCCCACAGACCCGGAGGCTCATGGTGGTCATATAGTGCAGGGCCTTCAGATGGCCACAAAGAGGTCAACAGCCATGAGGCTGAGCAAAAAGATCTCCACGCAGCCAAAGAAATGAAATGTAAAGACTTGGATTATGTACTCATTGAAGGAGATACAGGCCTCTTTCAGCAGGGAATCCACAATTGTTCTGGGGGCTATAGTTGTAGAGAAGAAGGTGTCAAGCAAGGATAAGTAGAACGGGAAGAAGTACATGGGACTCTCAAGGGTCTGGCTTGTCTTGATGGTTCCAATGAGCAGCAAGTTATCCAGTAATGTTCCCCTATAAAAAAGCAAATATTCAACAAATAAGATTTTCTTCCTAAAAGGATCCCATGTCAAACCAAATAGAATGAACTCAGTCACGTTGTTACTCAGCCACATTGTTTCATTTGATCAGAAGTGGTAAATGTGAGATACCTTTTCTGAAAAAAAAGTAAAGGCATTCATTTTGAGGGTGATATATGATGCTATGGAGCATTTTAAGCAAAAGTAAGTAACCCCCATCAATGATATTCTGTCTGTTATTTATTTAATAGGTGATTCAACACTTCTTCCTGAATTTTACTGACTATCTATATTCATTGTTAAGTGTACCAAATATGGTTAGGAATGGTTGCCCAAAGAACTCTTCAAACAAAAATCCTTGTTATCACAATTATGGTTAATTTTAAGTTACAATATGTGATCTGTGATATTTTTATCATTAACTTTAGTTTTCATAGTCAATTAACATTAAAGTATATAGTTTATATTTGATTGTATTGAGGTTTCATGAAACAAATAAGAAGTTGCCTCTCACTACTATACCAGAAGGAATATCATATATTTCTGACACATCATTATGCATATTTGCCGATATGATCATATATATATATATATAATATTTCAAAACTACAAAGATTCTTTCACATATCTAGTATAAAAATAAGAAAAACAAATATTTCTAACTTTCAAATAATCTTAAAATGTATTGTGATACCACTTGACATATTCAATGGATCAGAATAATGGCTTTTAGTAGCTAGAAATACTGATATTACCATATTTAATTCATATTTTTTGTAATAGAGCCACATTTTAGAGCATTCTCAGCTCAGTGGTTACATTTGAATATGAAAATGGCAAATGTAATTATTCAATTGTTAGTGTGCATGATGAAAGTTTTTAGTCACATGTGTTATAGTCATCTGACAGGGGACTAGAAGATAAATGGAATCCCCAGTAATTTTTAACCTGAAAACACCGTGTTCTTAGAACAGAGCTGTAACACAGAAGCAGAAAGAAGATGTGGTTTTGCAGAAAAGGAAAAGTAAATAGTAATTGGCTCTTTATTCAGTGTGTTTCTGCTTCAAAAGTCAAGTGGTATTTTTAAATACCATTACTTTCAATAAAAAAAATTTAGTGTGGATTGCTATAATTATGATTTTGCTGTTAAAAACAGAGCCTTTCACAAATTATTTCTTGTCAAAATAGTTAGATGACATGTGTAGTCAGTATTAGCTAGGGTGAAGTGAAATCTATTTATAAGCCACATGAAAGGCCTACCTATCCCACTCACATATTCACTGCATGATGTTGAAGCTGTTAGTCAAAACAAAGAATATAACAGACAAGACAGACACAAAATTATCCTCATGTGCATTTCCTTTTGGCAAATTTTCTTCTCAATCATAGGCTTGAGATGTTTTTTGTATTTCTATAAATAAATATACCCATGGAGAATTCTCAAAGTTATTCATTGTAGATCCTGTAATCTTTGGCAAGAATATTAGGCTACAGGAGAATTGAGTTGTATTAATTATTCAAACGAGCTTGTTCTTCTATTTGTTGCATGAGAATCCTCCAAGGCATGTTTGTACATGAAAATGGCATATGTTTTGTGGGCATGGTGGTGGAAAAATGCATTTACTTCAAATTATTTTGGACACTCCTTTGAAAATATTATATTTTAGTTGTTTCTAAGACAAGTTCATTAACCTCAAGCAGATCCACAGACTTTTTATATAAAGAACTAAAAGTACTGGATTTAATAAAGTGGGTAAAAGTTATAGTTTTGATCAAACATTTAATCATTATTTTATTTTTATCAACAGTCAAAAACCGTCTTTCTCCCTGGAATTTCTTCAATATATTGCTGTCATGACCATCTTGACATTTTGAGACTCAGTTTTTCTGTTTTTCATTTAATGCAAATAAATTTTCAATGAGGTTATTTTTTTCAGTAAGGAATATAATCTCTGATTTGTAAAAGGCTTTTCCTCATAGGTTTTGTTGTCCTAATGTAGGTTCTTGATGTACTGCAATTATCTGTATAGTTCTTTTGTTTCCTTCTTGAAATAAATATGTCTGATATCTGCCCAAAGTTTGGTTAAGAGTCTCAGCATCTGCTTTGATACACTACTGGGCAGAGTCTTTCAGAGGCCCTCTATGGTAGGCTCCTGTTCTGTTTCTTGTTTTCACCTGCTTCCAAAGTCCATCACATTTGTCTTCCTAAGTGAGGACTGATCATCTTACCCAGGGTTCTCCTTCTTGCTTAGCTTCTTTAGGTATACATATTTTAGTATGTTTATCCTATATTATAGGTCTACTATCCATTTATATATGAGTATATACCATGTGTGTCTTTCTGCTTCTGGGATACAGAGTGCAGGGAATCCTATGGAAGAAGGAGGAGATAGTGTGACCACGAGAGGACAGAAACTCCACAAGGAGAGCAACAGAACCAAAATATCTGGGCTCAGGGGTATTTTCTGAGACTGATACTCCAACCAAGGACTGTGCATGGATATAACCTAGAACCCCTGCTCAGATGTAGCCCATGGCAGCCCAGTGTCCAAGTGGGTTCCCTAGTAAGGTAACTGGGACTGTTTCTGACATGAACTCAGTGGCTAGCTCTTTGACCACCCCTCCCCTGAGGGGGGAGCAACCTTGCCATGCCACAGATGAGGACAATGCAGCCAGTCCTGAAGAGACCTGATAAGCTAGGTTCAGATGGAAGGGGAGGAGGACCTCCCTTATCAGTGTATTTGGAGAGGGGAATGGGAGGAGATGAGGGAGGGAGGGTGGAATTGGGAAGGAATAAAGCAGGGAGCTACAGCTGGGATACAAAGTAAATAAACTGTAATTAATATAAAAATAAAAATTTAATTAAAAATGTAGGAAATCTATGCTCACAAGATATCATGCTCCACTATAGCAAACTCAACATCTTGAATATATGAACACCGAAAAGTTTAAATTGAACATTATCTCTTACTTCTTAAAATGTAACACTTATAGCTGGGGTTGTGGTTCAATGCACAAAGTGCTTGCTGAGCATGAGAGTTGGAGTTCAGATCTCTGCCATGTAAAATGCTAAGCATGGTGAAATGTACTTATAACCCAATGGCTAGTCATTGGAGACAGAGAGATTTCAGGACTTACAGCCTAGCAATTACAGGCACACTAAACTTCATAATATTGGGAGCAATTGAAGAAGCCGTCCTGATGTCATCTTCTCTCCTTTACAAATGAGCAAACACATCCCCACACACATATCTTAAATTTAATATTCATCTAATTATTTTACTGATTTTTTAAACTTTTTTCTTTTCTTTGTTTACACTTTATTCACTTTGTAGCCCCCCCCATAAACTCCTTCCTCCTCCCCTCCCAATCCTAGCTTCCCTCCCCCTTCTCCACACATGTCCCTCCCCAAGTCCACTGATAGGGGAGGTTTTCTTTCCTTCCTTCTGATCCTAGTCTATCAGCTCTCATCAGGAGTGGTTGCATTGTCTTCTTCTATGGCCTGGTAAGGATGCTCCCCCCTCAGGGTAAGGTGATCAAAGAGCAGGCCAATCATTTCATGTCAGAGGCAGTCCCTGTTCCCATTATTATGGAACACAGTTGGATACTGAACTGCCATGGGCTACATCTGTGTAGGGGTTCTAGGTTATCTCCATGCATGGTACTTGGTTGGAGTATCAGTCTCAGGAAAGACCCCTGTGCTCAGATTATATGGTTCTGTTGCTCTCCTTGTGGAGCTCCTGTCTTCTCCCTATCTTACTATTTCCCCCACCTTTTGTAAGATTCCATGCACTCTGCCCAACAGTTGGCCATAAGTCTCAGCATCTGCTTTGATATTCTGCAGCACAAAGCCTTTCAGAGGCCCTCTGTGACAGGCTCTTAGCTTGTTTCCTGTTTTGTTCTTCTGATGTCAATATGCTTTGCCTTTCTGGCTGGGGACTGAGCATTTCAGCCAGAGTCCTCCCTCTTTATTAGTTTCTTTAGGTGTATAGATTTTAATAGGTTTATCTTTTTTTAACTTTTAATCATATTCAAATTCTGAGTTTGCTTGGAATTTCCATCCACTATGGAATTAGTGTGGAAGTAGTATGGAAGTAGTATGGAAGACAAGAAAATATGATGCTGATTTATTTTTTTAAAGCCTCAAGATTTAAATAACTGATGAATTAACAGCAAGGACTGTATCACAGTATATTGAGTTTTAAACAGCACCATGCTGATATTACTGGGGCTCTAGCACCCACAAAATGGACATTTCCAGAATCTGGTGTTGTGTTTACCAGGAATAACCTTGACATTTCCACATCCCTCTGAAACAAATTATTGTGTGGATGTGTGTACATACATATGCCCATTTCCACTCCAGAACTGTTACATTTTTGGCATGTTCTGAAAGGAATCTAATATGAAAACTCTGTTCCAGTTGTCTGAAAACAGAGCAGTGTTGGAGAGACAGCTGGGGAGAGGCAAGGATGGCTCTAAGAGATCAACACAATGGTAAATGGACAATGAGTTGACAATGTTGTAGGTCATGGAAAATAGCTGAATGAAAAGCAAACCAGAAGAGGGGAAGAACAGAACATGTCCAGAAAGTGTGGTAACTTTTCCCATAGCACATTACTGCACTGCATCATGAGAAGTGTCTGTGCTTGTCTAGCTTCGAGAGAATCCCTACACCTCATCTTTTCTAATTCAGCTACACTCCTTGTCTATCTTCTAAAATTTCCCTATGCTCCTTTGATTTTCAAGAAGAGGCTACCGTTTTCACTGAAAAAAAAATAGTTTTTACCTAACCATAGAAAAAGATAATATTTCTCTGGAACTTTTAACTGTTCCCATGGCCCAAAATAAAGAGCGATTTTCGTTTTTCTTGATAAAATGATATTTGGACATTGGCTTGCTTGAGGACTCATGATAAGTTCCAGAGCTCTAACATAGCCACTGTACACTAGGTTTCTTAACTAGCATAAAATTAATAGGTAGTTATTCTTCCTTTCAAATATTACTAAGCAGAGGACATGATCATTGTATATGGGCAACAGTAAATCATAAGATATTATTTTCAGTTTAAAAAAAAAACACAGAACAGCTAAGGACACCACAAAAAAATTCATAAAACCAACTGCTCTGGCCTCGTAGGGACTTACAGAGACTGAATCCATAATCAGGTAACCTGCATGGGTCTGATCTGCATGGGTCTGACCTAGCTAGACCCTCTACATATGTGTTATAGATGTGTAGCTTGTTTTTTCTTTTTAAACCCTTATCAGTGGGAGCAGGAACTGTCTCTGATACTTTTGTCTGCTTTGGGAACCTTTTTCTCCTACTAGATTGCCTCATCCAGCCTTAATATGAGAGCAGATGCTGAGTTGTATTGCAATTTGACATGCCATATTTGGTCAATATCTCTGGGATGCCTCCCCTTTTCTGAAGGGAACAGAAGAAGAGTGTATTTGGGGCAGGAACTGGGAAGAGAACAGAGAGGAAACAGGTATGGATGTAATATGTGAGGGAATAAATTAAAAAATTAAAAACAAAATTATAAAAAACAAACAAAAATATTGACTAGAGACACACAGTGAGGAAAAAAGAAAGACTTGTACTTCAATATATTTTCAGTATTTCCCTTTCTATTCTTATAATATTTTCTCCTTTTGTATGTATTGATATTTATATGCCACAAATTCATGCTATTGTTAAATGGATTACATATTGTATATATTATTACTAGAATCTTTTTTAAAATTTACTGTGAACATTCTCTGAAATGTAGTTGTTCACTTTCCAAACAAACCTCAGACGTGAATCAATGACAAATTACAGTATCATGATATTGAAGAAGTGTGGTGAAAGTTCAGTATTCTATTCAAGTTTGTCAGTTAGAAATGGAAAAATTGGCATCCTCCAGAAGACTTGGCAAGGTCCCTCGTCTTTGTTCACCTTCTTTTTATAGTTGATAAAGCACAAAACTCTCCTTTCAGTTTCTGGCCCTTAGTAATATCACATCTAATTTCACCACCTCAAAAGTAAAGTATTTGGGAATTATTCTACATTCTTCTGTATCAAAGAATTTTGGTCCAGTTCACCTTCTGGAACACATCCTTGTCTTCCCACCATAATGGTTTTTCAAATACCTTGTGTTAACATAAAGCTTTTGACAACAAGGATTTATTTTTATCCAAATCTTTGTATTTCACTTAATTTATTTTCTTTATAACAGTAAGTTTTTAAGTGTTGTGTTATATATTTTTATACTTTGCTCATAAGATGTCAGAATAATGCATATTTAGGACAGTAGATGTACTAAAATATACTAAATTAACCAGTGATAATGACCTGAGCTCAAAAAGCAAAAATCTACCAGCAACAGGGCTCAGCAAGTTAAAACCATTGTCTGTCCATTGTGTTTTGAAGGAAACTTGTCCATAAAGTACTAGGTAAATCAATTTGTTTGGCATCCCAGAGGGAATTTTAAACACAATATTCTAAAAGAAATTATTCCTTAAAGTTACAGATGAGACATCTTAATGTTATTGTAAATTTAACTTTGCATTCTGCTTAGCCCACAAGAATATCAAAGTAACCCTTATCTCACCGGAGAATGAAATGAAAACCAAGACATGTTTGTTAGAAGCTTCAGAGAGAGCAAAAAACAAGAAATACAACTGGATGATGATGAGGTTAGTAGAAAATAGGAAATAATAATACTATTAATGAAAAAAAGAAAATGGATACTGAAAGAATATTACTGCACCCATCAGTGTCTTAAGTTATCATGCAAGGTGTTAGTAAATAAGCCTTCAAGTTCCTATAATATATTGTGCTATGTTTTCTCCTTTTACTTATTTTATTGCTTATTTAATTTTTATACAATATATATTTAATTATGTTTACCCTATAAACTTCTTCCAGATCCTCCACAATTCCCTACTCACCAAACTTCATGTTCTTTCTCTCTCTCAAATAGAAACTCAACAATATAAAAATTGTCAAAAATGTGAGTGAATTCTCTGGGTCCCACATTAGCAGCCATCACATTAGGATTAATGTGGATTAATTGAATGTCAATCCAATTTGCTCTGTTCCAAGACATTTTTTTAAATAATATAATAGAAAAAACACAGTTCTACCTGGCCTCATATCCCATATTGTTGCACTGCTCCTCTCTTGAATCTTCATAATCTGTAGTAAAAAAATTCACTATGGTAAAAAAAAATTTCAAAATGTAACTTCTTTAATAAAACTTGATGGAAGCACTACCTATGAGTACCATAGCAGTCATAAGAGTTATTTCATTGCTATGTTCATTTAGAAAAATAACAATTGTAGGTTTTCCCCATGGCCCATCACCTCAGGTTCTCAGTCATTTTACCAGTGTCAAATATGGACTCCATTTCATGTAGTGTGACCTAAATCTAATTTTTCATTTTTAAAAAAATGTTAAAGGTTACTCCAACAACATGTGGGCCACTATTACACCAGACTTTCTGTCTTTAAAATCTAAATCAGGAAAAGCAAGGTAATAGAAAGTCGAGTCTGTTCCCTGTTTACAAACATATCCATCCAAGTACTCCAAGGTTTATACTTAAAATTATTCTGAAGAATAAAATGCACAATAAAAAGCATCTAATTTCATATCTTTTCAATTTAATTTCATTAGTTTTAATAATTCATGTCATTAAAATTTACTTGAAGAACAAATTTATTGAAGTTTTGTTTCATGAACTATTGTCTGAATATTTCATATAACTATACAAGTTATTGTTTTAATTTAGTAATTGTTTCATAATGTAGGAATTAACAAGAGAATTTCAAATACAAGAAACTAAAGTTCACAGGCATAAGCAGTTGTCCTGATTACATGTTTTAGAAGTTTATTACTGAGACATTCAATAGTGATTAGTGCTCTGTTGTTTTCTCTTTCCAAATGCTTTCCTTACTCTGACTAAAATGAAAACTAGAGAATTGCAGAAAGTGATTGTGACTATGAAATGTTTTCCAGTAAGTAAGAAATGGTATCCCAATTTAAATAATTATAAGGCAATGAAACGCTGAGACCAAGGTCACTATGTCATACACAAATGAAAATATTCAGTAGACAGATAAATATGCTTAACAATGTAACGTTCCTGCTGGTGAGATGATTTAGCAAGAAAAAGAGCTTGCCACCAAGCTTGACAATTTGTTTGATCCCTGGAACCCAAAGGATAGGAAGAATGAATTGTCTCTTGAAACTTTATTCTTTGTCTTACACATCTAAGCAAATTTTTGCTGGCACACTCCCCTTACTCTCTCCAACACACACACATTACTATGGAACCCACTTGGATACTGGACTGCCATGGGCTACATCTGTGCAGGGGTTCTAGGTTTTCTCCTTGCATGGTACTTGATTGGAGTATCAGTCTCAGGATTTTTTAATTGGGTTACTTGATTTGTTGCTGTTTAACTTCATGTGTTCGTTATATATTCTGGATACTAGCCCTCTGTCAAATATAGGGTTGGTGAAATATAGGGTTGTCAAATATAGGTTTTCAAGTCTGTAGGCTGTCATTTTGTTTTGATGACAGTGTCCTTTGCTTTACAGAAGCTTTTCAGTTTCATGAGATCTCATTTATTGATTGTTGATCTTAGAGCCTTTGTTGTTGGTGTTCTGTTCAGGAAGTTGTCTCCTGTGCCGATCGGTTCAAGGCTCTTCCCCAATTTCTCTTCTAACCGATTTAGTGTGTCTGAATTTATGTTGCATACAATGAAGTCTGCTTATACTTGCTTTCTACTTCCAGGTCTATCCTCCCAACTCTTGCACCTGTCTCTCTCAAAAAAATCAAGTCCAATTTACGTTGCTCCTATACTCACTGGAGTGTGGTCAAACAGTCAGTGTATATCCTAAAGAAAATGGTGCCCTGTCCCATCCCTTGCCTCCCCTTCCCCCACCCAAGAGCTACACTTTATCACAGTTATTAAGAACATTTGGACTGTTGCTTCTTATTTTCCGTGTCTCTTGTTCTCAGTTATGAGTCTGCAGTCCTGCTTACCACTGCAAAAGAAGCTTCCTTGCCCACAGCAGTGCCAGCAACACACATTGTCAACTTCAACATGGTTTCCATTGGTAACAGAGATCACAGACATCAGCATAACCTTCAGCAGCAGCAGCAGAAACAAAGGACATCAACATGGCATCAACCATGCGAGGCATCTTCCACGGAAGTGTTTTGAAAAGATTTAGTCCAGAAAATGAGGAACTCTGCATCTCACATATCCTGTTGTTGCTTAGAGTCAAGGTGATTGCACAGTTTAAAGTATAACTTTCAAATCAGTGTTGAATATCTTCATGTAGGGTTTGCCTGTTGTTGATTATTAATATTTATTATTGATTTATCTTTTAGTTCAACAGTGGTTATCCTTAAACCATGTATAACCAAATCAACACACAGAGACTAGGATGTATTTAGTTAACCTAGAGCACAATGATGGGCACTGATTAATCCATCCTAATCCTCCAAGCCCATATAGCTTCCTCCCAATTCAGTTTTTACCCACTATACTTGGGTTTAGTCATATCTTAGGTCAGTTCATCTCTCCTGCTGTTTCCAGGTCCTCTCCTCTCTAATCGCTCTTCTCTGACCCTCCAAACCAGGATGTCCCATCCTATTCTCTCCATTGCTCTGCTTTGGCTGGTTGTTTTATAAACAATATAGAGAACAAATGGTGTCATGTTTACACAAACTTGAGACAGGTGCCACTTAGAAAAAGCATCACAATGCAATGTGCAGACTGAAACCAGAGAGTGGGGTGGAGAAATCAGCATTTGAATGAAAAAGGGTAGATTGTACACATTCCACAAGAACAGTATACCAACATTTGCCATTTAAAATAATATTTTAAATCATGAGACTGGGTGAAATCTCTGGAAGAAAACAGTTACAGAAGGCGAGAACCAACAGCAACCTCTCAGCTTTTACCAACATATAAACAAATTCCCAAAGAAACACAACAGTTCTTTAAAGAATCATGATCATAAGTGGCTGGAAAGATTGCTCAGTGGTTAAGAGCACTGGCTGCTCTTTCACGGGGCCTGGTTTCAATTCCTAGTACCCACATAGCTGTCTCTGACATGAACTCAGTGGCTGGCTCTTTGATCACCACCCCTCAAAGGGAAGCAGCTTTATCAGGCCATAGAGGAAGACAATGCAGCCAGTCTTGATGAAACCTAGTAGGCTAGGGTTGGAAGGAAGGGGAGGAGATCCTCCCCTATCGTGGACTTGAAGAGGGGCATAAAAGTAGGGAGAGGGAGAGCGGGTTTGGGAGGAGATGTGGGAGGTAGCTACAGCTGGGATACTAAGTGAAAAAAATTGTTGTATAAATAAATAAATAAATAAATGAATGAATAAATAAATAAATAAATAAATAAAGATCACCAGCCCCAAATCTGAAATGTTTGCCTTTTTCTTGCAGAACTGGATATTTTTGTA
Source organism: Pachyuromys duprasi (assembly GCA_028658305.1). NCBI lineage: Eukaryota > Metazoa > Chordata > Mammalia > Rodentia > Muridae > Pachyuromys > Pachyuromys duprasi. Next base: position 55,349,988 of record CM053742.1, on the reverse strand, counting down.
TTTCTATGCATATTTTTAAATTGCTTTGAAACTCATTGTTACTTGAAAATAGTTTCATTTAGAGACTTTTTTGTAAATTTAGTACATATATTTGTAGGTATACCAACTAAGGCTGATTATTCCCTGTTACAGGGATCAAGTTTTAGTGTCACAGAGAATAGTGAAGAATGAGAAGCTGAATATATATATATATATATATATATATATATATGTATATATGTATATATATGTTATTGTTCACTAAAATAACATTCTTGAAAATAAAACAATAAGTATAATCATGAGCCATGTAAAACATTTCAGTGAATAGATGACCATATGTAAAATACTGGTTCCATATGATCATGAATCCTGAAAAACTCCTACTAGTGATAGCATACCTACTATAATGCTAGCACAGTGCTAGCCATTGAATACACGTGTTACTGGTGATGCTAATTCAAACTTTCTGAATTGTAGCTACATACAGTTATAGCAATGAGTACCACCTGATAATGATAATAAATAATAGTTATTAGTGGATGAATTTATTGATCTGTATTTTTATCCATTGCGATATACTCATTCTATGACCAAAAAGATGTTTTAACACACTATGGTAGTCTGACTCATAATCTTCATGCTTACCTCAGCTTTTAATTCTGATATCTTCTCTTGTGCTTAACTTAATCTCCTGATGTTTTAGTCGTACACTCTAATACATCCAGACATATAACACATATAAATGTATGCACATGTCTTAAAAGCGTAGTCGATACTACCCAGGTTTATAGAAGGAAAATTACCGAACTCTTTCTATGAAGCGACAGTCACCTTGATACCTAAACCACACAAAGATCCAACAAAATGAGAACTTCAGACCTACCTCTCTTATGAACATTGATGCAAAAATACTCAATAAAATACTTGCAAACCAAATCCAAGAGCACATAAAGATATCATCCACCATGACCAAGTAGGCTTCATCCCAGGCATGCAAGGGTGGTTCAATATACACAAATCCATCAATGTGATCCACCATATAAACAAACTGAAGGAGAAAAACCACATGATCATCTCCCTAGATGCTCAAAAAGCATTTGACAAAATCCAACACCCATTCATGTTTAAAGTCTTGGAGAGACTGGGGATACAAGGCACATACCTAAACATAGTAAAGGCAATAT
>CM053742.1:55302346-55348322 GCA_028658305.1 Pachyuromys duprasi | reverse complement strand
TCTTTTGGATATATGCCTAAGAGTGGTATAGCTGGGTCTTGAGGAATCACTATTCCTAATTGTCTAAGAAAGCGCCAAATTGATTTCCAGAGTGGTTGTACAAGTTTGCATTCCCACCAGCAATGGAGGAGGGTTCCTCTTTCTCCACAGCCTCTCCAACATGCGTTGTCACTAGAGTTTTTGATCTTAGCTATTCTTGGAAAGATATTCCATGAACATTTAACCAAAAGTTGAACAAAGTTGAGATGGCAATACTTTAAAATTAATATAAAGTTGAAATGCCCAGCCACAAATTTCACGGAAATGAATAATGTTATCTTATAACTTGTATGGAGATGCATAGGAATGTTTAAAATTAAATTGTGGTGATAGTTACTCAATTCAAATTGTAGTAGAAACAACTATCTTAAATGTGTAAATTATTTTGTTTATTGTTGGAACACAGTTCAAGAATGGAGTCAAGTGAAAATTCTGAGTACTTATGAGAAAACTCCAAGAAAACATGGCAAGAAATCTTTTGACCTCTGTTTCTTTAAAATTGTTCATGGGTTATTCTTGGAATGTGTTTTCATGCTACTCCCAGGTATAGTGGATAGGAATGAGTTTGTTTCAGCTATTGTTATTCATATGTCTCCATTGAAAAGCATGTTTTTGCCACATTCAACTTGTCCTTATCATTGTATACAGGTTAACGTATGTGACCTTTCTTAACCCTCTGAAATAGAGATTGTCTGATGTTCTGAGTAAAGTTGGCTATTGCATGAGACTTTAGACCACTCAATTTTAGGCCTCTACTCTCTTAGATACACGCCGCCAACTAAGACCTTTAAATGAATGGCCTATTGAGACCCAACATCCGTGCCTGGTATAGACACTGGTGTATCAACACTTAGACACCGTGTAAGAAACCTAAATTCTCCTGGAAATGATCATCTTGAGTGAGGTGTCCCAAAAACAGAAAGACACACATGGTATATACTCACTTATATAGACCTCTAAGATAAGATAAACATACTGAAATCTATACACCTAAAGAAGATAAACAAGAAAGAGGACCTGGGGTAAGAGGATTAATCCTCACTTAGAAAGACTAATGGGATGGAGATTGGATGTAGGAGAAGACAAGTAGCAGGACAAGAGCCTTCCACAGAGGGTCTCAGAAAGACTCTACCTAGCAGGGTATCAAAGCAAATATTAAGACACATAACCAATCCTTTGGCAGAGTACAGGGAATCGTATGAAAGAAGGGGGAGTTAGTGTGACCTGGAGAGGACAGGAGCTCCACAAGGACCAAATATAGCAGGGCACAGGGGTCTTTTATGAGACTGTTTCTCCAACCAAGGCCCATGTATGGATATTACCTAGAACCCCTGCTTGAATGTAGCAAATGGTAGCTCAATATCCAAGTGGGTACCCTAGTAAGGAGAACAGGGGCTATTTCAGACATAAACACAATGGCTGGCTCTTCAACCCCCTCGCCCATGAGGGAGGAGCAGCCTTGATAGGCAACAGAGGAGGACATTGCAGCCAGTCCTGAAGCTAGTGTTAGAAGGAAGGGGAGGAAGACCTCCCATATCAGTGGACTTGGAAAGGGGCAGGGAAGAGATGAGGGAGGGATGGAAGGGATAGGGAGGGAATGAGGGAGTGGGCTATGGCTGGGATACAAAGTATGTAACCTGTGATTAATATAAAATAAAAATGTAAAAAAAAAAAGAAAAGAAACCTAAATTCTTAGAAAGAGGAATGTGCTGGATTATTTTTGTCAATTTCATCCAAACTGGGGTCATCTGGAAAGAGTGAACCTCAATTGAGAGATTTCCTTCAATAGACTGGCCTACGGACTTGTATGTGGGGCATTTTGTTGACTAATGATCAAGGTGGGAAGGCCCAATCCACTGTGAGTAGTACATTTGGCAGGTGGTCTTGAGTTGTAAGAACACACTGTGTGTATATTACTAAATATATATGATATATATGATTGTGTACACATATGAAAAAGAAATCATGAATTTGAAAACAATAAGAGTATGTGGGAAGCGTTAGAGGAAAAGAAAGGGTGGATGATATAATTTTCATTTCAATAACTTTTTTTTAAAGAAAGCTGAGCAAACCTTAGGGAACACGTCAGTAAACAGTATCCCTCCAAGGCCTATTTTTCAGTTCCTGCTTACAGGTTACTTGAGTTCTTGCCAATAGGCTTTTCTTAACAATGGGCTATGATCTGTATGATATAAATTGTCTTATCCCCAAGTTGTTATTGGCTAATGTTTTATTGCAGCAGCAGCAGCCACAACAACAAAAGACAAATTAGAATAGAAAATAAACATTAATATGTACTGTGCTCCTTACTTGTATGGTTTTGTTGTTGTTGTTTTGGTTTGGTTTGGTTTTTTTGGTTTGTTCATTTGTTTTTGTTTTTGTTTTTTTTTCGTCATGACACAAGTTATGGTCATCTGGGAAGTGAGGGCCTCAGTTAAGAAAATACCTACATCAGATTGACTTCTAGGCAGGTCTGTGGACCATTTGCATGATTAATTATTCATATAGGAGTTCCCAGCCCACTCTGCATGATGCTACCCCTGAGCAGGTGGTTGTATAAGCTTAGGAAGCCAACAGGAGCAAGCCAATATGCAGCACGCTTCCAAGGCCTCTGCTCTGGTCTCTAATTCCAGAATCCTACCTTGAGTTCCTGCCCTGACTTCCCCCAATGATCAACAATGATTGGAATTTTTAAGTCAAATAAACTCTCTCTTCTCCAAATTTCTTTTGGTCATAATGTTTATGAAGACAATAGAAAGCAAACTAAGGTTCTTATGAAATACATTATACCATAGGGTGATAACTGAGGTTAAGAAGTCAAAAGATTGGGTCATAGAAGTGCCTCAGAGGGAAAAAGCACTTGCCACAAAGCCTGACAACTCAAGTTCAGTCCCTGTAACCCACATGAAATGCCATATGCAGTAGTACACTTCTAGAATATAGAGACAAGAGAACTGACCAGAAGCTTTTGGGTCAGCTAGCCTGCTGTATACACATGAAGCAGACTGCACAGTGGCAGAAACAGCAAATAATGTAGAAGTTCTCTGACATCTATGTGTGCATTCTGACATGCAAGTGCTTGCACTTACACATATATCATACAACCCCCTCCTTGCCCCAACATGCACACTAAATAAATAATTGACAAATAAATGGAAGAAAACGCTATTTTATTGAATCTTGTGAGTTCATTACCAATATTCTTTTCTCTACTAATAAAAGAGCTAATAAGTTGAAAATAAGTAAATCTGTATTTTTTGTGTGCATACATGTTTCCCTTTAATTTATTACAATTTATTCCCTTTGTATCCCATCCTTAGCCCCTTCACTCCTCCTCTCCCAACCCCACCATCTCTCCCTCTTCTCCTCCCATGCCCAGTCCACTGATAAGGGAGGTCCTCCTCCCCTTCCATCTGGTCCTAGTCTATCAGGTCTCATCAGGACTGCCTGCATTGTCTTTCTCTTTGCCCTGGTAAGGCTGCCCCCTCAGGTGAAGTTGATCAAAGAGCCATAGAAGAAGATATCAGAGGATGCAAAGATCTCCCATGCTCATGGCTCAGCAGGATTAACATAGTAAAAAATGGCCATCTTATCAAAAGCAATCCACAGATTCAATGCAATTCCTATCAAATTACCGACACAATTCTTTACAGAACTTGAAAGAAAAACTCTCAACAAAGTAACAACAGCAACAACAGCAAAACCCAGAATAGCTAAAACAATCCTGTACAATAAAAGATCTTCTGGAGGTATCTCCATCCCTGATATCAAGCTGTACAGTAGTAAAAACTGCATGATACTGGCATAGAAACTGGCTGGTGGATCAACAGAATCAGATGAAAGACCCAGATATAAACCCACACACTTATTGACACCTGATTTTTAACAAAGACGCCAAAACCATACAATGGAAAAGAGATAGCACCTTTAACGAATGCTGCTGGTCTAACTGGATGTCTACATGTAGAAAAATGCAAATAGATCCATATTTATCACCCTTCACAAACTAAAGTCCAAGTGCATCAAAGACCTCAACATAAAACCAGACACACTAAATCTATTAAAAGAAAAAGTGAGAAAGAGCCTTGAACTCATACATGTGTATGTGTGTAAACATGGCATGAGGAGGCTATATGTCAACCTTTTCTATTATTTCTCAGGAGCCATTCACATAGTTTTTAATTTTTTATGCTATATTCAGTGTGTGTGTGTGTGTGTGTGTGTGTGCATATCACAGCGTTAGAGTGGAGGTCAGAAGATAACTAAATTGCAGGTGTTGATTCTCTTTTTTACCACATGTAGATCCTGGGTATTAAACGTTATAGCAAAAATCTTTATGCACTAAGCCATCTTTCAGGCTCTCTGTTTCTTTGGTACAGGGTCTCTTATTGAGATCTGAGGAATCACTGACTAGGCTAGGCTGGCTGGCCAGAAATTCAGAAGAATTTTACATAGATTCTGGAGTAGTACCTCAGGTCCTCAGGCTTGCAAGGCAATCACTTTGCCAACACTTCTGTCTTCATAGCTCCCAAATCTCCATTCGTAAATCTGTTTCTCCTATAGATCTATAATATTGAGAGTCAAAGAAAAGCTCATTGGATAGAGATGCTTGATGCCAAGCCTGATAACTTAAGTTTGATCCCTTGGACTAGCGAAAACTAATTCCTGGAAGTTAAACTCTGACCTCCACACACATGTTATGGGGTTTTGTGTGTGTACATGCATAAAACATTTTTATGTAAACTAAAAGTCAAATTTAATGGATATAATGGAAGGAGGAACAACATTCATAAATTATGGTATGTATAATATATGCCTAAGAGAAACAAGACTATGAGAATAAATATGGGCATTTTCTGAGGCACTGAAAGGCGAAAGAAATCTAGAACTATCAAAATGATGAGTTTATGCTAGCATTTTCATGTTCGTGCACTTTGTCTATATAAATCAAATCGTATTTTATGTCTGATAGATGTGATCTGGTAGGAACATCCTTGTTTCAAATAAAATCAGGAGAATTATGAGCATTACAAATCTATCCTCATATATGAAAGCAATTCAGCTAATGAAAACATCAAAGGCAGCCATAAAAGAGAAAGATCCTGGAAAAGGGCAGAACTGAGCTGAAAGTTGTAGTGCTCTGGTTGCCAGGCAGCCACCCTCAAGCCCTGTCTTATCGTAGTAGTATTTGGAGAGCTACCTAACCACTCTTTGAGACAGCATCTGAAGGCTGCATTTCCTTTGAACACCATTTCGTTTCACTTCTCCCCCACAACTCTACCTACACTTTCAAAAAATTAAAGATTTCATAAACCTGTAAGAATACCTACAATGTCTAAGGTGAGAAAATGCTCCTAATTTGCCTATCCAAGGAAATGATGGGAAAATAGTTAAATAAGTACAGGACAGACCAAAATGGAGTCATTCAAATAAATGCAGGAAAAGGATAAAATAACAGTAAGGCTATCTGAAAAGGTGATAAAGAATCAAACTATTAGCTCTCTACCTAAAAATGTTTCTGATACACATAAAGTCAGTGTATCAATATACATATACAATTTAAATGAAAATATCCCACTTGGGTTGGCAGTGTTAGCCTCAAGCACCACAGGCCATCTTTAAAACCACACAAAACAAAATGAGCACCTGGCATGAGAAGCCTCCTTTTGTGTTGTTGGAAAGTGTTGCCCAATAGATGAAAACATTATAGACTGTTGCTGTTGCCCGTGGTTGCCTCTCAGTGGATGAAGGTAATTCTCTGTTTCTGAAGAGAGCTGAATATACTATATATTCTGAACACAAGACCCAGAGTATCTGAGCTCAATCTTACCTGAAAGACTCCTCTATGATGACTACCTTTCATGGTATCAGAAGATACCATGCAAGCTTCGAAGGGGAAAAAACAAACAAACAAACAAACAATAGTCCTTCCCAACTATGATATATATGAACCATACAACCAAAAACATAACACAATATCCCTAAAGGTACAGTAGCAACAGACATACTCTAGCAGTAACTGACAGATCTGAGGTTGGACCTAAGGCCCATTCAACAGGAGGGAAATCATGTTGGGTCCTGGAAACCCTGGCTAAAGAAGTTGTGGCTCTTGAAGGAGCACCTAAAACCATCACTTTACTAAATCAAGATAATCCTTAACTTCACTTTAAATATTTGTCCTTATACACACAGATAAGTATAGTCCTCTCCCCTCATCAAGGAAATGTGCCTTTGCAGCAGATGGAAACCATTACAGAAAACCATAACCAATCAAAGTTCATAGCTGTAGAGCCCTATCCCAACTGATATATTTACAACACAACTCCTGTACCTCTAAGGCTCAGGGGTTATGAGATAATGGGCCAGAATGATTTTAAGAACCAGAGTAACAGGAAGTTTGCTTTGATGTTATATCTCCTAAACATGTCAGAAGCTGTGTCCATCAAGTCTCACCAACATGACTCTCTAAGCATGAACTGAACAAGGGCAACACCAATATACATGTTAACATAGACGGATAATAGAGTGAGATCTCAACCCTAAAGAAAGACAGACAAGTAAGGAATGCTGGTTTTTCCCAAGGCAGACCAAACCAGCTGATTCCAGAATGAAAGGCAAGCTCTGAAAACATGCATATATATAGCATTATACAGTCTGAGCAGGTTGCACTTATATATTTAAGGAATATATAGAAATATATGTATGTAACAACAATGAAGAAAAAACAGCCCATGAATTTGAAAGAGGCCAAGAGGAGTATGTAGAACAGTTCACAAGGAGGAAAGGGAAGGTAAAAATTATGTAATTATAATCTAAACAAATAATTAAAACTGAAAAGAAACTCAAACAGATTCAGAGTGATCATATATATATATGGAGGATCAGGAGTTCAAGCCTGGGCTACATTAAAAAATCAGACCAATCTGGCCTACATAAGAAACAAACACAATTTGTCTCAAGAATAGAAACAAATAATTTTAGTAAAATATTGGAAAAAATAATCTAAGGCCTATTCAAGTGGTATAGAAAACATTTTATGTGGTTTGTTAATCTGGAAGCCTGTCTACAAGTTTGGGTGCTCTGTCACTCACTTGTGACAGATCTTCTTCACATTAGAAGGCTTTTCTGTGCCAAATTTGTTCATTTTTAACCAAAAGGGAGTGAAGTACAATAAAGTCTTTTATAATTTTTTTCGGTCCAACCTGTAGCAAGAAATTCATTTTACAGCAAACTCGACTCATATACAATGGCAACAAATCTGAGACAAAATTTTAAAGATTTATTTGTATTTGATGTGCATGGGTCTTTTGTCTGCATGTATATCTGTATACCACATGTATACAGTGCACTCAGAGACCAAAGGAGAGTATTGGATACCCTTAAACTGGAGTAACAGAGAGTTGTGAGCCATCGTGTTGATGCTGAGAATTGAACCCAGCCATTGCTCTTATCCACTAAAGCTTCTCTCCAGCCCCAGTAAAACAAATTGATTTTATGAAACGATTCTTACAAGGGGAAATATTTGTTATCATTTTTCTTTTGTCTTAGTTTTTGTTCAGCTTATGACCAATGAACTGGATTTAAATGTCATTAATGCTTCACAATGTACAGTTTGAAGAAAACTAAATTAATGGGTATCTAATGGTTTCCTATAGTTCTAGAACCTTATTCTTTTATGTTGTTCCTTTGCCTTTTAGGGGAAAAAAGCAGTAACAGTGAGTAGCCCTTTTTACAACTTTTCCACAGTGCCAAACACAATTTTAATCACTTCACTCATTGGAACAAACTTTAAATTTCAACAACTATGACTACTTTCATTAGTACAATTTGAACAACGAAGAAAATCAGTATAGCTGGTATGTGGACCAAATTTAGTGGACTAACAAAGCCATTTCACGTTAAAGTATTTTGAATCTTTTACAACAGGAGGGTGGAGCAGCCTTACCAGGCCACAGAGGAAGACAGTGCAGCCAGTCCTGATGAGACCTGATAGACTAGGGTCAGAGGGAAAGAGGAGGACCTCCCCTTATTAGTGGACTTGGGGAGGGTCATGGGAGGAGATGAAAGGGGGAAGGTGGGATTGGGAGGGGACGAGGGAGGGGGCTACAGCTGAGATACAAAGTGAATAAACTGTAATTAATAAAAAATAAATTTTAAAAAGCTGGTAATCACACAAGCCAAAGGTAAAGAGCAGAGACCAGACCTAGCAGGACTTAGTAATACTTTCTTGGCTTGACTTAAAGAGGTTTAGCTTTATTTCTGTTTGCCTTTTACATTTTTTCCTCATTGAAAAAACAAACAAAAACCCGAGACTTTCCAAATGATCCTGTACAACAACAGATCGACTGGAGGTATATCCATCCCTGATCTCGAGCAGTACTACAGAGCAACAGTAATCAAAACTGCATGGTATTGGCATAGAAACAAAATGGTGAATCAATGGAACTAATAGAAGACCCAGAAATGAACCCACACACCTATGGAAACTTGATTTTTGACAAAGAAGCCAAAACTGTACAATGGAAAAAGACAGCATCTTCAACAAATGGTGCTGGTCCAACTGGATGTCTATATGCAGAAAAAAGAAAATAGGTCCATATTTATCACCCTGCTCAAAACTAAAGTCCAAGTGGATCAAAGACCTCAACATAAAACCAGACACACTACATCTGTTAGAAGAAAAAGTGGGGAAGAGTCTAGAACTTATTGGCACAGGAGACTACTTCCTAAACAGAACACCAACAGCACAGGCTCTAAGATCAAGTATCAATAAATGGGACCTCATAAAACTAAAAAAACTTCTGTAAAGCAAAGGGCACTGTTATCAGAACAAAACGACAGCTTATAGACTGGGAAAGGAGCTTTACCAACCCCGTATCTGCCAGAGCGCTAATATCTAGAATATACAAAGAACTAAAGAAGTTAAAAAGCAATAAATCAAGCAATCCAATTTTTAAAATGGGGTATGGAGCTAAACAGAGCATTCTCTGTAGAGGAATATAGAATGGCCGAAAAACACTTAATGTTCAACATCCTTTGCCATCAGAGAGATGCAAATCAAAACAACCCTGTGATTTCATCTTACACCTGTCAGAATGACTAAGATCAAATCTCAAGTGACAACATATGGTGGAGAGGTTGTGAAGAAATGGGAACCCTTCTCCATTGCTGGTAGGAATGTAAACTTGTACAACCACTTTGGAAATCAATCTTGTGCTTTCTCAGACAATTAGGAACAGTGCTGCCTCAAGATCCAGCTATGCCAGTCCTAGGCACATATCCGAAAGATGTTCCAGTACACAACAAGGGCATTTGTTCAACCACTTTCGTAGCAGCTTTATTCATAATAATCAGAATCTGGAAACAATCCAGATGTCCCTCAACAGAGGAATAGATACAGAAATTTTGGACATTTACACAATGGAATACTACTCAGCAATTAAAAACAATGAAATCATGAAATTTGCAGGCAAATGGTGGGATCTAGGAAAGATCATCCTGAGTGAGGTACCCCAGAAGCAGAAAGACACAAACGGTATGTACTCACTTATAAGTGGATACTAGACCTCTAAGATAGGATAAACATATTAAAATCTGTACACCTAAAGAAGCTAAACAAGAAGAGGTTCTGGGGTAAGATAACCAATCCTCACTTAGAAAGACAAATGGTATGGACATTGCAAGTAGGAGAAAACAAGAAACAGGACAGGAACCTACCTTAGAGGGCCTCTGAAAGACTCTGTCTAGCAGTGTATCAAAGCAGATGCTGAGACTCATAACCAAATCTTGGGCAAAGTGCAGGGAATCATATGAAAGAAGGGGAAGTAAGTTAGATCTGGAAAGGAAGGGAGCACCACAAGGACCAAATATATCTGAGCACAGGGGTCTTTTCTGAAACTGACTTTCCAACCAAGGACGAAGTATGGTTATAACCTAGAACCCCTGGTCAGAGGTAGCCCATGGCAACTCAGCATCCAAGGGGGTTTCCCTATTAAGGGGAACAGAGACTTTCTCTGACATGAAATCAGTAGTGAGCTCTTTGACCTCCCCCTACCCGAGGGAGGAGTAGCCTTGCCAGGCCACAGAGGTGGACACTGCAGCTAGTCCCGATGAGACCTGATAAACTAGATGGAAGGGGAGGAGGACCTTCCCACCAGAAGATATAGAGAGAGGCAGGGAGGAGATGAGGGTGGGAGGGTGGGGCTGGGAGGGAATGAAGGAGGGGGCTATGGCTGGGATACAAATAAAGAACCTATGATAAATATAAAAAATAAAAATTATATATAAAAAATGAATAAACCTTCAAATACTCAAAAAACAAAACAAAACAAAACAAAATTGTCTCAGGACTGGAACTCAGATATTAAGAACATTGGCTGCTCTTCCTGAGAATATGGGTTCAGCTCCCAGCATCCATATGTTGGCTTATGCTTGGTGGGCTTCCAGTTCCAGGGACTCCATTCTCTCCTTTGGCATCTGTGTGCACTGCATGTAAGTGGTCCACAGACATATACATAGACAAAACTCCCATACACATAAAACTAAAATGGGCGATTCCTTCTGCAAATCAAAAACAAGAAAGCAAAGCAAAAAAACAAACAAACAAACAAACAAACAAACAAAAAAGCACTGTTTTCCTGATTTTACCATTGTAACCTGTAGAGACATTACAAAAAATATTCTAGCTGAGCAGGGATACCCATTCCAGACACTCAAAGTCATTTATCTCAGTGATTCTGTTATTGTGTACTGTAGCTAAGTAGTCCTCTTAACACAATGCAATGCACACTTATCAATAGTATAAACACATTCTTCGTATTGAAGCAATATCCACCTACCAAGCATCACTATCAAAAAGCAATCTTTCATGACTTTGCTGGATTGACCTAGAGTTTAAGATACAATACTCTTAAACACATTGTTTACATGCATACATTGTATGTATCGTTTAGACTGCATATGAAGCAGATTTGAAATATTTCAATTAAATTATTTCATTTTGAAACAGGGTCTTACTGTGTAGTCCTTGCTCAGCTGAAACTTGCCCTCTATAGATCAGTCTAGACTCAAATCCATAGATCTGCCTCCATCTGTCTCTGCCTCTTGAATGCTGGACTTGACGGTATGCACCAACATACCAGTTCTTCTAAATAAATAACAGAGAATCTTGAGGCCTGATGGTACCAGCAGTAGGTCCGCTGTGCACCCCGTTTCCAGCTCACAGCTCAGCATGCATCCTTGGAGGCCTTCTGCCAATCAAGAGAGACAAGTAAGACCCCTATGCCCCAGCCCTATGCCTGTAAGGTCTGCCTGAGCAAGCACAACAGCAATGAGATACATCCTGTTCTCTGGATGCTTCATCTCCGAGAACACAACCCTACATTTCCAGAGGCCTGTAGCCCACCCACCCCTTCTGGCTTGTCTGCCTAAAACATGCCCAACAGAGATAAACCACACCGGCTCCAAGGCACTGCATTTTCTGGCCCATAACTCGGCCTTCATTACCAGAGGCCTGCCAATACTAGAGACAATCACATGGCTAAAGGCCAGTGTAAGAACACAATCAACAAGAGCCAGGTACCACCAGAAACAAGCTATCATAGTACAAGCCCAGTATATCCTAATAAAGCTGACAGACAAGAAAATGACCTTACATCTTATGAAGATAATAGAGGACTTTAAAAGGAAATGAATAAATGCCTAAAAGAAATACAAGAAAATACAATCAAATAGGTTAAGAAATAAACAAAACTGTTCAAGACCTGAACACAGAAATAGAAGCAATAAAGAAAACACAAACTGAGGGAATCCTGGAGACAGAAAAACTAGGTAAAAGAACAGAAACTACAAGCATCATCAACAGAATACAAGAGATGGAAGAGAGAATCTCAGTTGTAGAAAATATGATAGAAGAAATTGATATGTCCGTCAAAGAAATGTCAAATCTAAATGTTTCTACAACAAAACATCCAGGAAATTTGGGTCATTATGAAAAGACCAAACAGAAGAATAATAGAAGAGAAGGAGAAGATTCCCAGTTCAGAGGTCCAGAAAGTATTTTCAAAAAAATCATAGAAGAAAATATTCCCAACCTAAAGAAAGATATGCCTATAAATGCATAAGAAGCTTATCAAACACTGAATACATTGGCCCAGAAAAGAAAATCACCTTGCCACATTATAATCAAAACACCGAATGTACAGAACAAAGAAAGAAGATTAAAAGCTTCAAGGGAAAAAAAAAGCCAAGTAACATATAAAGGCAGACATATTAGAATTACACCAGACTTTTCAAAAAGGCTATAAAAACCAGAAGGGCCTGGGTGTATACCCCAAAAGACGTTCCACCATCCCACAAGGATACTTATTCAAGTATGTTCATAGCAGCTTTATTCTAATAGCCAGAAACTAGAAACAACCTAGATGTCCCTCAGCCAAAAAGTGGATACAGAAATTGTGGTACATTTACACAGTGGAATACTGTTCAGCTATTAAAAACAAGGAAATCATGAAATTTGCAGGCAAATAGATGGAGCTAGAAAAGATCATCCTGAGTGAGGCAACACTGACCCAGAAAGCCACACATGGCATATACTCACTTGTAAATGAATATTAGCCATAAAGTACAGGGAAAACCATTCTACCATCCACAGACCCAAAGAAACTGAGCAACAGGGACCCAAAGGAGAGTGCTTGAATCTCACTCAGAAGGGAAAAACAAAATAGACATCTGAAGTAGATGGGGGGAGGAGACTGGTTGGGAGAAGGATGGGGAGGGGAAAAGAGATGAGGATCAGGTATGGGGAAAGGGGGAAGGCCAGGAGAAAGAACTGAAATCTGTGGCTGCAGCATCTGTGGGACAGGGGAGGCTCCTTGGAGTGTAGGTGATGACCCTAGCTGAGACTCCTAGCAGCAGGGGAAATGGAATCAGAAGTGGCCACCTCCTGTAGTCAGGTTAGACTTCTGGTGGAGGGAGGGGATGCCAACCTCCCTCACACAAAACTTTCAACCCAGCCAACCAATGATTGGCCCAACTTGTGTTGCATGCCATGAGAGGAAGCCCACCACTGACCCTATTAATAGCATTCTGCTGTACTAGCAGATAGGAGGCTAGCATAACAGTCAACTGAGTGGCTTCACCCAGCAGCTGATGAAAACAGATGCAGCAAACCACAGCCAAACATTAGGCAGAGCTTTGAGAATCTTATGGAAGAGGGGGAGGAAAGACTGAAAGAGCCAGAAAAGTCAAGGACACCCCAAAGAAAACCTACGGAATCAACTAACTTTGACCCATAGGGGCTCACAGAGATTTCAGCCACCTGAGAACATCCATGTGACAGTTCCCCCTTCCCCTGACACACACACACACACACACACACACACTCACACACACATACGCAGGCACTGATACACACACACATACTGAATTTTTAAAATGGCATTTACAGAAACTCCAGTACAATTCCATAATTTTGTTCATCCATTGGTTAATTACTCTTGCGGGCTTACATAGAGTGTCATGCTACATATACAGGTTTTGCCACTTGAGACTTAGGAATGAACTTGGAAAAGCATCTACACTTGGGAAATTGTGTGTGTATGTGTCTTCATGAGTGGGTGTACACGTGTTCATACCTCCGGAGACTAGAAGGCATTCTTGAGTATCATTCCTCAAGCATTATCCACCTTTGTTAACAAAGGGTATCTTGGTGGCCTGGATCTCACCAAGTTGGTTATGCCAGGTGGGCAGGGAGCCATAGGGATGTACTGGTCTCTGCTTCCCCAGCTCCACATCCAGCACACCAAGCTTAAAAGTTATTTTTATTAATTCCTTAAGAATTTCGTGTAATCCGTTTTGATCATATTCATTCATCCGAAGGCCTCCCCTTAACTCCTCCCAGATCTACCTCACCTCCCTATCGCTTTGCTTTATGTATTTTTTTAATTCAATAACCCATTTTGTAGTGACCATATACTTCCTGGTTGTTTTTATATTGTGTGTATAGTTCCGGGGATCAAACGTGCCCTTTGTACCTGCATACAAGGGTAGCAGTTTCTTAACTGAGCTGTCTCTTCAGTTCTCAGAGAACAATTTCTGCATTGAATTTTGGAGTTTTGCATATTGTTTCTAAAAAGCCACACTTGTATACTTTCTTTGGAAGGGAGACATTAGAATTGCGGGTTTTATTTATTTAAAATAATTGAGGCCCTTTTTTGCATCGTAGAAGTGCAGGCAGAGCTAAGTTTTCTTTTGCCTGCCCAAACCCCTGGGTCAGGACTACTAGAGCTTCACTTTTGCCACTTCCTTCCTATTTTCCACCACATCCTGATGCTCTCCTTTGGGGGAGAGCATTGGGGGCACCGGAGTTGGGTGGAGGAGGGAATCCAGCAGTACTCCTTGCACCTCCTTCTGGCAGTTGCTTGACAACCATGCTTCTCTCCTCCCATTCCCTTACCTCTCCTCCACCCTGGAAAGAATTCAGTGGGCAGGGAAACCCAAAGGACTGTGCTGTGCCTGGTATGTCTCTCACGTACGTCCTTAGAAACATTGTCTCAAAGTCTCAAAACTAGGGACTCAAAGCACAGTCGGGGAAGCTGATGCGCATGCGTGGAATCTTTGGCGCCAAGCTCCTGGGTGGAACCAGACCAGTCCGCTGCTCCAACAGTTTGTACTTCTGTCTAGAGTGCGCAGCTTCTCGTCACCAAGCTTTTGGACAGGGCAAATAAGCCTTTTAGAGTCGGGGAAGTTCATGGTTATCTCACAATGTCTGGTGAGTCAGGTCAGCCTCAGGCTGGACACCAGCATGCTGGCCTTTACTAGCGGCACTTCAAAAGAGATAAGGCCAGGGTCCCAGGTGGAGTGATCCGAAGAGCTGGTGGCCAGAGGCAGGGGTCCTGGATCCAAAGGGTTATAGAGCAAATAACTGGCTCTAAATAGCACTTTTCCTGGTATATCTTGTCCTGTAGCCCATACCTCTCGGAAGTGGTGCCTGTCGCTGTTTGGCCATCCAAAGACACCTTTTAGAGGATGAGACACAGTGGCCAAGCTTCCCCTTTACTCCTGTGATATGACAATCTCTGATGGGATGTACCAGGAGAAGTGCAATTTAGATCCCAGCTTAAACTTTTCTCATTTATCAGAATATTCTTAAAAGTTGTCATAGGAGTAAGAGTTTCCAGAGTCTCATGTCTTTACAAGAAGATTGGGCCAGGGAATCCTGTGCAGAGGTAAGGTCTGCAGTTGGGAGACCCTAGATGCCGTTTCTGTAGAAACTCAATTTAGAAACAGAGCACACAAGGCAAAGCCACAGAGGCCTCTGAGAGGCAGCAGGAGTCACTACTGGCTCTGTGGAATAATGAAGATCCATATGGAGATATCTGGAAGACGAACAAGCAACCTGAGGAATTCAATTTGAACAGTAAGTAATTGGAGGAAACGGGAGCAAGTTTTAAAGAGTATTCTGAGCCTGGCAAGGTGAAACACACCACGAAGGCCAGCAGCTAGGCAGAAGAATTGAAGGCTAATTCCAGGGTAGTCTCAGTATCAGAGAGACACCTTGTCTCAAAAACAGACAGCAGCAACAACAAAAGAGTTAAGAGTTTGGGAGCTCGTGTTAGCAGGAAAAGAAAATGCTTTTACATTTTTCATTACAAGCCAGGAGGGGTAGTGAAACACTCTTAACCTCATGCTTCCTATATCCTCTTGGTTTGATTGCAAAGTGCTCTCCTTGAAATACCTGACTGTGATTTAAATGTAGTTCAGCCCAAAGATTGAGAACTTGGTTTTCAGTACTTCTCCTGTGAGATAGATAGATAGATAGATAGATAGATAGATAGATAGATAGATAGATAGATAGATAGATAGATAGATAGATAGTTTTAATTCATCTGTTTCAGTCTCATTTCATTTGTGAAAATATGTAGGTTGAGCGTGTTTTAATATTTAACATTTTTAAGGGTGATATTCAGTGGTGTGATAATTTACATTAACTAAAACACCATGTTCATGTCATCAAA
Organism: Pachyuromys duprasi; assembly: GCA_028658305.1. Lineage (NCBI taxonomy): Eukaryota > Metazoa > Chordata > Mammalia > Rodentia > Muridae > Pachyuromys > Pachyuromys duprasi. The sequence continues at coordinate 55,332,267 of CM053742.1, read as the reverse complement.
TGTAAAACACATACACGTATTGTTTTTTGAAGGTGTGATGATTGTACAAAGGCTTCAAATCATCATTTTCCTTGGTAAACGAAGTTCGTGTTTCCTGTATCAGAAGTAGGAAGTTAGCCTGAAAGTGGCAGTTTGTCATCAGTAAATGCCATTTTAAAATCTTTTAGTGTAAGACATATAACTAAGGTGGATGGTAACACTACAAGCTGAACACATAAGAAATGGGAAGGACAAATGCAAAAATCAAACAAAAAATAGTAAAAAGACCATAATCTTCTGCATTTACTGGTTTTAGATTTCTATTCTTTTTTAATTTGGAGGCAGAATCTCATATATGCCAGGTTAGCCCAAATTCCTGATCCTCCTGCCTTTATCTCCCAGGTGTTGGAATTACAGGAGTATTTGACTATACCTGATGATTCAACCCAGGATTTCTTGCATGCTAAGCAAGCACTATACCACAGGAACCACTTCCCAGCCGCACCCACTTTTCTCTTTATATTGTTATTTCAATTCTAAGTCATGGGACATCTTGCCATGACAAACAAGACCAATGGATTTAACATGAAAAGATAACTGGTTTAAAAATATTCATTCATAGCAAGGTCCACTCAAAACAAGAAAAGAAAGTGTGATAGACATTTGTAGTCAATGATTGCTTAGATGACTAAGATTTAAAAGCAAAGTAGCTCTAGTGTAAATGTTATTTATGTATATTTTTAAATTTTAATTTATAAGAGTACAAATGGTTTAGGATAATAAAAGAGGGGGCAATAATTTATAAAAGTCTATTTCATTTTCTGTTTTTAAGAAAGTCATATCCAATAAGGATCAAAGTGATATTTTATTACAAAAAGCAATGTACAGGTTGTTTCCAGATTCTGGCTATTACGAATAAAGCTTCTATGAACATGGCTGAGCAAATGTCCTTGTTTTATACTTGAACATATTTTGGATATATGCCTAGGAGTGGTATAGCTGGATCTTGAGGAAGCGCTACTCCTACTTGTCTGAGAAAGCGCCAGATTGATTTCCAAAGTGGTTGTACAAGTTTACATTCCCACCAGCAATAGAGGAGGGTTCCCCTTTCTCTACAGCCTCTCCAGCATGTGTTGTCACTTGAGCTTTTGCTCTTAGCCATTCTGATTCCTGTAAGGTGAAATTTCAGGGTCATTTTGATTTGGATCTCCCTGGTGGCTAAGGATATTGAGCATTTCTTTAAGTGTTTCTCTGTCATTCAATATTTCTCTATTGAGAATTCTGTTTAGGTCTGTACCCCAATTTTTAATTGGATTGCTTGATTTGTTGCTTTTTAAATTCTTTAGTTATTTGTATATTCTGGATATTATCCCTCTGTCAAGTATAGGGTTGGTGAAGATCCTTTCCCAATCTGTAGGCAGTCATTTTGTTCTGATGACAGTGTCCTTTGCTTTACAGAAGCTTTTCATTTTCATGAGGTCCCATTTATTGATGGTTTATCTTAGATCCTTTGCTGTTGGTGTTTTGTTCAGGAAGTTGTTTCCTGTGCCAATGAGTTATAGACTCTTCCCCACTTTTTCTTCTAACAGATTTAGTGTGGTCTTTGATCATGGAGATAACCTAGTGCCACTGCACAGATGTAGCCCATGGTAGCTCAGTCTCCAAATTAGTAAGAGGAAGAGTCTCCAAGTTAGTAAGGGGAAGAGTGTCCTGGTAAGAGGAACAGGGACAGTCTCTGACATGAACTCAGTGGCTGGCTCTTTGATCACCATCCCCTGAAGGAGGAGCAGCCTTACCAGGTCACAGAGGAAGACAATACAGCCAGTCCTGATGAGACCTGATAGACTAGGATCAGATGGAAGAGGAGGAGTGGACTGGGGGAGGGAGAGTGGAGGAGAACACGGAAGGAGGGTGGGATTGGGAGGGGACAAGTGAGGGGGCTACAGCTCGGATACAAAGTGAATAAATTGCAATTAATAATAAATAAATAATTTTTAAAACAAACAAACGAAAATACAAAAAGTAATGTCCATGTGCTAAAAAATTCAAACTGTATATTTTAAAGTATATTGTGTTAGAGTTTTTAGGTCTGATTTTATTAAAAGTATGGTACCAAAATCTAGGAAGAGAGTAAAATCAGGACTTCATGTTTTCTGTCTGTTTAAAATTGTAAATGATAAAATTTGGAATTTAGTGAAATGCATCTTTTACCTTTGTATGCCTTAAGCATCCCTATTAAAATTTCAAACTTAGGAGTTTGTGCAGATTTTTGAAAGAATAGAATTAATTATTTGGCCTTTCTGGGGTATTTCTATAAAAACAATATTCCACAGTATAGAAATATGTTAACTTCTATAATTGTACCCATGTCGTGTAATTTATTATTTTGGCCTTTCTCACTATTTCAAACAGTGCCAAATATAAGTAAGATGTGTGAGTACTGATTGCATTTGAGCAGTTCTATTGAAAGGATGGATTCCTAGAAGTATAATTACCAAGTTGAAGAATATTTGAGTTTTTTTTCAATTCAGTGGGTATTGAGCAATTATTTTCTGAAAATGTAACAGCATATATATGCCTGTCCATTTCCCCATATTTTACTATTCTATAATAATGTCCTTTGCTTTTGTCTTATTTTCTTTCTGGAGTTAGAATCTCAATCTGAGGTTGAGAAGGGCTTTATATCTAAGCCACACCCCGAGCTTCTTTTTTTAAAATTCTTTTACTGAACTTCTTTGCTAATAGGTATTAAGTTTGTGGTTGCTATGTCCTGCATATTATTTTTGTGCTATCCTGTACCTTTTTTGTTAACTTTGCTTATGTTCTGTGCCTTTGAATATTTTTATTAAGTTTTAGCTTTACACAATAACATGAAAAAAGTTTATCTAACCCAATCAATGTACTCTTTTTATTAATTTTTATTTTTTATATTAATCACAGGTTATTTACTTTGTATCCCAGCCATGGCCCCCTCCCTTATTCTCTCCCAATCTCACCCTCCCTCCCTCATCTCCTCCCTGCCGCTTTCCAAATCCTCTCCTATGGGAGGTCCTCCTCCCCTTCCATCTGACCCTAGTTTATCAGGTCTCTTCAGGACTGGCTGTCATGTCCTCCTCTGTGGCCTAGCAAGGCTGTTTCAATGTACTCTTATACATGGTTATTTGGTCCCCCTCCATCAAGATCTAGAAAATTTCAGGCATCCAAAAAAGATTCTGTCCTACACCTTCCTTGTTTACACCACTTAGAGAGTAGTAACTCACACTGCAACCTTACAAACATCATTATGCACAGCCTTTTTATTTGTTTTGTTTTGTTTTTTTATTTGCTTACTTTTATTTAATATGTATGGGTGTTTAATCTCCACTCATATATATGAACAGTGTGCATGCCTGGTTCCAAGGAGGCCAGGGGAGGATGTTGGATACTCTGAAACTGAAGTTTCAGATGATTGTGAACCACATGGTTGGTGAAAACTGAATGTGTGTTTTATGCAGGAGCAACAAGTACTCTGCTATACTTTAGATACGCATATTTCTTTTATTTATTTTTATTTTTACATCCTGACCAACTGCAGTTTTTCCTCTCTTCTCTCCTTTCTCACCCCCATCCACTCCTCCTCCTTTCCCTTCAGAAAAGCACAGGCCTCTCAGGGATATCAACCAGCCAGGGCATATGAAGTTACAGTAAGACTATAACCTCATGTCCTATTAAAGCTGGACCAGGCACCCCAGTAGGAGGAAAAAGTTTCCAAAAGCTGGCAACAGAGTCAGAGACAGCCACTGCTCTTACTGTTAGGGGTCTGTTGTCCATTATTAATATTTATTATTGATTTATCTTTTAGTTAAACAATGGTTATTCCTAATCCATCTGTATAACCAAATCACCACACAGAGACTAGGATTTATTTAGTTAACCTAGAGCACAACACTGGGCAATAGTTACTCCATCCTAAACCTCCAAGTCCACATAGATTCCTCCCATTCAGATTTCCCATATTATACTTGCTTTATATCTTAGGTCTGGTTCTTTTCTCCTCTCCTCGTGGTTGGAAGTCCTGTCTTGCCTATCTCTCCTCCCCAACTCCTCCCACTCACTTCTTTCTTCTCCCATCTGGACCAGGATGTCCCACCTTATTCTCTCCATTGCTCAGCATTGGCTGGCTGTTTAGTTGACAGTATAGAGAACAAATGGTGCCATGTTTACACAAACTTGAGTCAGGTGATGCATTACAAAGCAATGTCAGGATGGAAACCAGATGGTAGGGTAGAGAAATCAGCATTTGAATGAACAAGGGTAAATTGTATACATTCCACAAGAACATTATACCAATAGGAGTTCCACAAAAAGAGCAAGCTACATAACAGTTACATATGTACAAAGGGCCTAGGTCACAAGCAGGCTCTCTGTTTGGCAGTTCAGTTTCTGTGAGCCACTATAAGCCCAGATTAGTTGATTCTGTAGGTTTTCTGCTGGTGTCCTTGATATCTCTGGATCATTCAATCCTTCCTCCCCTTCTTCAGCATGATTCTCCAGGCTTGGCCTAATGTTTGCCTGTGGATCTTTGCATCTATTTCCATCAATTGCTAGGTGAAGCCTCTCTAATGACAATTGGGCTAGGCACCAATCTGAGTATAGCAAAATATCATTCGGTATCATTTCATTGATTTTTTTTTAACAAAGAGGGCTCAAGGGGAATTCATAAACTCACTGTAAAGAGGAAATAGAATAGACATCACAGATGAATGGGGGGAATGGTCTGAATGGAGGAATGGAGACAGGAACAGGACAGATCAGGTCAGGGGAGGATAGAGGGAGAGAGTACTAGGGGAGACAACTAGAATTGGGAGGAATCATGTCTGGGACAAGTTAGAGACTTCATGCAATAGAAACTCCCAGGAATCTATGAGAGTTACCTTAGCTACGACTCCTAGAAATGGGGGATTCTAAGCCTAAACTGGCCATCTTCTGTAACCAGGGGAAACTTCCAGTGGAGGTATTGGGACACCAACCCAGCCACAAAACCTTCAACAAATTGTCCTGCTTGCAACATGTGTTGGGGAAATGATGGGAAATTGTGAGAACGGACAGCAAGTGACTGGTCTAGGTTGAGACTCATACCAAGAGAGGGAGCCCACTTTTGACACTGCCTGAAGGGTCAGAACCCAGAGGCTGGATAGCCCAGAGATCTACGATAGAACCAAACACAGCTGGCACACACACACACACACACACACACACACCACGTAGAAGCAGACACACAGTGCGATAAGTACGCTTAACCCCAGAACCATCTCTCTAACAACTGGGAAATCAAACCCAGGTCCTCTGCTAGAGTAACAAGTAGTTTTAACTACTAAACCATCTTGTTACCTCTCTCCTCCAGCCTGCTGAGTCCCAGGATTAAGAATATATACCATCATAGCTGGCTGGTGATGTAAGCTTATACTCTAAGTTACTTAAGAGTCTGTAGGAGAAAGATGGTATGCTTGAGTTACAGAGTGAGGTAAAGGCCAATCTAAGCGACTAAATTAGACTCTGTCTGAAAATTAAAAAAATAAATAAATAATAGGGCTGAAGATATATCTCAGTAGTAAAGTGCTTGCACAGCATGTGCAAGCTTCAAGTTCCTTACCTAGCAACACACACACACACACTTGCACACAGCAATAAAGCCAGGAATTATAGACCCAGTCTTTAATTAATTAATTAATTGCCATTAATTCACATTTTATCCCAGCTGTAGCCCTCTCCATCTCCTCCCAGTCCCACCCACTCTCACTCTTCTTCCCTTATGCCCCTCCCCTAGTCCCCTGATAGGGGAGGACTTCCTTGCCTTCTACCTGACCCTAGTCTATCAGGTCTCATTCAGGACTGTCTGCAACCTCTTCCTCTGTGGCCTGGCAAGGCTGCACCCCCCAGGGGGAGGTGATCAAAGAGCAGGCCACTGAGTTAATGTCAGGGACACTCCCTGTTCCCCTTACTAGGGTACCCACTTGGAAACTGAGCTGCCATGAGCTACAGCTGTGCAGGGATTCTAGTTATCTCCATTCATGGTCCTTGGTTGGATTATCGGTCTCTGCAGGACCCCCCTGGACCCAGTATTTTTTTGGCTCCGTTGGTCTCCTTGTGGAATTACTGTCTCTTCCAGGTCTTTCTATCTCCCTTTCCTTCCTGAACTCTACCTGAAGTTTGGTTATGCGCCTCAGTATCTCCTTCGATACCCTGGTGGGAAGAGTCTTTCAGAGCTCCTCTGTGGAAGGCTCCTGTCTTGTTCCTTGTTTTCTCCTATTTCTAATGTCTATCCTGTTTGCCCTTCTTAGTGAGGTTTTAGCCTCTTCCCTAGGGTCCTCTTTGTTGTTTAGATTCTTAAAGACTATAGATTTTAGTATGCTTATTCTGTATTATATGACTAATATCCACTTATAAGTGAGTATAAACCATATGTGTTTTTCTGCTTCTGGGATACCTCACTCAGGGTAATCTTTTCTAGTTCTTGAAATTTGCCTACAAATTTCATGATTTCCTTGTTTTTAGTTGCTGAGTGGTGTTCCATTGTGTAAATGTACCACACTTTCAATATCCATTCCTCCTATGAAGGACATCTGGGTTGTTTCCAGATTTTGGCTATTATGAATAAAGCTGCAATGAACATAGTTGAGTGAATGTCCTTAATGAATGTTTTAAAAGTAACACCCTGTCAAAATATTAGTACTAATTCTAAAGGTCATGAATTTTGAGAGGGAGTGAGAGGGGAGGGGTGTAGGACAGGTTAAAAGAGGAGAAGGTAGGGTAGAAATGATGTAAATAGAGTACTCGTATGAAAGTCTCAAAATAAAATAAATGTAAAAATAATTATAATACTAAGGCACAGAGCTAGTAAGAAGGCTCAGCAGGTAAAGATGCTTGTGGTTAAACATAAAGACTTGACTTTGGTAGACAATGTAGAAGGAGGGAATCAATTCCTCTAAAATGTCCTTGGACCTCTCCATGAAAATGAACACACACACACTCAATAAATTATGAATAAAGTTAGGAAAAACAAGGCAGTTGTTGAGCAGAACACCTAATATAGACCCCTGGCTTCCATTCATGCAGATGCACATATGCATGAACACATTTGCACACACAGATAAGATAATTTTGATATTTTCAAAGAGTAGATTTAATGCATTTTTAAATATTCTCTATGGTATATCTACTCTAAACACTATTTTCTAATTCCTCACAGTATAAAGTTTGGGTATTGATTTGAAAACTCTTCTTTTAATATCAACCTCTATCACAATCAGCAGTCCACCACCAGCACATCATAACTCCCAAGTGTCATACTATATTTTCATTCTCTTTCACCTCAAAATACTTTCTGATTTCCCTTATGATTTTGTCTTTGATGTGTTACTTAAGACTTTTTTGTCTCCTTTTCATAGACCTGTGAATTTTCCTATTTTCCCTCCAGTATTGGTTAGAAACTTCATTCTGCTGCAGTCAGATAAGTTATTTTGGATGAACGCTGAGTTCTTAATTATTGAGACTTATTTTGTGGCCTAGCATATTTCTGGGCAATGTCTCATGCATTCTTGAGAAGAATGTGTGCCTCACTGTTTGGGGAGGGAGTGTTCTATATATGTCTGTTCTGTTTGCTTTATAATACTTTTTTTTTATTTTTCTGTTTTTACCTCCTAGCCAGATAGACTGTAAGCAAGTAACTCTTGTAAAAAGCAAACGAAATTATCCACTGAGATGAGTCAATTTAGCCAATTATGTAATAATTATAAACATATGAAATAAAAACTAGATCACCCAAGCTCAAGAGGAAAGCACTAACAGAATTGAAAGGGGAAAGTTTTACACTGGTAGCAGGAGATTTCAATACATTGCTTTTTCTGATATTAATAGCTACTCTAGTTTTCATCCAGTTAGGACCTGCAATAAATCTCATCCTTTTGCTTTCCACTGATATCCTCTTTATATAGAGAGGAGTTTGTGTAAGGAACAAATACTTGAGTCTTTCTCTACATTTGGTAAGCTTACAGAAGTTGATGTATACTTAATTTCATAACTGAGAAGGATGGACAAAATTTTGACATTTTTGTTTATTATGTAGCATGTTTTCCATCCTTACTCTGTGTTTAATTGACTTTTGATATAAACCATCTTGATTGTGATCTCATTTCCTTGTCTGGTTGCAAATGCATGTGTATATATATTTGAAGATAGGTTTGCACCTTGTGACATGTAAGGTTTATAGATGTCACTACTCCCTATGCATTGTAAAATGTTTATATGCCCAAGTCCAGATGCTGAGACTCACAGCCAAAGTTTGGGCAGAGTGCAGGGAGTCTTATGGAAGAGTTAGGGATAGAGGGTCCAGAGGGGACAGGAGCTCCACAAAGAGACCCAACACAGCCAACAAATCTGGTTTCAGGGGGACCTGCAGAGACTGATGCACCAACCAGGGACCATGCATAGAGAGAACCCAGGCTCTCTACCCAGTTGTAGCTCATGGGCAGCTCAGTGTCCATGTGGGCTCCCTAGTGAGGGGATGAGGGGTGTGTCTGACATGGACTCTGTTGCCTGCTCTTTGATCACTTCTCCCTTTGGGGTTGGGGGGCATTGCCAGGCCACAGAGGAAGAGGATGCAAGCAGTCCTAATGAGACTTGATAGGCTAGGGTCAAGTGGAAGGGAAGGAGGGCTTCCCCTTTCTGAGGACAAGGGAAGGGAGATAGGGAGAAGGAAAGAGAGAGGGTGGTACCAGGAAGAGACAAGGAAGGGAGCTACAATCAGGATGCAAAGTGAATAAATAAAAAATTTAATTTTAAAAAAGTTATATTTGCATATAACGTAGGCATATTCTTTTCTATGCTTTAATCATCTCTGGATTATTTATAATATCTAACACAGTATAAATGCTCTCTATATAGTTATGCTGTATTCTTTATAGAGCAATGGCAACAAGAAACATACATACATGTACAGTGTAGACAATTGGTTTTAAAATACCTATAATCCAAGTTTGACTGAATCCATAGTTGTAAAAGTCACAGATACAGAGTACTAACTGTTTGATTTATAGTTACGATGAGGATTAAACTTAATGTTCTAAGTTTATAGTTTGAATTGACAGCAACTTATTTTCAATAGTGTAGAGACTTTGCTCCTATACATGTCTCCCTAGCCCCCACCATTTATGTTGTTGTCATCACAAATTATATCTATATTCATTGTGTGTCCTATGACATTTAATTATGCCTTATGTATAACAAACATGATTGATCTTATATAGAAAATTAAAAATTAGTGTTAAAAACTACAAAAATACAGCCATGTGAATTTTTCATATTCGTCAGTGAAGTTAAGTTGACCCAAAGCCTTCATTCTTGATATAACACAATGGTGCTGTAAAGCTTGCTGTCCTTTCCTGTCCACCTGATATGCCTTTAGCACTTCTTGCAGGTTAAATGTAATGCTAACCAGACCCCCCCACCATTTTCTGTTCCTCTTCACATGTTTTGATTTCCTTCGCATTCTTGAAGGAATTTTGTGTTCCTTATATACTCCTTATCTGACAGTTTTGCCCTGGCTAAATCACCTCTTGGTCACTTTTTTTTATGAGAATTCTGCTGTAAAGCACATTTTTGTGCTTGCCAAGCTGCTTCTCTCTTACATTTGTGTATCTTTCTTTTGTCACGCCTTTCATCCATTTTGTTATAACCTGTCTTATTGTGAGATACAGAGCCATTCTTTTCTCAAACACGCTTTCCTTCTCTTCCCTTATAACTGAAAATACCAGTGTTGGTCAGCTTACTGTTGTCACACCAATTACCTAGGCCCTGATCTTCTTAACCGATTTTTCTTTCTGCCTGTTAATTGAGCTCCTATTTTCCTGATTCTAGTATTGCCTGTCAAAAATACCATTGAAGCCTGAGAGTGAATTTTCTTCTTTGGATTTTTCCCATGGACTTATTATTTGTTTCATTTTATTATTGTAATCTTTTTCTCTTTGATATTTTGACTTTGGTTTAAGTATTCTTTCTCTGGATTGATTTTGCTTTTTGCCTATATGCTATTATTTCTATATTTAGCTCTTTGAACAATTTTCACTTTTCCATTTTTAAAGCATATTTGAGCCACTGGTTTTAAAATACTTTTACTGGAATTCCAATTCCTGTGCCCAGTCCTTGACTGTTCATTTATTTTCTTGTTTTGAATACATTGTATCCATTTTCTCCTTTGTCAGGCTTTGGCTTCTTATTGAAAACTGAACATTTAGAATATCACAATGCAACGACTACAGAAATCAGCTTTTTTTTTTTTTTATCAAAGGATTTGCTGGGTTTTTTTTTTCCTGAAAACTCTAAACGTCCCTTTTTCTAGTGACTTCCTCCAATTTTTGGTAGAAACTCATTGTACGTTGCTACAGAATTCTCCATTAATTAACCATGCCCATCTATTGTCTTGGCAGACATTTCTGTGAACAGCAGAAACTAAAATGAAATACCACTTCTTCCAACCTGGCCAGATTGGCTCTGTGCTGAGTACCCCCTCCGGGGTGCTCAGCCTCAGGTGAAAGCTTAATGTCTCAGGCCTTTTCTGGTTTGCCACTTGGAGAGCGCCTGTTCCCAGTCACCTAGGATACATGTGTGATTTGAATGAACCGATTTTTAACCAAATTTTTGAACGGGCTTTTCCCCTGTGATCTTAGACAACCGACCTTTTCATCTCATTTCCAATCTCCTGCTCCAAATTTCTGTAGTTTGTCCATTTCCCTGTGTTTTCAAGGCATACCAACACCTTTCTCAGTCTTAAGATACAAGAACCAGGGGTCAAGACCTATTGTAGTCCAGGTATGACCTGGCAGGTTAGTTGAGATATAAAAGTTGAGATATAAATTGGGCTAGGAGATGGCTCAGTGAGTAAAGTGCTTGTACAGGCATGGAGACATGCGTTTGGATCTCCAGTGATGTAAAAAGCTAGGCATGTTACTGTACAATAGTAAGCCCAGAGGTGGGACAGGGAAGAATGAGACTGGTAGAAAACCTGTGCTTGCTAGACCACCGAAACAAGCTAAATAGACTAGGTTTGATGAGAGATCCTGTCTCAAAAAGGAAGGTAAAAATCAAAATATTGATTTTTTTTTCCGAGGTTTTTTTTTCCCCTTGCTTTTCGTGGTTACTATTATTGTTGTTGTTCGTTTTTGAGAGAGAAACATGAAGTTGGGTGGATAAGAAAGTGGAGGTGATCTGGGAGGAACTGAGGGAGGCAAAGAATACTCTCAGAATATCTTTAGTTGAAAATGTTAATAAAGAAAACTAAGGTGGAGCACAATAAAGAAAGATAGCTGATGGTGAACTTTGGCCTCTACACACACACACACACACACACACACACACACTCATGGCCTCACATGCCCCATCCCTCACCCACAATGGAAAGAAAACAAAGAAGAAAGCTACATAATAATTTGTAAACAAGAGATCCAGGACACCTATCCCACAGAATGAATCCTGGCTTCCTTCTTCAAGAATGCTGCCGTCCCTGGGGAGGGCCACAGCAAAGCCAAGGAGAATGCCATAACACTTTGTGCTGTTTGGAAGGTGTCTGTACTTGTACTAAGTTTTCATTTTACTGTTCTGAACCCTTGCTGTCCAGGTTTCTTGCCTGCCCACTTCTGAAAATCTCTGCTTAAATTTTTTAGAATTAAATGTTTTCTTTTATTTATTTTTTGCAGTTTCATACATGAGCACTGTATTTACATCATTTCCACCCTATTCTCCTGGATCTAACTTCTCAAGCGCCCTCCTCACAGCCTCGTATGATTTAATTATGCACACGCACACCTTGTTGAGTTCGTTTGGTGTTGCTCACATGTCTATGTGATTAGGGCTGACCATGAAAGAGAGACTTAGTCTGTTTGTATTTTCTTTGTTCCTTGTAGCCTGTTGAGGGGCAGGAGCTTTTACCACACTCTGTCTTTTTTTTTTTCTAGACTATTAGAAATGTTCTTTGTTAATTGATGTAATCAGCTACTGGTGATAAATGCTGAGGTCTGAAAGTTCATATTATTTTTATATTTCCTTCTTTGTTCATTACCTGAGAAGAAAAACAGCTCCATAAGGAGAAAGTTCATGGCTTAATAGATTATGTAGGAGTGTAGTTCATTTCATTAAGAAGAGATATGTACTTTCTGTTTTTGTCGGTTTTCAAAATAATGATTTGGATACCCAAGTATCCTCCAGAAAGGATCACTTGTGGGGTGGTTTTGCTGTCATTGTTTTGGTTCAGTTTTGCTTCCTTTGGTGTTTTTTTTTTCCAGTTATTATTATCATTACTAGTGACACTCTGCCAAGTTTAGTGGATCAGAAATTCTTCATTTATGCATATGCCATTCACATGATCCCAGTAGGAGGGCAGGAGTCGCAATGTTTGCTATTAGTTCAACAGCATATTTACAGACTCATCTTGAACATTTCCTCAGGCAGGAAATCAGCCATTTTCCCCACAGAGCTGTAGAAGTTAGCAATTATATTCAGGGCATTAGAAGCTTGCATATACACTTGTCTAGTTATTTTTTCTAAGCCTTTGTTATGGGGCAGAGCTAGAAAAAGAGCTTGCTTACCTTATTGGTTATTAGGTATTTAGGTAATGTTAAGTCAAGACATTATTTCACATTTAAACTTCCAATTCAAATCAGCAAATAAGTTTTACATACAAGATTAAAATAAAGGAAATTTATTCCACTGTAAGAATCCAGGTCTGCACTTCCTGTAATCAAACCTGAAGTGACCTATCAAAATTCTTCCATACTCTCTTGATCCGTAAACAACTATAAAATCACTCAAATAAGAACTGCAAATCTTTGTTTACCTTTAGAACGTCCATGAAACTGCCCAGAGTATTGTGCCACAGGGACCAAATATATCTGGGCACGGGAGTCTTTTCTGAAACTGATTCTCTAACCAAGGACCATGCATGGATATAACCTAGAACCCATGCTCAGAGGTAGCCCACGGCAATTCAACATCCAAATGGGTTTTCCTAGTAAGGGGAACAGGGACTGTCTCTGACATGAACTCAGTGGCTGGCTCTTTGACCTACCCCACCCCCCGAGGGAAGAACCGCTTGCCAGGCAACAGAGGAGGACAATGCAGCCAGTCCTGATGAGACCTGATAAACTAGGGTCAGATGGAAGGGGAGGAGGACCTACCCTATCAGTGGACTTAGAGAGGGGCATGGAGGAGATGAGGGAGGGAGGGTGGGATTGGGAGGAGATGAGGGAGGGTGCTACAGCGGGGATACAAAGTAAATAACCTGTAACTAATATAAAAATAAAAAGTATTTAAAAAGAGTATGCATATCTGAAAAGCCACCAAGGGATAGATCCACTGGTTAGACATGGGTCCTCATTATTAAATCTCTCAATGAATGGAACTGCTAATTGCAGAACAAGCCTTTAACACCTGTGGGGGTTTTTTTTTGGGGGGGGGAGGAGGGAATATCCAAACCATAATTCTGGACACAAATTTAAGAGGCTTAGAATAAAGTTTTAAATGCTTCTTTGCAGTTTTTTGTTTGTTTATTTTTAAGATAATACTGCACTATTGTGGCTTGATAACTTGTAATAAGTCTTTCTGCATGGTTCTGTTATAAAGTGGGTAGATATTTAAGTTCACTTCTTTCATATTAATCCTTAGGGATTTATTTCTTTAAATACATTTAAATAATATTTGTTTTATTATTTGGCTAATTGACATAATTCCAAAATTATCTATACCAAAGAATACATATTTAAAGAACTTTAATTTTCATACATGGTCCCTATCTCCAATTCTAACATTCCCATTTTGGGTAAAGAATTTTTTTAAATTATTTTTATTTTTTAATGTATTTATTTTTTTGTAAATTACAGATTATTCACTTTCTATCCCAGTTGTAGACCCCTCTCTCATCCCCTTCTGACCCTAGCTTATCAGGTCTCATCAGCACTCGCTGCAGTATCTATCCTCTTCTGCGGCCTGGCAAGGTTGCTCCAACCTCACCTCAGGAGGAGATGATCAAAGAGCCAGCCACTGAGTTCATGTCAGAGACAGCCCCTGTTCCTATTACTAGGGAACCCACTTGGAGACTGAGTTGCCATGAGCTACAGCTGTGCAGGTGTTCTAGGTTATTTCCATGCATTTATTTTTATGTATATGGGTGTATGTCTGCATTGGATCCCCTAGAACTGGAATTACAGAGCTGCTGTGTGGATTCTGGAAACCAAACCTGGATCCTCTTCAAGAGCAGCCCATGCTTTTAGCTACTGAGCGCACTCTCTCTCTCTCTCTCTCTCTCTCTCTCTCTCTCTCTCTCTCTCTCTCTCTCTCTCTCTCTCTCTCTCTCTCATCCACATGGATAACATATTAATTCATTTGATGATATGTCTTTCCATTTCTCATAAGATAAACAAATGTGTTCTTTGTATGGTAATTCTAGTGTTCAAGCTAAACATAAAATGTTTCAATTTTATCATTCCTCATCTCATTTTTTAGAAAAAAGCTGAACTCTGAATATATTTTGATTTTTCTCCTAACTTTTTTGAGCATGTAGTTATTCACAGCCTGTAACTGCTAGTGTTGCCTGTATTTATTTCATATTCATTTGTCAGGAATTTATAATTGAATTGGGAAATTGTAATTTGAAATTACTAAGATAAAAATGTACAGAATGATTTTAGGAGAAATTTTTATAAAACATGTATACCCCCATCTACCTGGTTAGTCTTTAATAATGCATTGTCTGTGTGTGTGTGCCTGTCTGGCTGTCAGTGTCTGTGTATGTGTGTATGTGACTTATTTTTGACGAGTTCAATGATATAATTTTTCTATAGTGTAAAATAAATCTTTATTTTTAAAAGATTAAAATACCATATGACTTGTTTATGCTCTGAGGCTGTCCAATATGGTTTGAGTCATTGAAGTAGTTAATTGTTGCTTGATGCTGCTCATCTTTTTCTTATAGACAATGTCTAACATAGCCCACTTAGGTCTCTAAGTCAAAATTCTCATGCCTCTGCTTTTCAGTTTTTGAAAATGTTGAGATGGTGGTCTTGTGCCACTATGCTTAGCTACTTTCTGCTGTCCCAAGTACTTTTATTAGTTTAAATAAAGGGATTTTATAAGAAAGTTTTATAAATATAAGATCATTTCCTAATCTTCTGTTTAATCCTATGTTCTTGGATCTGAGTTTCTTTTCCTTCTTTTCTTTTCATGTATGGTTCATTTAGTTATCAATTTTATTATCAATCATCATAGGAACATGTATCAGCTTGATTTTGAATTTAAAATAACTCTGTAGCACTACAGCATTTTAATTTCCTGTTGAATAGTGTGCGTTCAGTTTCTATCTCCTCCCTAATATCTTTGAACATGCAATATTTTTTTCAGTAAATCTCCAGCTGCTTTCTGTTTTGTTTTTGTTGTTGTTGTTTTTAAAGATAGGGTTTGTCTGTGTAGCCTTGGCTTTCCTGGACTCACTTTGTAGACCAGGCTGGCCTTGAACTCACAGAGATCCACCTCCCTTTTCCTCCCAGGCTGGGATTACAGGTGCATGGCACCAGGCCTGGCTTTCCAGCTACTCTTAAGAAATCCAGCACTGTGCTTGTTTTATGGATATGGAAATAGGATGAGATATGAAAGGCAAGGGTGGTATACTAACCATGGAGAGGCCTTGTGGCCTCTGTTTCTTCAAGGTTTTTTTTTTTTTATATTATGACAGGAAGCAACAGCGGGACACAAGAGATTGCAAAGATACAATTTGGCAAACTTAGTAAAATTACAGTTGTTCATAGCTTGCCTTTGCTGGAAGAACTGAAAACATAAAAGTCTTATTTTTAAATCTGTTTTTTTGTTCTTATTTTAGCATGAATGTGACTTTACTTCAATGGTGTGTTATTCAATCAAAATATTATTTGTACCAAATTCCTTAGCACAATGTCTGATTTCTAAAAGGTACTCAATAATTATTGAATACATGTCACAATGTGGAAAGGATAATTTATATTCTGCTTTAGAAACTAAACTTACTAGTTGAATTATACATGGATAAAAAGAATAATTCCTTAATACCAAACTAATAGGGTCCTAGGGAAATGGCTTTCTCAACAAAGCACTTGCACTGTGAGTCTGACAAACTGAGCTCGGACCCCTAACACCCACTTAAAAGACAAGCAGAGGAGCACATAGCATTAATTCCACTGCCATGAAGACAGATATAGGCATATAACTGGAGGTTTCTGGCCAGCCAATCCAGATGATCAGTAAAAAAAAAAATAAATAAGGTTGAAAAAATACAGGAAAACACTCACCACCAACCTCTGACCCTCTATGCACACGTATGCACTGCACACATGCATAGATTATACATACACAAAATTTAAAATAATGAAGAATAGAGATCTCTTTTTAACATTTAATTGTATGTATGTACGCACAGTACAGCTCACATGTAGAATTCAGATGACAACTTGTGACACTGATGAGTCCTTAGCATTGAACTCAGATTGTCAGGCTCAGCAGCAACTACCCTTCCCCACAGAACCATTTCACCAGCCCGAGTCTTGAGATCTTTTTTTAAATTATTTTTTTATTTTTATATTAATTACAGTTTATTCATTTTGTGTCCCAGCTGTAGCCTCCTCTCTCATTCCCTCCCAATCCTGCTCTCCCCCCCTCATCTCCTCACATGCCCCTCTCCAAGTCCGTGGATAAGGGAGGTCCTCCTCCCCTTCCATCTGACCCTAGTTTATCAGGTGTCATCAGAACTGACTGCATTGTCTTCCTCTGTGGCCTGTTCCCCCATTAGGGGGAGGCGGTCAAAGAGCTAGCAACAGAACAAACATATCTGGGCACAGGAGTCTTTTGAGACTGATTCTCCAACCAAGGACCATTCATGGATATAACCTGGAACAGCTGCTCGGATGTAGCCCATGGCAGCTCAGTATCCAAGTGGATTCCCTAGTAAGTGCTGAGATCTTTAATCTCAATATATTTCCTTCTTTCTTTACCATATGTCATTTGTATCTGAAATGAGTATCATACATACTAAATGTAAATTTTTGTAGGAGAAATGTTATTTGAGAAAAAGACTGTATTTGTGCAGATCACTTTTAGCAGAAATTAACAGTTTTATTTTATGCTTGAATTCTACCAATAATGAGTGATTTTTACAGTTACCTGTAACCTCAGCCCTCAGGAGCCCAAGGCAGAATGAATGATCAGAGATTCAAGGTCAACCTCAGTTGGATAATAAGTTCATAGTCCAACCTGGACTATATGAGACTATGAAATACAAACTATCTTAGTGTGCTTTTCTGTTGCTGTGATTTTAAAACACTAAGCAAGAGTAACTTAGGGAGAAGAGGACTTATTTAGCTTACATGTGAGAGTCCATCACAGAAGGAAGCCAAGTCAGGAACCATAAGTCAGTAACTGAAGCAGAGATCAGAAAACATGTTGCTTATTGGTTGCTAAGCTACCGTATAGGCCAGGAATGGCACTGCCTACCTGATCCCCCCACACCCCACGATCAATTATTAGCCATGGTGATTTTTCACACACACAACTCCAGAGAAATCTGATCAGGGCCATCCCTTACTTGAGATGCCCTCAAATGACTGGGCTAGAGCAAGTTGACAGTTGACGATAAGTGAAACAAACAATAAATAAATGAACGAGTATTATCATTGTCATGAATCTGATTTCCCTTGGTTGTATTACATAAAAGAAATGCGTTTATTTAAAAGCATTTGGAAAATGTAGACCTACTAAAAAGAAGATAATTACAAATCTCCAATGTTCCAACAGAAAAATGCATTACCCATTGCTTTAGAAAAAAAATATGTAGAGAGCAAATTCATTTTTTTCTGAATTTTTTCAAAACCTTTGCACATTTTAAAAGATTTATTTATTTTGTGTAGATGGGTACTCTGCCTGCATGTATGTGTACGTACCGCCTGTGTGCCTGATGCATGCATAGGTCAGAAGAGGGTGCTGGACCCTTGGAACTGGAGTTATGGGCAGGTGTGAACCATCATGCGAGTGCTTGGAATTGAACCCAGGCCCGTGCAAGAACAAGTGCTCTTAACCACTGCGCCATCACTCTATACCCTTCTTTCCTAACTTTAATAAGAATTATCTTTTAGATACTTAATTTTCACTTTGTTGATGATTGATTTTTAAAGATACTTCACTCTCCCTCATTAATCTGTACTCTTAAATGTGGTGAATGCCTTGATTTAGCTAGTTTATGGGCCAATTGCGCCTATCTCGTTGTGTTTTGAACAGATGGAGAAAGCTCAAGTGCTAGTACCACAGGGAAGTCCAGAAGAATAATAAATTATGGATGGGAGAGTCATCTGTGGGGAGATAAGAAGTTTAGCTTGAAAGAGTACCTACATTATAGTCATATTTATCCTGAAAGTATTCCATGGAAATTTATTTTGAAGCACAAAACATTTCTCATCCAGCAGTATAATTCTCAACCTGCAAAATACATACCCCCAGAAGGAAGGCTCCCAAATTCAAAGAATTTCTGAGTGTCTGAAGCCTTAGAAGTTTTAAAGTAACCATCGTGGGTAGGTGAACCGCTCTTCTATTATATTACTCATGAATACTATTGATTTAAAATATCTACATATTTAAATATAGTTAGAAATTAGCCATAAAAATATAAGCACCCTCTCCCATACACAAGTCCAAGGGGCGGGGGGAGCAGTGGATTTCTGTTTGGCTCAAACTAAATGAGGGAAGCCCTAATTCTGATATAGACTAAAGCTCAGATTGTGGTTCAGATTTGTTGATCTTATATTGTCAGTGCTAATGGCTGTAACTTTTTCCAGCGCTCTTTTTCACCATTATTTCCCTCTGTCCCTTTTTTCCTGTTCCCTCACATGTAAATATGCATACATGCAGTAAAAGGTAAATATCCACTGGCAAGGAGAGACCTAGCTTTCAGATGCTCTTCATTAGACTGGTCGCTTGACCTCGTCAGGTGTTTTATTTACCTTAGTTTCATATCTAGGAAACAAAAATCAAGCCAAGATTTCCCATACATCACATAAAGTAACCATAGAAACCAAGAGACCTAGAGAAACACAGAACTGGATGTTTTTCTTCCTTTAACACTCTACAGATCGATTGAAACAGATTGACTCTGTCTCAGCTGACTCATACGTGGTTGTCACTTTTTATTAGCTTTGGCTGTGAGTCAGCAAGACTAGGGTATAAGGAACACAAATTTGTCAGTGTGCTCACCAGATTAAATCGATGTTAGAAGTGTGCTATTTTTATATAAATGACATCTTACCTGTTTTCAAGGATGGTTTACAGGATTTTAAAGGAAGGATCGAATGTATGTGTCACAAGGTCCGTAGAGATAACCAATTTACTACCATTTGACAGTAATTTTCCCTAAGCTTTCTGGATGGAGAAAGGGCATTCTTTTATTTATTTAATTTCATATTCACGTTTAGAGCTAACGGAAACTTACATGGCTACAAGTCTTACACTCAGGCTGAGTACAAAGTAGGCTGTGATTAAAAACCATATCTTCTGAGCCTCTCAACCACTTTTGTTTCAGAGAAATCATTGAATATATTGAAAGTGTTTTTTTAATTCAAACAAAATTCAAGTTTAAATATACCATGCAAAGTTATTATATAATTAACACAGTTACAAATGAGCTTTTCTGTTCGACTAGTTTTGTTGCAAAGTATGGCTGAGATAATTTGTTCCTTCTTTAACCTTATAATATACATAATCACTTATAACAATGAGGCATAGCTAAATAAACCCACAAATAAGCATATTTTATCATGTTACTTCATAACCCATAAATCCTGCTGTTTATTGGTTTAACTTAATATATACATGTGCATATCAAAATCAATTTGAGTTTAGTTCCCAGTAGGAAAACAGGTTTTCACAGGTCTCTATGAGGCACGTGTTAGGCTCAAACCAGAAAACGCAAATTAGCAAAATATGTTAAGCTACTGCACATTTATTATGTGGGTTCTCTCCCACAGGTTGTAACCACGAGATCACGATGGGATCAAGTTGTTCCATTTCTACCTGTGTATTCTCCAGAAGCTGTCCAAACATCTCAAATTGACAAGTTTTAGACATGCATGAATTACAGTTGTGTGTGTCCACCAGGAGCACCCGCCAGTGGAAGATTGCCAGATCCCAAGGCAGTTGCAGGTGACTGTGTTCTTCTTGTTTAGAAAAAAAAAACTATAAATGACCCTAACCTTTTCCCAATAGCAGAATTTGTATTATTTAAACTACTGTAGCCTTAACTCATTTGATATGTATACCCCCTAGGATTTAAATGTGAATGTGGCTTTGAAACAAATCAAGCAGCTTGCTTCCATTCTAGTGACATAAAGGAAATTTTGGGGTTCTAATTACTCCATCAGAATGACAGAGTATGTACACGGAGTATTATAAAGCTTCCCTTTTTGTCTTTCATACTTCTGCTGTATAATTGCCACAAATCATAAAACCTTAGTACTGTTCCACAATATAATTGTTTTCTCATAAATGTTTGGTTATTCAAGTGCTATTTGTTGCATTCACTCAGGACTGCTAGGAGTATATGTGATCCCAATACTGACACTCTTCAGCTGTTTATGGTTGCTTCATAAAATACCATGTTTTTCATTCTGTGCTTATAAACTTAGTCATTCCAATTATTGTTTCTATTTCTTGAGCAAGTGGTAAAGCTTCTAGTCATTTTCACTGAGCTCAACAAGAAGATGCATTTAAAAGAGGATTTAAGAAAGCTATTTATTAGTTATGTCCCCCTTTCTATTTCTATTTTGCTGATTTGGATAGTTTTTCTCTGCCTTTTTGTTAGTTTGGCTAAGGGCTTGTCTATCTTGTTGATTTTCTCAAAGAACCAGCTCTTGGTTTCATTGAGTCTTTGAATAGTTTTATTTGTTTCTAATTGATTTATTTCAGCCCTGACTTTGATTATTTCCAGTTGTCTGCTCCTCTTGGGTGTATCTGCTTCTTTTTTTTCCCCTAGGGCTTTCAGTTGGGCCATCAAGTTGCTTGTATGAGATGTTACAAATTTCTTCTTGAAGGCACTTAGTGCTATGAACTTTCCTTTCAGCACTGCTTTCATTGTGTCCCACAAATTTGGGTTATGTTATGCCTTCATTTTCATTGAATTCTAGGAAGTCTTTAATTTCTTTTTTTTTGTTTCTTCCTTAACCCAGCTGTCACTGAGTAGTAAGTTGTTCAGTTTCCATGTGTGTGTAGGCTTTTTGTTATTTCCATTGTTGTTGAGGTCTAGCTTTAGTCCATGGTGGTCAGGTAGAATACAGGAGATTATTTCAATCTTCTTGTATCTGTTGAGCTTGCTTTGTGACCAACTATATGGTCTATTTTGGAAAAGGTTCATGAGGTGCTGAAAAGAAGATATACTCTTCTGAGTTTGGGTGAAAAGTTCTGTAGACATATATTAGGTCCATTTGATTTAGGCCCTCTGTAAGTGCCTTTATTTCCCTATTTGGCTTCTGTCTAGATGATCTGTCCTTTGGTGAGAGTGGAGTGTTGAAGTCTCCCACTATTAAGGTGTTGGGATCAATGTGTGATTTAAGCTTTAATAATGTTTCATTTACGAATGTAGGTGCTCTTGTATTGGGGGCATAGATGTTCAGAATTGTGATGTCCTCTTGGTGGATTTATCCAAGTGGGTTCCCTAGTAAAAGGAACAGGGACTGTTTTTGACATGAACTCAATGGCTGGCTCTTTGACCTCCCTCCCCCCCCCCCCCGAGGGAGGAGCAGCCTTGCTAGGCCACAGAGGAGGACATTGCAACCAGTCCTGAAGAGACCTGATAAGCTAGAGTTAGAAGGAAGGGGAGGAGGGCCTCCTCTATCAGTGGAATTAGAGAGGGGCAGGGAAGAGATGCGAGAGGGAGGGTGGGATTGGGAGGGAATGTGGGAGGGGGCTACAGCTGTGATCCAAAGTAAATAAACTGTAACTATTATAAAAAATAAAAATTTAATTTAAAAAGAAAGCCATTTATTGCAAGTTTCTGGTTGGTCTCTCCAACCTGATGAAACTCTAGAATCTCTGTTGATTTTAAGCATGTCTTATGAACTCTACCTGATGACACAACTTGACATTCCTCATTGTACAACCTGAGTTGAAGTATCTAATTCTATGAGCTTCACAATTTTTCCCTTTAAAGATGATTGTTACTTGGCTTACAATATCATGTCCTATATCACAATTCCTTGGGCTCTCTTGGTGGTCCTAAATTTCTTAACTAGCTGAAACAGTTCCATATTCATATTCTTCTTTGATATCTTATCTGCCCTGTCACATGCTTTCTGGTATACGCATATCCAATGATTGATATACGATGGAAGGTCAGAGTTCCCAGTTATTTGCTCATTGCTTGTGCCAGTATTTTTCCACTCAACATTAGCATGGTCACATGAAAAGTACTTCCTACCAGTCTGCCAAGTAGTTAATATTTGGACATGAAGGACACAAATCACTAGAGGAGAAAGGTAAGGAAGCAATTACAAGCAAAATGATTCATTATGAGTGAAATATCACATCTTTTATGATACAGCAGCAATAATAATAATAGTGCTAATCAGTA
Source organism: Pachyuromys duprasi (assembly GCA_028658305.1). Lineage (NCBI taxonomy): Eukaryota > Metazoa > Chordata > Mammalia > Rodentia > Muridae > Pachyuromys > Pachyuromys duprasi. The sequence continues at coordinate 55,309,631 of CM053742.1, read as the reverse complement.
TGCCTGGCCTTTCAACTAATCCTCATAGAGACCCTGGCAAAATGAGCACTCCTATCCGCTATCGACAGGTGACCACACTGAAAGTTAGTATCTTGCCAGCATGAATAACAGAGCTAGAATTTGAATCTGAAAGTTTGCCTGATTCCAAACTTTTCCATTCCTTTCACAATTCTAGCATGAGAGATCAAAATAGGCTTGGTGATGTAAAACAGTGGCTCATGTCATAACACTGGTGTCATATTTTAAACGTTATAGGCTATTCTCTTTTTAAAAAGAGAATGACTTTTAATAACATCTATGCACTTTAATAATTAAAATTTTCTAGAGTTACAGAAAAACCCTTGTCTTCCCAGGCCCAGCCTCTCTCACTTATTTACAATATGTTTTCAAACAACAGTATATACAGATTACAATTTTCTATCAAATACATACACATAAGTTATGTTCTATAAGCATAGCTTTATAATCAGCTTTCCCCCGTATACATGTGAAACAAGAGCTACCTTATTTTTTTTAAGAAACAACAAAATATTCAAAGTACTCAACAAAATACTGTGTGACTATACCAAAATTTGCTTTCAGGTCCCCTATTGAAGAGTGTTTAAGACTAGTTTCAACCAGGCCAGGCATGTTGGCTAACATCTTTTACCCCAAAATTCAGAAGGCTAAGGCCAGAGGATCTCTGATTTTGAGGCCAGCCTGTCTATATAACAAATTTTAGGTTAGACAGTGCTAGAAACTTTGTCTCATAAATAGATTGTTTTCAAATGATTTTTCTTCTGCCAAATAACACTGCACCAAGTATGCATATATGTGCGTGTGTATGTGTTTAGACATGAAATCTTTGTATAATGATACAACTATATCTATAATGTCAATTCCTAGAAGCTGGTGATTCAAAAGACAAACACATTGACAACTGAGGTAAATACCGTAAAATTGTCCTCTATATGGCTATCATAATTTAATTGGAGCCAAAGGGAGGGTGATATTTAACTCACACCCTTGCGAACTCCAGGTATTGTTGGCTTTGGTTTATGCTTCTTAATTATCTTTGCTGCATTTATCTATTTGTAGGGGCCTTATACCATGGCAAGTAGTTGGAGACCGAAGGACAACTTGCAGCACTGGTTCTCTCCCACCTTGTGGGTCCTGGGGATAAAACACAAGTCAGCAAGCACTTTAGCCCACTGAGCCAGCTCATTAGCGCACTAAGTCTTTAGTACTTTACAGCTTGAAATTCCTTGTTAGCCATTTGTTTATTTGTTTATTTTTGTTTGTTCTAGAAATGTCATTGCTAGCATTTTTTACATTTTCCTATGAATGTTATTTATCTACCTTGTTTTTAACTTGTGAGTTGTCTTTTCACATGGAAGAAAAACACTCTTCATTGGATATTTAAATTTCTTTAAAAATACAACTTATTATATATTAAAATGCTTTTTTTTTCTCAGTTTGACATTTCTTCAAAGGGAGGCCTGCTTTCATATTTAAGTAATTTTATTCTTAAGGACTCAGCTATATCAGGATTTATTTGTGGTTCTTCATTTATGTCATATTCAGAAGCATCACCAGTTTAAAAGTATAGAACTTCACTATTGGCCTAGAGAGATGATTCAACCAGAAAAGTGCTTGCCATCCAAGCATGAGGACCTGAGTTCAGATCATGAGCATCAATGTAAAATCTGGGCTTGGTGACAGAGGTAGAGAGAGGCAGATCCTAACCAGCCAGTAACAAGTCCCAGTGAGAGAGCCTCCCAAGGTGTTTGGCTCTAGAGGGATGACACCAAAGATTGACCTCTGGGCTACACACACACACATGTTCTTACCTAATTCATTGTTTTGAAAGTATTTTTATACTTTTCTTCTTCCTCACATATTTTTATTGTGATCAAATGCCAGACACTTAAACAATTCTCATTCCACTTTTTCTATGCATTTGTCTATTTTAGGTTTATCATTCAAATGAAATCATACAGTATCTGCCCTTTTATATCTAGCTCGTTTGACTTAGCATAACATTTTCAGGGTTCATCTGTGTTAGAATATGTATCACAATTTCATTCCTTTTTATGGCTGAATGATTTCTTGTTGTATTATATATCACATTTTGTTTATCTGTTAAATGTCTAGAAAATTGGCTTATTTCAACTTTGGATATTGTAACTAATTCTGCTTCGAGCATGTATATACAAGCATGTCTTTGAATCCATGTTTTCAGTTCTTCAGGTGCATTTAAATAGCTCAAGATAGAATTATTGAATTATATGGCATTCTTTGTTTGTTTGTTTGTTTGTTTTCGGGACAGTCTTTCTTTGTTTTCCCTTGGTTTTTCTGGACCCTCTTTGTAGACTGGGCTGACCTTGAACTACAGAGATCCGCTTGCCTCTGCCTCCCTCAGTGCTGGGATTACAGGTGACTGTCACCACATTCTGCATTATATATGGTATTCTTATTGGCAAGTTTTTGAAGAACTGCCAAACCACTTTCCATAGAAAGTACACTAGTTTATATATCCCACCAGCAATGTGTGAAGATTAGAATTTCTCCACAGCCTTACCAACACTTGTTAACTCCTTGTGTTGTTTAATTTTTAAATAATTACACATTTATTTTTAAATATTGTGTGTGCACATGTGCACTCATTATGGCACATGCATGTGTGCGATGGTGTACCTGTAGGGGCCAGAGGAAAACTTGCAGGAGTCCCTTCTCTCCTTCTACTCTGTGGGCTCCAGGGACCCAACTCAAGTAATCAGACTTTCCCCATGTACTCCAATCCTTGAAATATCTTGAAGTCCCTGTTTGGTTGTGTTTTGTTTGTTTTGTTGTGTTTAGTTTAGAGCTGTGCTAATGGACAGGAGGTGGTATTCTTGTGAGTTTGGGTCTGCATTTCTACTCATTACTAATGATTTGAACATTTTTTCACATATATATGGGCCACATGTATATCTTTGGAGAGCTTTCTATTTGAGATTTTGCACAGCTTTTAATGTATAATAGGATAGGTTATCATTAATATGACTTTCTACAGTTTAAAATTTTAATCTATTTAGAATTAATTAATGTGGAGGATGAAATAAGGATCTGGCATTATATTTTGCAAATGATTAACCATTTATCACAAATCATTTAATCTTACTAATATTAAATCCTTCTTGGTGTCATTTTAATCATGGGGTAGAATATACATATATACACATTATATTCACTTGAAAGCATTATTTTAATGTGTCCACTGAAAACAGTTTGTAACTGTGGGGTAATACAGAAGAATTTTTACATATTTAGGAAAAAAAAGAGATAACCTTTATTCTCTGGGTAATCAGAGTTTCTCATATTGATTTCAGGGACGAGAATTAATGCACTGTATTGTATTGCAGGTTGAAGTGTGCTGCAGTTACAAAGCAGCTCCAAAGTCACAGTGACTGGCCAGTCTTTCTTATTCAAGTGTCATGCAGTCAGCCAGCAACTCACTTTTCATGAACCAGATTGCTTCCTTCTTGTTGCTAAGCCAGCAGGAGAAAATGTCTTCTAGAGTTGTGAAGGCAAAGAAAGAGGTAGAGAACAAATTCATTTTTATTTGCATTGGACAAGAAATGATGCATTACGCCAGCCTACATTACCATTTGCCAGAACTGTTACATGATACCAGTAAACTATGGAGACCAGGATACTCTCTCTTCCCTTGTGACTAAGAATAAGAAGCACTGGGAACACATGGGGTTTCCTCTGTCACATTGCCTTCATACATTTATTTTTCTTAAATATGTAATTCTAATAACTTCATGCAAATTTACAGAAGCTCATTTTATATCAGTAAAATCCTATTGTCCCATTCCAAAAGGGCTTCTGTGACATAATTAATATCTTAATGTTATAATGAAGGGTCTTCTGAAATAAAAATAATGCTAATATATTAATGTTTTCTGTATGTTAAACATAATTCTAAGAGCTTCACATGTATTTCATCCTCAAGACAGTCTATCACATAGGTACTAAATGTGCAGATTGCCATTTACTCACGCTATAACATAACTGCCAGAGTCAGACAGAGAGAAGTCTTCAGTTTTATGTTGTAGATACACGTCAATTTAAAAAGTCGCTGTATGAAAGCTTTGGGTTGCTTCAGTTAGCATCAAATATAAAGATCTTGGAACTTTTCAAAGTTTCAAAGATTAATGTCCTTCACACATAAAGAAGATTGTTATACAGTATCAGCAATTGTTGGTAAGATTCGTTGTAGTTTACTAGATTTACACCAGTTTGATTCATCCATTAGGGTTTTTTTAAGGTATCTACTAGAGGAGGATCTAATGTGGAGTTATGGGAGTCTGAACTTGCATACATCTCATCTAAGCTCACTTGTATGCTTTTACTAAACAAACAAACAAAAACCAAAAACAACAAAACAAAACGAAGTCCCTACACTTTAGCATAGTTTGTCTCTTTAGCATAATAAGTGAAAAGTATATACCATGATGCCATGCTGTGTGGATAGAGTGATCATATCACTTTGATTGTTACTTCTCAATGTTTTTATTATTTTGTATTTAAAACAAAATCCTAGGCCTATATTGTCAGTGAAGTCTGTTATCCATTTAGCTTAATAGTGGTTGCCTAGTATTTTGACAGCTTCCTTAGAATATGAAAGCCAAAACATTTGAAAAAAGCAAAGAAAACTCTTTGTCCTAAATTTTTCAAATCGGCTCTGTGCCACAACACTTCTTCACTTAACCAGGCCATTTGTAATTCTGCCTTGGACTTTACTTCCTCCTGAAGCCTGCTATAAGTGGATGATCACAGGCTTCTTATGCCACGTAGCAAACCTTGAGTATGTATATAGTATGCTCTTCTTACACAAGATCTCTTTTGGGGAGGGGTGCAGGAGTTTCAAGGCAGGGTTTTTCTGGGTAGCCTTGGCTGTCCTGGACTCACTTTGTAGGCCAGGCTGGGCTAGAACTCACACAGATCTGCCTGCCTCTGTCTTCCTGAGCTCTGGGATTAAAGGCTTGTGCCACAGTGCCCAGCTACACAACATCTTTTAAAAGAACTTGTTCCCTTATATATTTAACTTCTCAACTTCTTGCTACCCTGGAGTTTCGGTCTATTGCTCATTCTAACTTCCCTTACCAATACTTTACATTACATGCTTTTAACAAAAATGTCTGGGAAGCCACCACAGCAATGGGTAAAACGAAAGCAACGTCTTATGTCTGTGGCTGAGGTAACCGTCAGATAGAGCAAAACAAAATGGCATCAATTAGGATAAATTCTGAATTGGTCCTTTCAGTCTAACAAACTCCACCAGGGATGCAAACTGCTCTGCTTGTGGTTGCCAGGCAGCTGGTGTGTGAATGGCAGTGAGCAGGCAGCTTACTCCCAAGAATGCTCGCACCACAAGACAACAATTTCTTTCTTCATAAATATTTGTCTTGATTGTTCTAAATATTTGTCTGAGTTCTGCAATTTGGTTCATATTAACTCTGATTATTTTGCCAAATTATACTATGCATGCTGAGAGAGACAGAGACTTGGAGTCCCCTGCCATTTTCAGTGATGCCATTTATATAATCCATTTTTTTAAATAAAGGGTCATGAGAGTATGTGAAACTGTTAGTTCTAAAAATATATATACACTTTGAAAGACTAGTCAGCTACATGCACATACACTTATAAACATGCATATAAATGAAATTACAATATGTAGGATAAGTTGATCACTTCCTTTATACTCAGTAGAGTTTTCCAAAATTATATTTAATTGCCTATGGAGATAAAATGGCTCATCTTTGTACTTCCTTAAAAGTCTAAAGAGATGTTTGTTTGTGACCTTGAAAATATATAGATTTGCTTTACTTCACAAATAAAGAAAGAAAAAAAGAAAGCCAAATACTCTGGGAGATGCATGCAAGAATGTTATCGAATGCATCTGTAGGTGTGCTCTCCTCTATCTTGAGAAATGTGGTAAGTGCATATGCTGAATTAAAGAGATTAGGGAGATCATTAATATTGTAAGAAAAAATCATCAGTTTGTGTGATTCTAAATCCAAGTAAATATTGAACTATTTTACAATACTTACCATCTGTTTTTGTTTTGTTTTTGTTTGGTTTTTTTAAATTTTAGGTGATATTGCAAAAGCAGCAGCTGAACTGGCTAGCGTCCACATCATCTGTATCTTGGATATCTGTAATTTGGGTAACAATAAAGTGGAAGTTTGTTGGAAAAATTTTATACTGCAGAATAGGCTTCTTAAAGATTAGCAGGTGATATAATTATAGGTTACAAGTAGTATACTGCTTTCAAGAGAATTTATTATTTTCTTGGTATTTTCATCAGAATATTACGAGACCTCTAAAGTTAAGTGGTTTTTCAGTTCACCTCATATCTGGAGCTCCTTTCATATTGGATTTATTATTGAAAAAAATGTCAAGACAATTTTGTGCATCAGAAATTACTTCACTTGTACGTCATTACTAACTTGTAACAATTTATGTCTCGCTGTTCCTTTTGTAAAGTGGATTTTTATTTCAGCATCTCAGTACAAAGCATCTTGGCTTACACAATTTAACATCTTCCTGACTTTATTCACATACAGTGATAATCTTGCATTACATATTGAAAGACTAAGTCATCATTTTCCTAAAGCGATCACCGACATTTCTTATAAGGTAGTTCCTATCAGGTCCACACATGTGGATTGTAATGATCCAGTTGCCCCTGGTCCCTACACTTGCTATAAAATGAATGTGTTGAATATGTGAATGTGAATGAATATGTTACCATGAAATTTAAAACCCTTTATTGTGATTTCCACTGCCTTAAAGTTTTAACTGTTTTGACCAGTGTGTAATGTTAAATCCAGAAGCCACAGTGTATCTATACACTTACTGTGTTCATTTGTAATTTCAGCATATGTAATGTGATTTTAGACCGTGAAATTTTATCTCACATAAATAAATATCTTAAGTGCTTGTGTTAAAAGTAAAACAACAGTAACTAAGAGAATTTGTTTCAGTCTGGTTTTCTACTGTATATGGTGTTTTAAAGGTAAATGGTCACTCTACATTTGTAAAGACCCATGTCTGATAACAATGTGACAAGGTAAAGGAGCCAAAACAACTGTCAATTGATATTAAATATTTCTTTTTTTAAAATTTATTTATTTTTATCTCAATCACAGGTTAGGTACTTTGAATCCCAGGCGTAGCCCCCTCCCTCATTTCCTTCTACCCTCCCACTCCCTCCCTCATCTCCCTCCTCCCCGCCCCCTCCAAGTCCACC
>CM053742.1:55276032-55301846 GCA_028658305.1 Pachyuromys duprasi | reverse complement strand
TCTGGAGTCTTTACTCCTCACTCTGTGCTAGAGTCTGAGTGTCCAGGTTTGAGATGTCAGCTGGGGGCTGTGCACTCCACCCTGGGCTTGCTGCTAAGGGCTCTCCACTGGAATGGAGATTTGGTGCCTCCTTCTGTGCCAGGGGCTGTGCACCACGGTCTGAGATGATATTTGGGGCACACACAGTGGGTTTGGGTTTGTGTGCATCCGCTGTATGCAGGCCTGTCTGAAATGGTGCCCGAGGCCTTCTCTGTCTGGCCTGTGGACAGACACCCGAACTGGGGTTTTTGCTGGTGGATGCGTGCAGCTTTCGCCCTCTGTGTGTGGTCTGGTCTAGACAGCCCCCGGATCCTCTCAGTCTGTGGTGATTCCGGCAAACAGTGCGCGCCTGCCCCTCACCCGTGGGTTGAGGCAGAACTTGGGTTTCTCCCAGACCCGCCAGCGGACTCACACACTGACTGAGTTTTTGCTGGCGGAAGCGTTCGGCGCGCCCCCTAGTGTGTGGACTGGTCAAAACGGTCCCCCAATCCACTCAGTCTGGGTGGTTCCGCAGCAGCACACCCGCGAGTTGAAGCAGAACCCGGGTGCAGTGTGCGCTCGTAGGGCGCAGTTCAGTGAAAACGGCACCTGGTTCCTCCTGAGACTGCCCGGGAGACTGTGCGATCCAGTCTATAATGGCGGGTGCGGGCGCCCAGCGCGGCTGCTCTTTCAGATCAGAGCTGTGCGCCGCTGGTCACCGGGAAATTTCTCCAGGTAATAACTGGGTGTCCCTAGGGTTTTCCCACTTGATTTTCTCACCGTAGGAGTTCCGCTCACCTGGCACTCACAATGCTGTCGTTTTAGGTCCCAGAGTTCAGTCTCCTGGTCGCTGCGTTGTTTCTGCTCTCCTACTCCTCAGACACAGTGTTCTCTCGTGGCAGCCATCTTGGATCTCCCTTAAATAATTCTATATCAAGATGAATCTGATTGTAGTCAAGACTTATACACAGACTACATATAGAAGGATTCCTTATAGCCCTGTAATTTTGTGATGTCGTGTGCTATGTAGTTTTAATGTGATGAACAGCCCCTGAACTTAAATACATACAGTATTTTGTTTATAAAACTATTCAGATTGCTTTATAACTATTAAATGGTTAATTAAAATCATGGATCCTTGTGTTATAAGTTTTAGAGTGTTATTTTTAAGTTTATTTATTCTTTCACTTATTACAGTTTACTCATGTTGTATCCCAGCTGTAGACCCCTCCTTCATCCCCTTCCAATCTTACCTTCCTTCCTTCTCTCCTCCCATGCCTCCCCCCAAGTCCACTGATAGTAGAGTTCCTCCTCCCCTTCCATCTGACCCTCGCCTATCAGGTCTCATCAAGACTGGCTGCATTGTCCTCCTCTGTGGCCAGGTAAGGATGCACACCCCTCACAGGAAGGAGATCAAATAGTCAGCCACTGAGTTCATGTCAGAGACAGTCTCTGTTCCCATTACTAGGGAACCCAATTGGAGACTGAGCTGCCATCGGCTACATTTCTACAGGGGTTCAAAGTTATCTCAATGCATGGTCCTTGTTTGGAGTATCAGTCTCAGAAAAGAACCAGCATCATTTGTTGAAGATGCTGTCATTTTTCCGTTGTATGGTTTTGGATTCATTGTCAAAAATCAAGCATCCATAGGTGTGTGGGAGCATTTCTGGGTCTTCTATTCCATTCCACTGAGACACCATTCTGTTTCTATGCCAATGCCATGCAGTTTTTATCACTATTGCTCTGTAGTACAGCTTTACAGCTTGAGATCAGAGATGGAGATACCTCCAGACAATCTGTTGTGTTACAGGATTGTTTTAGCAATTCTGGTGTTTTGTTTTTGTTTTTTCATATGAAATTGAGAATTGTTCTTTCAAGGTCTGTAAAGAATTCTGTTGCTATTTTGATGGGAACTGCAATGAACTTGTAGATTGTTTTTGCTAAGATGGCCATTTTTACTATGCTAATCCTGCAAAGCCATGAGCATGAGCTATCTTTCCATCTTCTGATGTCTTCTTCAATTTCTTTCTTCAGAGACTGGACGTTTTTTCGAAACAGGTCTTTCACTTGCTTGGTTAGAGTCACACCAAGGTACTTTATGTTACTAGTGGCTATTGTGAAGGGTGTTGTTTCCCAAATTTCTTTCTCAGCCCGTTTTTCTTTTGTATATAGGAGGGCAACTGATTTTTTGAGTTAATTTTGTATCCAGCCACTTTGCAGAAGGTTTTTATCAGCTGGAGGAGTTCTCTGGTAAAATGTTTAGGGTCACTCATGTGTACTAGCATATCATCTGCAAATAGTGATCCTTTGACTTCTTCCTTTCCAGTTTGTATTCCCTTGATCTCCTTTAGTTGTCTTATTGTTCTAGCTAGCACTTCAAGTAGTACTATGTTGAAGAAATAAGGAGAGAGTGGGCAGCCTTGCCTAGTCCCTGATTTCAGTGGGATTGCTTTAAGTTTCTCTCCATTGATTTTGATGTTGGCTATAGGTTTGCTGTATATTGCCTTTACTATGTTTATGTATATGCCTTATATCCCTAGTCTCTCCAGGACTTTAAACATGAATGGATGTTGGATTTTTTCAAATGCTTTTTCAGCATATAAGGAGATGATCATGTGTTTTTTTCTCCTTCGGTTTGTTTATATGGTAGATTACATTGATGGATTTTGGTATATTAAACCACCCCTGCATTCCTGGGATGAAGCCTACTTGGTCATGGTGGATGACATCTTTTATGTGTTCTTGGATTCAGTTTGCAAGTATTTTATTGAGTAATTTTTGCATCAATGTTCATAAGAGAGCTGTCTGAAGTTCTCCCTTTTTTGTTGTTGGGTCTTTGTGTGGTTTAGGTATCAAGGTGACTGTGGCCTCATAGAATGTGTGTGGTAATGTTCCTTCTATTTCTATTTTCTGGAATAGTTTGAAGAGTACTGTTGTCAGCTCCTCTTTGAAGGTCTGGTAGAATTCCGCACTGAAACCATCTGGCCGTGGGCGTTTTTGGGGGGGGAGACTTCTGATGACTGCTTCTATATCCTTGTGGTATATTTAATCTATTTACCTGATCTTGATTTAATTTTGGTAAATGGAATCTATCATAAAAATTGTCCATTTCATTTACATTTTCAAATTTTGTAGCATATATGTTTTTGTATAAGACCTAATAATTGGATTTCCTCAGTGTCTGTCATTATGTCCCCCTTTTCATTTCTGATTTTGCTAATTTAAATAGTTTCTCTCTGCCTTTTATTTAGTGTTGCTAAGGGTTAGTCTATTTTGTGATTTTCTCAAAGAACCAGCTCTTGCTTTCATTGATTCTTTGAATTGTTGTCTTTGTTTCTAGTTCATTACCTCTAGGTTTGAATATTTCCAATTGTTTCTTCCTCTTGGGTGTGTCTGCTTTTTTTTCCCCCTAGGATTTTTAGGTGTGCTATTAAGTTGCTTCAGTGTGGAGTATGCTGTCCCAAGGATCCCTATGTTGCCCACAGTAGGGGTGTGGGTGGGAGGGATCTGATGTCTGGGGCTCTGAGCACACTCACTTTAAGGTGCACTCACTCCTTTGAAGGCCTAATCAGAAAGCCTGGGGTTTCTCCCTGTTCTCTAATCTCAGATTTAGGCCTGCAGGAGCAAATGAGAATGTAAAATAACTTTTTACATTTTTGGAGGGCGCTTTTTTGATTATTTTTGTTTGTTGTGTTTTGTTTTGTTTTTCTCTTTGTAGCTAAGGTTGCCCTGGAACTCTTTGTAAACCAGGCTGGCCTAGAGTGCCTCTCCCTCCCAAGTGGTGGGAACAAAGGCATGTGCCACCACACCCAGCTCAATACTTTTGAAATTTTAAAACAGCTTCTCTTAGAAATTTATATGCCAGGGAATGAGAAGAGTTGGTTCTGTTTCTAAGAATACTTGGCACTCTTGCAGGGGTTCTGGATTTGGGTCCCAGCACCCACAGGTTGATTTACCACCATCTTTAAATTCAGTCCCAGAGTGTCTGACTCCCTTTCCTGATCATTTTAGGCACTAGGCATGCATGTGGTGTACATACCTATATGTAGGCAAACACCCATATACATAAAATAGTATAAATATTTTAATAAATATTTTAATTAAAATGTATATTCTAGCAATGCATCTATTTAAATCAGGGTTAAACATCTGTGTCCATAATTCTGGTTGTTGCAGAAAGTATCTATTTACTGTGGCTCTTTGGCAAGAACAGTAGCAAACTACCATCAGGAGAATATTAATTTTAAATATACTAGTGTGAGGCCATCATCTAAGAAGCAAGCCAACTGGAAAATGACAAAATACTATGTACTTAAGGACTACTGTCTCACCAAAATTTCTAATTTTGAGTAGCACAAGAGCTATTGACATTAAAATATGTGGGCAAGATATTAAAGTGATCATTTGAAAACATGTTCTCTGCGAAATATATATTTATAATTTATTTTTTAATTATATAGGGTAGAAGAGGTATGGGCACATATTAGTAAAGGAACTTGCACATGTAGGGTCCCGAAGAGACTACCAGATTCCCTAGAATGGAGTCACAGACTGAGCTGTGTGTCCTGGGAAGCATACTTAGGCCCTCTCCACCCTGAGCTAGTTCTCCAGCCCTCTGCCAAATATCTTTCTTTTCTGTTGGAATGATCCTACATTCATTTTATCCATATTTAGAAAAGGGTTTTACAGAAAATTGAGATTTGGTGACAAAGAACGGTATTATTTGATATTAACAAGTATAATCAATTCTTATCATTTTTGTTTTTTTTAGTTCAGCATAAAAAGTAATGTTTCCCTATGACTTCACTTCTCATTTGTTCTCACTTTTTTCCCTCCCTCAATGCTTTCCCTTCTACCTCCAACTCCTGCTAATTCTTTTTCTTCCCCCTTGTTTGGCTCCTCTTCTTTGTTATAACATGTCCTCCATTGTTTCTCAATTCCTTACATCCCATAGGTTCTCCTTCCACCCTTCTTGTAACTCCCTTTCAGTTTCATGACATACTCACACACATACACCTTTAAATGTTGGTTACGCATATAAGAGTAAACATGGTATTTGTATCTGGTGTATTTCATTTAATAATGATTTCCAGTTACATTCATTTTCTTGAAAGTGTCATAATATCATTTTTCTTCACGGATGTGTAAAGTTTGTTGTATATATGTACCACATTTTCTTTATTCATTCATTTATTAATAGATATCTAGGATGGTTCCATTTCCTGACAACTATGAATGGTGCAGCAATAAACATGGGTGTGCAAATATCATTTGTTATGTGGACTTAAAACACTTTGCCCTAGTGTGGTATATCTGGACCCTGATCACTCTATTTTTATTGTTTTGAGAAGGCTCCATACTCTTTCCATACCAGTGGCAAAAGTTTTAGATTCTTAGCAGTACTAAATAAGGTTTCTACTATTTTTCATATCCTTGCCAGTATTGATTCTCATTTGTCTTCTTGATTGTAGTCATTATGGCTAGGAGAGATCTCTCATTAGTTTTATTTTCTGTTTTCTTGATGACTAAGGTCAGTCAACAATTCCAAGTATTTACTTGCCATTTCTGTTTCTTATTTAGAAACTATCTATTCAGGTCATTAGTTCGTGCATAGGTTGTTTTATTTGACCTTTTTGCTGTTTAATTTTCAGTATTTTAAATTTATCTTGATCATTAATCCTCTGTTAGATGTGTACTTAGCAAAGATATTTTCCCATCACTAGGTTGTCTTTGTTTTTGCACACTTACTTTTCTGAAATAATTTTGCAACTTTTAGTTTGCTGTTTCACTTTGTTGTCTTTTCAGATGCATTGACTGATTTTTCTTTTCCTCATAAGTATGAGTATCAAAGATTATGTAAATAATTGATGGAGAGCTGAAACACATTAACTAGACCTTGTTTCAAGAATCAGCTGTTTTAATAAAGCACATTTAAGGGAAAATGTTTGAAAATAGGTACAAATGGGATTTGGGGTTTATGTGATAGTTTTAGTGACTTGAGATTATATTTGAGTTTGTGTCAAGTCTACACACACACACACATAACACTAAGGTAGAAAAGCTATGTCATTCATCCTTATATTATTATATTAAGACTACCTCTAGCCTGAATTTTTTATTTGCCTTTATTCTCTCTCTCTCTCCTTCTCTCTCTCTCCTTCTTTCATTCCCCCCACCCGTGTGTGTGTGTGTGTGTGTGTGTGTGTGTGTTCGTGAATGAGCAGCTGTAAATTTACCCACTACGGCTAGCTCTTTGACCTCCCCACCCCCAGTGGGAGGAACAACCTAGCTAGGCCACAGAGGAGGACAATGCAGCCAGTCTTGGTGAGACCTGATAAGCTAGGGTCAGATGAAAGGGGAGGAGGTCCCTATCAGTGGACTTAGAGAGGGGCAGGGAGGAGTTGAAGGAGGGAGGGTGGCAATGGGAGGGAATGAGGGAGCGGGCTACAGCTGGGATACAAAGTAAATAAACTGTAATTAATAAAAAAAAGTTTTAAAAATTAAAAAAAATCCTCAAGAGAAAAAAATTCACCCACTGCTCTGTTCCTAAATCTCTTCTGTGATCATGGGGAAATCTACTTAAACATATTGACTTTGGTTTCCTTATTTGTAACATTTGCAAACTAATGGCCTATCAAGCTGTATGGGTCCTTAGGCTTGTTGGTATGTTTATTAGAACACTAAAAATGTCTTTGAATTATATCTATATGTTTCGGAAAATGTGGTTTCAGTTAAGAGCATCTTATGGTTTAAAAAAAAAATTCCAGCTATAGTAGCTCACTATAACCAATAATAAGCATTAAAATCTTTTAATACTACTTATATTATCACAATAGTATACACATATCTATACATGTATAGTTTTGCTAAAATTATCAAGCAAATATTACATATACATATATCAATATATCATATATAGTACTTTTTAGTTATTTTTACCCCCACAATTGACTCTCACTCTTTCGACTTCTTTTGCTGAAGCCTTTCTTCTTTCATGCCTTATTTTGGATGTGACACACTGAATTAGCGATGGGAGGTTATTTAGTGGGCTACTTTTCAGTGTCCAACAACCATGACAGGGTGGAAGATGAGGTTCCCTTAGTGAAATGTCAACAGGACCAGTCTTATGCAGGTAATCACACAAGCAATGCTATTTTTGCTATTTTTTAAATAACATTTTTTTATACTTTGAAACTTTCATACACATATACAATGTGTTTTGATATGTCAGCCTCTTCTGGGTCTTTCCTATAACATGTTTCCTTCCCAACTTCATATAACTATCATTTTTATAGTCAAATATTTATTTGACTTTCATATTTCGTCTTATCAAATATGATAAAAATATAGATAAACTTTAGTTTGACCTGTTCTTTGTTCAAATGAAGACAAAGGAGGCCAGAGATATTTTTATTTGCACCAAAATGTGGCATTAGTTGCAGAATTGGCAATTGTGAAAACTGTAATGTGTTAGATACTTCATAAATACTTATACTATTATGCTTAGTACAAAAAAGTATCAATTTTTCTTTTGAGGCAAGGCCTCATGTATGCTAGGTTGGCCTCAAACTCAACCCGTAGTCAAAGACGACCTTGATCTCTGATCTTCCGTCTTCCACCCCCCAAGTGGTGGAATTAACAGACAATGTACCATCACATTGGATTTTGTGTGGTGCTGGAGATGAAATCAAAGGCTCTTTGCCAGACAGTGCATAGGAATTCCATGGAAGTCTTACTGAAAATGAGAAATCTGGACTAGAAGTATAGCCCAGTGACAGAGTATTTATCTGACTTGTACTGGTCCCTGAGCATAATCCCCAGTATCACAAAGCAGGGTGCTGGAGTGAGGGAGCCAGACATTCTCATTCTACTATCTTTCCAAAGGATTCTATTCTAGGTGTTCCACAAACAAAATTTAAAAACACTAAACAAGCCTTGAAACTACTAATACCCCCTACACCAATTACTTTAAAAGTTAAGACGAAAATTGAGAATTCTTATTCCAAATCAAATCTTGCTTAACCATAAAATCTTTGAGAGCAATTTAAAATGATCAAAGTTGTGACTGTAAAAATTATAAAAGGAAAACATAAAAGCATTCATACACAGGTTACAAAGTCAAGCACTTTGCTCTCCAGAGCACTTTAACCTGAGAGTTTAGTGGCATTGTCCTCAGTACAGTAGCACTGCCACAAAACATTACAGAAGCTGTACCTTTGATGGTACAAAGTAATGTGATATGTCCAAAAGCAAAATGTGGGTTGAAAGTTGTGTTTTAGGGTCATCAGAATCTGCCTTCTACGATATTTTTGCTAGCTTGTTATGTTGTACATTGAATGCTGATATTAAATTTGTCACTAACAGCCATCAAAAGTTAGTTTGGGATAATAACATAATAACAGTAATAAGTGGTCAGTCTTATCATTTCCTTTGTTTTTAACACGTCAAAATTGTGATGCTCAAAGAAAATCTATGAACAGCTTGTATTTAAATAGAGCATGAGATATGATGCCTTGATAATGTTCAGTTTGATTGTAGTTATTAATTATATTATTATAAAAATGTATTAAGAATTAATAATTATTAAGAAAAGAAAAAAGTAAGAAGAAGCACTTTTGTTACTCTCCTCATCAACATTTCCTATTTTCTGTTGATTAGGTCCTTGGATTCCACACTGTTCCTGACTACTTGTCTTGGACTTTGGACTGGTTTCCTTTTGAGCTGGTAGCTTTCTGCTTCCTCCAACACCCTGGTACTTGTTTGTATATATTGCTAGCTCTTGGCCCAATGAGACTCCTTCTATTTGTTCATCTTGTTGTCTGCTCGTCTGTTCCTTCAGCAGCCCTTAGTACGCATTGTAATCTCCCCATTCCAGCAAACTGCACAGACCGTTTGACCTTCTGGCAATATGTGTGCCACTGCTGTCAGTATCTGTTGTGCTCCCAATTTCAAACTGTGCTTGAAACAAGAAAGGCAGTGAAATAAAGCTGTGTGCACATTTGAGAAGAAACTGTAAAAGCTTGCTGTGTTTAACGTTAAAGCTTGAATAGTCAGTCCTTTACAGAATGCAAAACCTGAAGAGAAATAATGGAACCCAGCAGCCTGTAGATAACAATGAACAAATATTTGGTTGTCTCCTGTGGGCAAGGCACTGTTCTCAAAGAGATTGCGAACTACTGAAGTATGTTTACTTGCAATGAATAAGCGAGGTAACATAGGCTATTCCTTGGGGAACTTCCATAGAACATAATTCACAAATAAAATTTGAGAGGAAAGGGTAGTTAAAAATCCTTCTACTAGTAAAGTTAAGGATTTTAACTTATTCCCAGCTCAGCTGATTGATAGCATATTTCAGCAGGGTTTGGAAAACCAGTTTTCTGTTCTAAATATTCTAAGAGAGGTGACTTTCAGCCTTGTCACGTGGGATTCCCAAGAGTCCAGTTCCTCATTCCAATCTACTTCGTGTTTATGAAAGTGCATCAGCTGGAACAGTAAGAAGAAAAAAATTCACTGCAGGAAGTCATCCAATCCTGATAAACTGATATGTAGAATAAAGTTCAGAGCGTTGTGATTTATTACTCATATTGTCCAGCTAAGGGGTGTGTGTGTGTGTCTGTGTCTGTGTGTGTCTGTGTGCGCACGCGCAGGGAGGACGGACAAGCATAAGGGACCGTAGATAAAGTGAAAAAGAGCCGATGTACTCAGAGCTTATGTTGCTAGAGGTGAGATCAGTTACCTGCCTGCAACTGAAATTTCAAACTTCTGTTTAGAAGGGGCATGAGTGGACAATGCTGAATGATAGCTGGAAATACCTGCAGACAGCTTAAATTTTGTGAACAAATGAATAAGCCATGAGTCAGAAGACTGGGTACAGTTTTTTTTGGCTCCTGGTAATTTTTGCCTGTTTACTCCCAAGCACAACGTCGTTTTCCATGAACGCCTATGTGACTGTGACTTACTACAACAATAGCAGCAACGACACCAAGACGGAGACATGTGAGTGTGGTGTCTATGGATTAGCCTCGCCAGTGGCTAACGCAATGGGAGTGGTGGGCATCCCTAAGGATGGCAACCACGACGCTTGTGGAGACAATACCGACTTTACTATCACTGATAAGCCCTGGATCGCACTGATAGAAAGAGGGAATTGCACATTTTCGGAAAAAATTCAAACAGCGGAGAAAAAGAAGGCTGAAGCTGTTGTGATTTACAATTCTCCAGAGACTGGCAACCAGACGATACAGATGGCAAATTTTGGTAAGTAATGATTGATTCCCTAAGAGAATTGATGTTTTTGTTTGACGTAAAATTATATTCCCATCTAGAATTACTGTACAGTCTGGCAAAGAAGTTAAGTCTTATAATTTTACATGAAGTTTCCTTGCCCAGCCGGCACTACTTGCAATTCTTTTATTCTTTGTCAATGTTTTTAATTTTGTTCCAAGGACAGGAACAACAACTCATGAAGTGATTCCTACTTTCAGGTTTGCATAGCTTTACTAGTTTCTTTAGCATGTGTTACATAACTACTTTTTAATACGCTAAGTCTTTACCTCCACCAGCATTAAAGTAGCATTTGAATTTTGGCGTTATTTTAATTTTCTCAGTTTGATTCATTGTCTCCTGAAATTTGGTTGTATATGTTTCCTTGAAACTGTAAAACTGATCCATTGGTGCTGTTAGACAAAGGCAAATTATAAGCTAGTGAGATTTACAGAAAAATAATCTGACTGCTTTACACATGAAGATTTGCTTCTATCTAAGAGATGAATACATGCAAAGGACTATAAGAAATGTTACCTGGTAAGGCTGCTCCCCCCTCAGGGGGAGGTGATCAAAGAGCAGGCCAATCAGTTCATGTCAGAGACAGCTCCTGTTCCCATTACTATGGAACTCACTTGGACACTGAACTGTCATGGGCTACATCTATGCAGGGGTTACCCGGCCACAGAAGAAGACAATGCAGCCAGTCCTGATGAGACCTGATAGACTAAGGTCAGAGGGAAGGGGAGGAGGACCTCCCTTATCAGTGGACTGGGGAAGGGGTTTGGGGGATGGGGAGAGGGAGGAAGGGCGGGATTGGGAGGGGAGGAGGGAGGGAGCTACAGGGGAGATACAAAGTGAATAAACTGTAATTAATAAAAATAAAAATAATTAAAAAAGAAATGTTACCTGTTAAAAAGTCCACAGGAGAATAATTCATATCAAAATTAAAGATTGCCTTTGGAATGGTGTCCTAATGAGTTCTTTGATAAACCAAATCATCTACTTTATTAACTGTTCAAGGGGAGTTAGTTCTGAGAATTCATGTTTTCATTTTGGAAAAAAAAAAAAAAGAAGAATGCCAGGTTAAAAAGTAAATGAACAACTATAAGCAAACGGGTATGGTGTTTTGGTGTTTATTGTGGCCAAGAATTGTCTATATGAAAATTAATGCAAACCGATTTAAACAGACTTCAGAACCGTCAAAAGAAAACAATAAAACCTGGGTTAATAATAAAAGAGTTACACACCTGAAATATGGCAGTTTATGACACTGTTTGGAAGGCAAGCTGCTGCTTTCTCTGGCCATGGGAAAATCAGGTGCAGCGGTCTTTCAGCAGTACCAAATTATTAAAAGCAGCACTCTACTTGCTAGCTTTTGTAATATGCCCTGGGCATTGCTAGGGTGTCAGCCAAGCACAGTTTTTTTTTTTCCAAGCTCAAACAATTTCATTAGCCTTCCAGGAAATTTCTTAATTTTTACAAGTCTTTTCATTTTTGTAGAAAAAAATTATACAGTTTTCTAGTGAAGACTGGAAAATAACAAACCAAGGCTAAAAATAACAGAAACAAAAGCATAGTTCCTTTTTATTTAAGTTTAGAGATCCTGGCTGCTCTGGGTTTCTTTGACTGTGCACAACCATGTTCTGCTTATTGACTCGCCTGCTATTTTTAAAATACAAACAGTATCTAGTTAAATAGCAGTCCTGTTCTCAAACCGTTCTTTGCAGGTGTCCAGTAGGGACTGACATTCTGTGAAATGTGAGTACCCCTGTTGCTGAATTTGAAATATTTCCCAAAGGTCACTAACAGTAAATCTCTTCAAGAGGCATGTAGATCATCATGTGAATATGTGGCTCTGAACAGACTTTTTAACCAGAAGGAGTTATATGACCAGCAACATTTTTGTTTGGTTTTTTTTTTTTTTGAGACAGGGTTTCTCTGTGTAGCCTTGGCTGCCCTAGACTCACTTTGTAGACCAGGCTGTCCTCATACACACAGAGATCAGCCTGCCTCTCTGCCTGCCCAAGTACTGGGATTGCTGATTTGTGTCACCATGTCTGGCTTCAACATTTTCTTTTTTCTTTCTTTTTTGATTTTGTTTTTACAATTTATTCATTATATATCACGATTGAAGCTCCCTCCTTCAACTCTTTCCAGTTTCTCTCCTCTCTTTCCCCACCCCCTTGCCCTAGTCAACTGAAAGGGGGAGTTCTCCTCCTCTGCCATCTGCCCATAGCTTATCAAGTCTCATCAGGACTGCCTGGATCCTTCCTCTGTGGCCTGGCAAGACTGCATCACCAGGAGCAAGTGATCAGGCAATTGAGTTCATGACAGAGGCAGCCCCTGCTTTCTGTACTAAAGAACCCACATTGAGATTGAGCTGCTTTTGGACTACATCTGAGCAGGGGGTCTAGGTATTCTGTGTGCATGGTCCTTTGTAAGTGCATCAGTCTCTGCAGGACCCCTTGGACTCAGAATTTTTAGCTTTGTTGGTCCCCATGTGAGGCTCCTGTCCCCTCCATGTCCTTCTATCCCCATCCCCCTCTTCCATACAGAAAGACAGGCATGGTACATACTATAAGAAAGCCATACTAAAATCTACAGAGCTAAATAAGCTAAGGAGGACCCTAGGGAGGATGCTTAAATCTCATTCAGAATGGCAAACAGGATAGACACCAGAAGCAGTGGAAGAGAGGAAACAGGATGGGAGCCCACTGTAGAAGGTCTTCTGAAAGGTTCCACCTAACAGGGGTTCGAAGCAGATACTGAGACTCACAGCCAAATTTGGGGTAGAGAGCAGCAACATTTTCTTAAAGGTCCATAATTTGCTCTGTTTTGAAATTAAGCACAGTGAGCCAAGTACCATGCATGATACACACCTGATATCAGTACTACTTGGGAGACTGAGGCTCGAGAAAGGAGAATTTGAGGACAACATGGGAAATATAGTGAGATCCCCATCTCAAAACATACACAAAATAAAATAAGCACACTGAATGATATCAACTGTAAATGATTAAACCTGTAACTTCAGCTTTTCCCTTACTAGTATTGCCATACTAACTAGTTAACATTGGATTTCTTCCTTCCTGGAAATGGACCTCTTATATAAACTATTTGTAATGCAGTTAGTAAGTATAACAAAGTGGGTATTTTGCAACATAAGTAAAAGTGAGTGTGTATTAGCTGTCCTTTTCTTATGTTTTGTTCTGCTTGCTCTGTCACAAAGAATAAAGGAACAATTTACCCTCCCACAAAAGCTTATGAGTTTACCTTCCATCACCCCATGCTCTGTCAGTGCTACAGACTACCATTTTAGAAAATCAGTCTAGTCCCTGTGACCCATGAACCCAACCATTCACTCCTCTCTGGTTACCCCTCCCTTTCCTTCAACTCTATAGTTTCCCACTAGGCCTGCCTTGTCCTTCCTCTTGAATGGTATGTGGAAGGGTTTGGAAGGAGGAAAATAAAGGGAGACATTATGTAACTATACTATAATATCAAAAATACAATAAAAAGGTCTCTAGTTTAAAATGTTGGGTTTATCACTTGGTGTAGCCAAAGCAAATATTGGAAACCACAGGATATCTCTGTAAGCATGCTTTAGGTGACTTAAGGAAGCAGGATACTGAATGATCATATTGTTATTTGTCGTGAAATTATGTCAGTTCCCAGAATGTTGAACTTTCAGTGCTAAAACCAGGAAGCACCTGGGCAAACCAAGAAATATTGACTATGATAGCTGGGTTTATTTTGGATTTATATGCTATCAGAAAGTCAGGAAAAGTCTTTGATGGTTTCTAAATAAATTCTTTTTTTAAATAAATGTAATGATCAGCCAGAGGCTAAAACCATTGTTCATTAAAAAGCAAAGCTATTATAGCTAGATAGGGTCTTGATGCATCATGGTCACAGAATGACCTTCTCTGTTGTTGATACTCTATAAAATGATTTACCTCAACAAGAAAAAGCAAAACCAAACTCCTAGTGGCACGCTAAGTTGTGGACAACAGTAAGCACTTATTTCTTTCTCAGTGCCAATACACTTTGTGCATGCCCATACAGTTGTATAAATATGTTCTATCTCCCCAGGGTCCCTGAATATTTCTGAGCCTCCATGACCCATACAGGCTGCCTCCAATGATGTAATAAACCTACAGGATTTTTCTGTACTTCTTGCTCATCATAGTTTTGTGATATCTTTATCACAAATATCGTTATTCCTGTGCCCTGGTTATTTAGCTGACATTTTTCTATAAGTGATAGCTACAGCTAGAAGAAAGAGCTATATTATTAGTAGTAGTAGTAGCAGCAGTACTAGTATTAATAGCATTATTAGTAGCAATATAATAATTATACTACTATTGCTACTCTATATAATATACGTCCTCATCCACTGCGTGTTTAACCTGGCATTTTTTTTCTTTTGTTTTAAAGACTTTGAGAATGTCATACATGAGTACTTACTGTATTCATATCATTTCAACCCAAACTGCCTCTTAACTCCTCCCATGTCTTTTCCCCCTATTCCCTCTCAATTTCATTGTGTGGCCTCTTCTCCAACTATAATTTTTTACATATCTTTATACACATACATATAAAAACACAATCTGCTATACTTATTGTGCTCATCTGTATTCATATTTAGGGATGACCACTTAGGATTGTATAGCCTATCAAAGAACTCGTCTCTGGAAAAGACTGGTTCTCCCTCTCTTGGTGCAATTAATTGCCTAAAACTCTTTATCTCGGGGTCAAGCCTTTCAAGCTTTCTTATTTTTATTTTAATTTTTTCACAATTTATTCATTATATATGCCTATTGAAGCTCCCTCCCTCAACCCCTTCCAGTTTCTCCCTCCCTTCCCTCCCTATCCCCTTCTCCAAGTCCACTGAAAGGGGGAGTTCTCCTCCTCTGCCATCTGCCCATAGCTTATCAAGTCTCATCAGGACTGCCTGGATCCTCTTCCTCTGTGGCCTGGCAAGACTGCATCACCAGGAGCAAGTGATCAAAGAGCAGGCAATCAAGTTCATGACAGAGGCAGCCCTTGTTCCCCTTACCCACATGAAGACTGAGCTGTCAATTGGCTACATCTGAGCAGGGGATCTTAGTACTCTCCGTGCATGGTCCTTGGTTGGTGCATCAGTCTCTGCAGGACCCCCTGGGCTCAGATTTTTTAGCTCTGCTGGTCTCCATCTCAACATAAAACAGACACACTAAATCTGTTGGAAATAAAAGTGAGGAAGAGCCTGGAACTCATTGGCATGGGAGACAACTTCCTGAACAGAACACCAACAGCACAGGCTCTAAGATCAACAATCAATAAATGGGACCTCATGAAACTGAAAAGCTTCTGTAAAGGGAAGGACACTGTCACCAACCCTATATCTGACAGAGGGCTAATATCCAGAATGTATGTATGTATGTATGTGTATATATGTTATATATATATATATATATATATATATATATATATATAACTCAAGAAATTAGACATCAACAAACCAAATAATCTAATTAAAAATGGGATACAGAGCTTTTTGAGCTTTTAGTCATCCAGGCTGGCACATCAGTTGATGTTGTCATTGTACAGGTCTTGTTTAGGGAACCATATTTGTCATCAGTGCAAATTCTTGTCATCAGTGGAAGATACTAGAAATAATTTGACTTAGCTACTGAATGAAGACATAACTTTTTTTAAAACAATTTTTTCAAGATTATAATTACAAAATTTCTCCTATCTCTTTCATCCCTTCAAAACCTCCCAAGGAGGGGTGTTTTCTTGCTCGATTACAATTTTTTGGCCTCATTTGTTCATTAATTGTTATTATGTGCATATATGTGTATGTACATACATAAATATTCCTAACTATAACCTGCTCAGTCTGTATAATATTATCTATGTGTATGTTTCCAGGGCTGGCCATTTGGTATTGGATAACCAATTGGTGTGCACAACTTCTTTTTAGGGTATTTGTTATTGGATAACTGACTGGTGAGCAGATCTGTTTAAATTTTTGTTTTCCGTGTGTGTGTGTGTGTGTGTGTGTGTGTGAAAGTGTGTGTATGTGTGTACTATAATCTGACAAGTATGAAATATAGTTCCTCATAGTTTTGATTTGCATTTCTTTAATGAGTATAGATTTTGAGCATTTCCTATGTATTTATTGACTATTTATATCTCTTCTTGTTAGAAATATCTGTTCACTTCTAGTACCAATTTTAACAGGGTAATATATTTTTTGTTGAATTCTCTCCATATTCTGAATATTAGCCCCTAGTTCAAGTTATGATCTTCAAATATTTTATTACATTCTTAATCCCAAACACATTCTCTACATACCTCACCCTCCAACCCCCATTTTGAAACAAAGCCACACATATTGAAGGCTGGCCTCAAACTCACTATGTAGTCAAGGTTGCCCTTGAACTCCTGATTTTCACATCTGTGTGGAAATCAAAGGAGTTGGTTCCCTCATTCCTCCACGTAGGTTCCTGGGGTTGAATTCAGGTTAATATGCATGGCAGCAGGTATGCCTTACCCACTGAGCCATCTTCCTAGCCCACAACTTATATCATTGCTTTCCAAACACTCCAGAGACAGACACCAAATTCTATCCCAGATATACAGGAAAAGTCAAGACTCCTGAGTAATTCAAACTAAAATTTTAGGACATGTAAGAACTAAATTGCTGAACAGTTTTTTTTTTAAGTTAAATAAGCTATTTACAGATAAAATTCCTTAAGGAATGCTTGTATTTGAATGCCGTTATGTCAGCAAAGTCAATAATTTGGGAAGGGTAAACTAGTCCTTTAATCTTTTTGACTGTGTCTAATGAAGTGAATGAAAAGGTGAAGTTCACAGCAATTGAAAATCCCCAACACTCACCAAATTTCAAGCAGCTAAGTGTGTGGAAAGGAAGGATTTAATCAGTGTGGCAAACTCACCTGCTGTATAAAAATGCTTTTTGTAGAAATGAAATGGGAAATAAAACCATACTATCAGCTGAAGTGAGTGGACAATAAACTCCCCAATAAGATCTGGACTTTGCTATGAACTTAAACAAGAGGGTTATCTAAATGAGCTGACTGGCTGTATCCATTCTTGTAACGTTGTCCTCATTCTCAGGCTACCACAATAGATTCTAACTGATCTCCCCATCTCAGTCCAAACCTGTCCTGCAAACAAAGTTGCTTTAAGTGTTGGGGAGTAGGGTTTCATGTAGCCCATTCTGGTTTCAGAACTCTGTAGCTTAGGAGGACTTTGAACTCCCGCTCCTTCTGCTTCTGGAATGCTGAGATTCCATGCCTGTATGCCTCACTGTTACAACTTTTGTGTATTCCACAGGACTCTGTGCATGATAGACAAGCACACAACCACCTGAGATATTTCCTAAGTTCCCGAAATAGCTTTTTAGGAAAGCCGTCTGCCATCCTGCTGTGATGGAACCATTTTCTCATGCCATAATTTATCAAGGACTCACCGGATGACTGCCTGCTGCTCTGAATTCTCCTCACACTGCTCTGTTTCCCTACTCTATGAGGTCTAGCCACCATGGGTTGCTTTCACTTCCTCATGTCCGTTAACATAGTTCCAGCCTTAGAGCCTGATTGTAACCTTTGACCTTCCTTGAGTGTCTTCTCTCTTACATCTCTATCATCTTTAAATCTTTGCTCATTCTACCTCCAGAATCCTTTTTTCACACCCTTTTTGTTTTCACACCTCTGTTGCTTTTGTCAAATTCCAGGCCAGCAACATCTCACCCTGGAAACACTGCTAGCCTCCCAGCTGGTCTCCATGTGATACTCATCATCCATAGTGTCTTTAGTGGCCTTGTAAAGAATGTACTTCAACCCAACTTTATTAAATTCCAGACTTTCTTTGTACACATGATAAAGTCTTACATTGCCAAGCTTCAGGGACTCTGGTCTTTCAGTTTTGTTTCTTTGTTTTGGTGTGTGTGTATGTGTGCATGCTCAAAAGAAAGAAAGGTTTATGTGCATGTATGTATGTATGCAGGTATACTCTCCTGTGCATGTACATGTGGAGGTCAGAGGTTTACCTAGAGTGTCTTCTGTTTTTCTTCACCTTGGTTGGTTGTTTCTTTTGTACTTATATTGTTGTTTGGTTTATTTTCTTTTTCTTTTCTTTCCTTCTTCCTCCTTTTGCTTATTTTTGAGATAAGGACTCACAGAATATGGACCTTGGCCATTCCACTAGACTGGCTGGCCAGCAATCCTCCAGGATCTGCCTGTTTCAGATCCACATAGTGCCGAGGTTGTAGATGCATCCTACAACACATGGCTTATTACGTGGGTGCTAGGAACCCAATTTCAAATCCTCATGAGTTGACAGCAAGCACTTCCCCAGAGTCATCCCTCAGCTCTTTGTGTGTGTGTGTGTGTGTGTGTGTGTGTATGTGTGTATTTAACTTATTTTTGGTGGGGGTAAGACAGGTTTTCTCTTTGTGACAGCCCTAGCTGTCCTGGACTCACTCTGTAGACCAGGCTGGCCTCAAACTCATAGACATCTGCCTGCCTCTGCCTCCCAGAGTGCTGGGATTACAGGCATGTGCCACCATGTCTGGCTTCCTTGGTTTTCTTTGTGTTTTTTAACTCAGAAAAAAAATGTATGTTTTTCACTTTTCCCTCTAAGTCTTTTTTTTTTTACCATAATGCTGACTCAAAAATGTCTACCACTATCAGTTTAGTTAATGTTAGTTACTATCATTCTCCAAAACAACAATTTTAAGAGCTTCCAACCTGGGTTCCTTATTTCTACCCTTGGTACCTACCCTAGATATTGTCTACATATATGAGTCAGCTACACCATTCATCTTGCAATGCCCTAGTGGGTTTTTTTTCTTTCTACTTTAGATGAAATCTGAACTTTCCCGTACATGAAAGGATTTGCATTGTTGACCTTGGCTACTCCCCTAACCCAGCAATCCACTGCCACCTCTCTAACCATACAGCAACCAATATCACCATCTAG
Organism: Pachyuromys duprasi; assembly: GCA_028658305.1. Classification (NCBI taxonomy): domain Eukaryota; kingdom Metazoa; phylum Chordata; class Mammalia; order Rodentia; family Muridae; genus Pachyuromys; species Pachyuromys duprasi. The sequence goes on along the minus strand of CM053742.1, from coordinate 55,282,568 downwards.
CAATTTCTCTAACTCAGGGAGCTTTTCTTTTCTTTCTGTCTCTGAATCCCAGTTTAAATATCCCTTCTAAGAGGTTTACCTTAACTATGTCCACATTATTTCCCACCTGTTTTTAAATCTCTTAAAATGTACAATTAGTTGTCATTGTCTATCCACTCAGACTGTGAGTTCTAGGAGAATATAAACCACAAATGTCTTTGCATTTTCTTGCCCCAAGCACTCAACATAATCTTCACTCCTTGAAGAACAAAAGGTTAAGACAGTGGTTCTCAACCTGTGGCTCATGACCCGTTAAGGGGTGACAGGATCCTTTCAAGGGGATCCCCTAAGACACTTAGAAAACACAGATATTTACATTACAATTCATAAAAGTACCAAAATTGAGGAAGAGCTGTGGGCAATCCTGCACACGAGAAATAAAATCTGAAAGAAGTTTTTTGTGGCATGGGAGGGTACAAGGTTGGGGAATGTTAGGCATACAGGGAGGGAGAAATCAATGAAAAAGTGTGTTTGAAAATTCTACAGTTATTCTACAGTGATGAAATAGCAATTAAAATAATTTTATGGCTGGGGGTTCAGTATAACATGAGGAACTGTATGAAAGGGTCTCAACATTAGGAAGGTTGAGAACCACTGGTGTAAGAGATTGGCAAGAGATTTCCTTCTGTAGAAGCAAGAATGGACATAGTTAAGTGAAGTTGATTATGTAAATTCAGCAAAATATTGTGCTTGAAATCATTTTCACTTTTACAGATATAAATTATAAATGAATAATTTATCTGCCTAAAAACAGTATCTAATTAGATTCCTCCTTTAACAACTATGATTGTTACTGATTCAGGACGGAACTTTTCCGACTCTTCATAATTTTTCTGTATACACACGCTTTGTGTGTATCACATGGATGCCCACACATGCAAGCAAATTAGTATAATACTTTTAAAATAACATTTTGAAAACTGACAGCAACATGAGCTGTACTGGCAAGAACCTGATGTATTAGGGCTGAGTCATAAGTCATCTTTGTAATTTACGCATCTGTGTAAACATTATAAGCTTTTGTATAACAAGGTTTTGATGCTTTCTGACTCTTTCAGTCAGATATAAGTGTTTGTGGACCCTGATTTCCAGACAAATTAAAATCAGTAAATTCACTGTGAGTTCTCCATAGCACATATTTTCTTCATTTTAAAATTGAGGATGGAGAATACTTTGTCAGGGCTGAAAGATGTGTTGTTTTGTTTGGTTTGGTTTCTTTGTTTTTTCATTCCTTAACATAGTCTTTGCTTAATTTTGACATCTTTGGCCTGAATTAATGTTTCATTTGTTATATTATTGTCACCTGTTAGCCCATTAGTTTTTCTCATAATTACTGATAATAATTAGAAAAGAGTGTATACATATATGTGTGTGTATAAATATATAGTATAAATGCCTAAAGAAGACTGCACTACATAGTATAATGCTACTTAAGTGCCCCTTCACTTTTTCCCTTGTTTCTTACATCCAGTCACTTAAGCCACCCTTTCTTTATAATTCAAATATTCCTATCCCAGACAGCAAGGACTCAGACTGAGACTATATTACATCAGTCTCTATATTTGCAATGCCTATGATTTATTCATTTAGAAGATTGTTAATATATTCATAGGTTATCTTGATAAAGCAGCCTGGCGTGTTTTGTTTATTAATTTTAAATTAGCAGATACAGTGTTATGTTTCACATGGACAATTTTTTTTATTGGAAACAGATTCTGCTCTGATACAATACATCCAGCCACAGTTTCCTTCCCACCGCTCTTCCCAGCTTCTCCCTGCAACCCCATCTTCCCTGGATCCACTCCCCATCCATCTCCCATTATAAAAGAGCAGGACTTCAGGAGCCAATATCCAAACACAGCAAAACAAGATACACAACAAAAAGGACAAGGTAAAAGCCTTCATTGAGGCTGGACAAAGCAACTCAATTGGAGGAAAAGACTCCTAAAACAGCCCAAAGTGTCTGAGACACACCTGCTTCCACTGTGAGAATTCACCCAAAAACCCTTAAGTTAACAGCCATAACATATATGCAGAGAAGCTGGTGCAGACCCATGCAGGCTGCACTCTTACTGCTTCAATTATGTTAACTCCTGGGCTTTGCTTGGTTGACTCAGTGGGCTGTGTTCTCTCACAGGGACATTTTCTTGCTTGCTTGCTTGCTTGCTTGTATTCTTTTTTCTATATTTTTTATTTTTGTATTAATTTACTTTACATCCCTATCATAGCCTTCTTCCTCATTTCCTCCCAGTCCCACCCTCCCTCCCTCTTACCCCCATCTCTTTCCCCTAGTACTCAGAAAGGGGGAGCCCTACTTCCTTACCATCTGACTCCAGTCAATCAAGTCTCTTTATTTTTAATTGAATTTTTATTTTTATATTAATTACAGTTTATTCACTTTGTATCCCAGTTGTAGTTCTCTCCCCTCTCCCCTCCCAATACTATCCTCCTTCCCTCATCTCCTCCTATGCACTTCTCCAAGTCTACAGTTACGAGAGGTCCTCCTCCCCTTCCATCTGACCATAGATTATCCAGTCTTATCAGAACTGGTTGCATTGTCCTTCTCTGTGGCCTGGCAAGGCTGTTCCCCCATCAGGGGGAGGCGGTCAAAGAGCTAGCCACTGAGTTCATATCAGAGGCAGTCCCTATTCCCCTTACTAGGAACCCCACTTGGATACTGACCTGCCGCGGGCTATAACTGAGCAGGGGTTCTAGGTTATATCCATGAATGGTCCTTGGTTGGAGTATCAATCTCAGAAAAGACCCCTGTGTCCAGATATTTTGGTTCTGCTGCTATCTTTGTGGAGCTCCTGTCCTCTCTAGGTCTTACTGTCTCCCCTTTCTTTACTAAGATTCCCTGCACTTTGCCCAAAGTTTGTTTATGAGTCAGAAATGCTCAACATCCTTAGTTATCAGGAAGATGCAAATCAAAACAACCCTAAGATTTCACCTTACACCCATCAGAATGGCTAAGATAAAAAAACTCAAGTGACGACACATGCTGGAGAGGATGTGGAGAAAGGGGAACACTACTCCATTGCTGGTAGGAATGTAAACTTGTACAACTACTTTGAAAATCAATATGGTGCTTTCTCAGACAATTAGGAGTAGTGCTTCCTCAAGATCCAGCTATACCACTCCTAGGCATATATCCAAAATATGTTCAAGTACACAAGGACATTTGTTCAACCATGTTCGTAGCAGCTTTATTTGTAATAGCCAGAACCTGATAACAACCCATATGTCCCTCAACAGAGGAATGGATACAGAAATTGTGGTATTTTTACACAATGGAATACTACTCTGCAATTAAAAACAAGGGAATCATGAAATTTGCAGGCAAATGGTGGGAACTAGAAAAGATCATCCTGAGTGAGGTATTCCAGAAGCAGAAAGACACACATGGTATATACTCACTTATAAGTGGATACTAGACATATAATATAGGATAAACCTACAAAAATCAGTACACCTAGAGAAGCTGAGCTAGAAAGAGGACCCTGGACAAGATGATCAATCCTCACTCAGAAAGACAAAAGGGACAGACATTGGAAGAAGGAGAAAACAGGGAACAGGACAGGAGCCTACCACAGAGGGCCTCTGAAAAACTCTACCCAGCATTGTATCAAAGCAGATGCTGAGACTCAAGTCTCTTCAGGACTGCCTGCATCCTCTTCTACTGTGGCCTGGCAAGGCCTCCCTGCCAGGAGGAAGTGATCAAAGAACAAGCAACAGAGTTCATGTCAGAGACATCCCCTGGTCTCCTTAATAGGGAAACTGAGCTGCCATGGGCTACATCTGAGCAAAAGGTATAGGTACTTTCCATGCATGGTCTGTGGTTGATGCATCAGTCTTGCAGCCCCCTTGGGCCCACATTTTTTGGTTCTGTTGGCCTCTTTATGGAGCTCCTGTTCCCTCTTGGTCTTTCTATCCCCTAACTCTTCCATAAGATTCCCTGCACTCTGCCAAAGTTTGGCTGTGAGTCTTCAGCATTTGCTTCTATCCCCTGCTGGGTGGAGTCTATCAGAGGACATCTTTAGAAGGCTCCTGTCCTCACAGAGGCATTTTCAAAAATAGTTTTTCATTGATTCTTTTCCTCCTTTTACCCCTACATACCCAACTCCACCTTTTATCCTTCCACCCCTAAAGCTTTCTTTCAGCTTTTATTTCTAATATGCCCTATTGCCTGCTTCTCTTCCTCAACAGCCCCCACTTGTTAATCTCCCTCCCAGTTTTAAGCCTATGACCACACTCTCTCCCACTCATGTACAAAAATATAAATATTATAAGCTAAGATCTGTGTATGAGGAGAGAATATGAGATGTTTATCTTTCTGAGTCTTGAGTTAATTTGTTGAATAGTTGGGAGTTCTGTTCAGTTTCCTATAAGGGGGCATTTTAGTTGTGGCACCTGAAAACACCCGAAAAGGAAACAAATATAACAGGTGAGAATATCAGGATGTTTGAAATAACTGTGCATTGGGGGATGGTGTTTCAAACATCCCTTTTCACTGCATTTGAGCAATAAGATAGTTCACCTATACTAGTGTCCTGCTTTCAATACATAAATGTTCAAAAGTAAAGTGATTTCAATGAATTTTTTTAGATTTGTATTGTATTTAATTTAAATATTTAATATATTTTTCTAACATTAACTACGTAAGGACTTGCAATGATATGACTTGCAATGCAATGATAATAAACTTTACATCCAAATAACTAATACATTGACATCTCAGGGGAAAAAAGAAGAAGAAAAAAGACAGGGAAATGAAACCTTGCTTTAAAATTCACTTTCTGTCCATTCTAATTCTCTTTTTTTTTCATTTTTTATTCTTGTCACTCTAATAATTGAAGCTCCTAAGTTCTTCCACCTGTGAAAACATTCTATCTGAGGGATAGAGAAACCGCCCAGTGTTAAGAGTTCTTGCCCTAACACACAATCCCTAGTACCACAAACAAAAGGAAAAGAACAATACCCGTTTGTTTTCCTCTTTGTGTGGACAAATATTATTATTAAGTAGTCTGTTAATTGCATGCCAAGTGACAATCTCAAGAATAATTGGAAGTCCTAGGATCAACAGATCCATTCTCTACAGAACACAGCTAGATACAGACAAGCTGGTAAGCTTCACCCACAGAAACGGAGCTCAGAGGTCTCAAATAGAAGGTTTGAAATCTGATACCCTGACTCCACGTCCCACACTTTTAAATTATTCCACAGCATGTACCGTGCAAAGCACTGAAAATGGGAACAGAAATATTATGGCCTTCAAAAGGAGAAACATGGCAAGAGGAACTGATTATGTAAACTGCCAGAAAGCAGAAATAGAATATTAAGTTTATTAGAGTTGAAGAGGTTAAGAGATTATGAGCTGAGAGTTTTGGGAGAGTTATAAGCATGAACATTCAAGTTGTGAATGATGACAACATGAACCGGTGGGATGGCTATGCAAGGCTGTCAATAGGAGTTTGATTCCCAGATCCCGTGATGGAAGGAACGAATGCCTAAAAGTTGTTATCTGACTCCCTTTGGATACTGTGGTACATGTGTGCCCACACTCATACCTATATCTTACATGAACTACTGCTGCTACTACTACTAATAAAAATAATGAAATAATGATGTCAATGGCAAACTCAATGATCAGTACTGGGAATTTGAAAATGAGAGTGTTTTAGTGGGCAATGAGAAAGATTTCAGAGGTTGCCTAGATAGGGCAGTCATAATGTGGAGAATATGAATACGTGGCAATGAGCTAAATAAGACAGAATGGAGACAAAACCCCTTAAGTCAAATTACTCAAGGCTATAGTGGTGACTGATGATAAACTCGTGGTGAGGGACTCATGATCTAAATGACAGTGTCTTCAATAAATGGAAAACTAGAGCTAGGAAGCAGTCCATGAGTAACCAGAAGGGAAAGCAAAAAAAGTATTGAACCCAAATACCATGAGACTTTCTTATCTATGAGGGTAAGGAGAAATGGGAGAAGTAGAAAACAGAAAGCAATAGGGAAAGGGGACATTGAAGAAAATGAGTCAATTTAGTCTCAATTTAGGGCAGTGATTAAGAATGAAATGAATGTGAGGTCAGGATGGTTTTGGGGTAAAGATTTCAAATAAAATTCTGGAATAAAGTTGTCTCACACTAGTTTGGAACTTGGTTTACTGGTGTAAAGGGCGTGTATGTGAAACTAGATACAGTTATTTACGTGAGATTGGGCCAGTGAGACAGTTCAGTGGGGAAAGGCACTTGCTGCCAACCTAATGTAGATCCTTTGGACCTGCTTGAAGGAAGAAGAGAACTGACTCCCACAAATTGTCCTCTGGCCTCCAAGGGAACACTGTGGTGTGTGCATAAACACAAAGTCTCTCTCTCTCTCTCTCTCTCTCTCTCTCTCTCTCTCTCTCTCTCTCTCTCTCTCTCTCTCTCTCTCTCTCTCTCTCTCTCTGTCTCTGTCTCTCTCTCTCACACACACACACACACAGACACACA
>CM053742.1:55248273-55267763 GCA_028658305.1 Pachyuromys duprasi | reverse complement strand
CCGAGGGTGGGGGGCAGAGAAAAAAAAAAGATGGGAGAGAACATCAAGATACACTATTAGGCAAGGTCAGCCAAATAGATTTGAATATAACAAAAATCAATCTAATTGATTGTTTTAAAGCCAAGCATTTAAAGATGTGGATGATTTCCCAGAACAAGACCAATGAGTGAATAGAATCTCATTTATGGATACATGCCCATGGGATTAAGGTGGTATATAAAACAAAAATGTACTAAATGAGGACATCATTTTGTACGTGGCCAGTCCTCAGGCAATGTTTAAATCTCTGGGTAACTTTAGTCACTCGGTACTTTAGAGTTGCCTCTCACAAGACTGACGACAACGCTGGTGTAGCATATAAGATAAAGTTATATTTACAACTCATTTAAATGCCAAATCCAAGTGCCTTTTAAAAAATTATGTACTTTTTCATACTTCCTATTATCACTGCTTCCTACATGCTGGTATTTATAATTGAAATTTGATTCAATTCTTTTTTTTTTTTAGTGTCTTGCCTGTGTGCATGCATGTGCATGCATTGTATATGTGCGTGTGAGTGTATGTGTGTTCAGGCATGTACACACTTGTGCATACTCATGCTGGAGTCACAGGAGAATCTTAGTGCAGATCAGGAGTTGTTCATCTCCTCCCATTTAATGAGTCAGTCCCAAAGATTAAACTCAGGTCATCAGACTTAACAGCAACTGCCTTTATCTGCTAAACCTGGTCTCCTGTGAACTTAAATTCACAAAACAAAAGGCTGAGTTCAAAACTAAGGGAAAAATCCAGGAAGGTAAGGCTGTTATTTATAATTTAAAAGTACAGTTCTCTTAAGTGAAAACCTATCAGAACATTTATAAGCAATCGCTCCTTTAAACATCAATACTTTATATTCTTTTTCTATTTATATTTATTATTTAAAGTTATTCATTTTGTATTACGGTTGCAACCCCTTCCTCATCTCCTCCCAGTCCCACATCCCTCCCTCTTCATCCCCTATGTCCCTCCCCCTAGTCTACTGATAGGGGAAGTCCTCCTCCCTTACAGTGTAACTCTAGCCTATCAGGTCCCATCAGGACTGGCTGGATCCTCTTCCTCTGAGGGTTGTTTAGGTCTCCCCACCAGGGAGAAGTGATCAAGGAACAGGCAACCAAGTTCATGTCAGAGACTATCTCTTCTCCCTCTACTAGGGAACCCACATGGGGACTGAGCTGTCTCTGGGCTACATCTGAGCAGGGGATCTAGGTTCTCTCCACACATGGTCTCTGGTAGATGCATCAGTCTCTGCAGTCTTCCTGGGCCATGGTTGTTTTTTGGGGGGGGGGAGGAGGCTTTGTTGGTCTCCTTGTGCAGCTCTTGCCTCCTCCACATCCTTCTATATCCCCTTCTTCCATTTTCTTAACCCTTGATACATTACAATGAGTCAGAATGTCATTTAAGGCAAGACACAGTTTTGCTTACATTTTTCCATATTGTTCTGCCTCCATTTCTAAACTTCTCAACTACTTATTTTCTGATTACAGCTTTTACAATCTTGCCCCTCTTCCCTGTTCTATTTTAATAACCCTTTCCATCATTAATGTCATACATGTTTACTTGATATAAAAGTAAGACATACTAGTTGAACAATGCAACTGAGTGTTCCTTGCTAACCAGTGTTTAAATGTTATGTACTTATTAAATGTATGCCTTATTCTTGACTATTTCCTAATATCTTTTCCATATTTAGGTTTCCCTCCAAAAACATTTTCTATACTTCTATTTCTATTTGCAAGTCTCAGGCCTGTGCTCTTCAGTCATATAGAATTAAAATTTCTTTTAAAATGTGGATTTAAGTCAGCCCGGTACCTCATGCCTTTAATCCCAGCACTCAGAGAGGCAGAGGCAGGCAGATCTCTACTAGTTTGAGGCCAGCCTGGTGTACAAAGTGAGTCCAGGACAGCCAAGGCTACACAGAGAAACCTTGTCTCAAATAATAATAAATTAATAAATAAATGAACAAACAAAATGTGGATTTAAAGGTAGAGAGTGTAGTTCAGTATTTAAGAATTTACTGGATCCCCCCCCCAAGGCTGGATCCCCTCTTCGACTCCCCCGCCCCCCGAGGAAGGAGCAGCCTTGCTAGGCCACAGAAGAAGACATTGCAACCAGTCCTGAAGAGACCTGATAAACTAGAGTTAGATGGAAGGGGAGGAGGTCCTCCCCTATCAGTGGACTTGGAAAGGGGCAGGGAGGAGATGAGGGAGAGATGGGGGGATAGGGAGGGAATGCAGGAGGGCGCTACAGCTGGGATACAAAGTACATAACCTTTGATTAATATAAAATAAAAATGTTAATAAAAAAAAGAATTTACCTCTCTTACAGAAAGCCCTGGGTTTGTGTCTAAGCACTGTGTAATAAATAATGGGAGAGCTATAGACTACTTTAGCCAAAGAGGGTTTAAGTTCGTTCACTAGCTAAACACGTTTCATTAGGTAAAAAGAGAAAAAAACTACTCTCACTAGTTACTTGTCTTCTGACCTCTACACACATCCCCTTGCTTTCACACACAGATGCACACACACATACACAAACATACACACTTAAAATAAATAAGTATAATAAAAATATGACATTTATAGATGAAGAATAGGTCTTAATCATGTATTCTTGGAGGTGCATACATGGACCACATGGAATCTTTGTATAGATAGTTTAAGTACTCTTAACATGAGTACATGGAGTTGATTTTTTTAAGTAAAACAATTATTATTCAGAATATTATGGAGCTATACTGATCATGAGATTTTGTTGCAATATAAAATTTTGTCTTTGTCTGGTGTATAGATACAAGCCCTCCTCCACCATGGCTATTGACTGCTTTTATTATGACTAATATGAATAAATAGGTGCATTTTATTTATATAGTAAAAATGAGGCCATTGGCTGCCACATTCAAGAATGCAGGAGTTATGTAGTGAAGTTCTTAGCACAGGATCAGTGAGTAAGCTCAAAGAGACCCACAAAACTACTGGAGAGTGTATAAAAACCTATGTGGAATTCATTTCCTCTGTGCATAAGTTCTACCAAATGTTCAGAGTTAACACTGTTCTCAATATGGTTAAGAACTGCCATAGCAAATACATAAGTTGCCCATTTCAGTGATGCTTTTCCCAAAAACAAAGTTTAAACTAGAAACAAAGTGATTTTCATTCTTTATGTGAAAGGAAATCAAGTTCCTCAATCAAAACAAACAATAGTAATATCTGAAATTAAATTCAAATATATGCTTTGTTAACAGAAGGTGCTCCACCATTTTTTTCCTTTTATTTTTTATTTTTTGAGAAGTTGTAGATTAATGTATGCTTTCAAAGACCATGCATGGAGAAGAACTAGATCCCCTGCTCAGAGGTAGCCCATGGCCGCTCAGTTTCCAAGTGAGGTCCCTAGTAAAGGGAGCAGGGGCTGTCTCTGACATGAACTCAGTGGCTGGCTCTTTGATCACCTCCCCCTGAGCAGGCAGCAGCCTTACCAGGCCACAGAGGAAGACAATGCAGCCAGTCCTGATGAGACCTGATAGGCTAGGGTCAGATGGAAGAGGAGGACCTCCCCTATCAGTGGACTTGGAGAGGGGCATAGGGGGAAATGAGGAAGGGAGAGTGGATTGGGAGGGGAGGGGGTAGTGTGCTACAGTGGGAATACAAAGTGAATAAATTGAATAAATAAATAAACAAACAAATGAAAAGAAAAAAAAAACAACTAAGGAGGTCCGGTGTACTCTTCACCTACTTTCTCGCTTGCATAATTCTAATACAGTATCCTAACCAGGAAATTGGCAGTGATACAATCAGTGCACCTTACTTTGATTTCACTAGTTTTACATGAACTCATTTTTATGTACCATGAAATGTTATCAGATATGGAGGTTCATGTGATCAACAGCACAGTACAGATGCAGAATAATTTCATTGTCACAAGGCTTCCTTGTATAATACGTTTCTAGCTACTTTATAGCCCCTTCTTTACGGTGCAAAGGGCACTTTAGTGCTTTCTGACTAAGTGTATTTTTTTTTCCTTTAATATGCTCTTATTGTTTCAAAGATGTTAGAAAGTGGGCACAGTGGCACACATCTATCAACACTCTGAAGGCTGAAGTAGGAGAATCACTAGTTAAAGGCCATCCTTCCTTGAAAAACAAAGTTGTATAAAAAGAATAGTATTCATCCTTTGGGAATTGCCTTTTTGTACTTAGAATAACTATCTGAAGATTCATCCAGTCTGCTGTATTTACATACATCAACACACATGAACAGACCATTCCTTTTTCATTGCTAAGCGATATTCCATAGTACCATAATTTGCTTTATGATTTACTTATTGTAACATAACTAAGATGTTTACAGAATTCGGTATTTGTACATAAGAAACTGTGAAAATATTAGGAAAACACAAGAGAGTACAACAAAGGTATATGAACAAAGTTCAATGATATATAAAATATGATTTTTTAAAAAGTTAATAAAACAAGAAATGAAATTTTGGATGTTTTTATTAATATGGCTCATTTATCTGAGACAAAGGTCCAAGACTAAAACTGGTGAGTCATATTTTCATTTCACGATGAGTTTTATAAGAAATTCATACTGACTTCCATACCAAATATACCACTTTATACTCCCAACAAAAATGCTAGTGTGTTTCAGTTTTATCATATCTTCACCATTATTTTTAATTAATTCGTTAATCACAATTTATTGACTTTGTATCTCGGCTGTGGCCCCCTTCCTTGTCTCCTCCCAGTCTCACACTCCCTCTCTCATCTCTCCCTATACCCCTCCCCTCATCCACTGATAGGGGAGGTCCTCCCTCTCTTCCATCTTGCCCTAGCCTATCAGGTCTCATCAAGACTGGCTGCATTGTCTTCCTCTGTGACTTATACTCACCATTATTTGTTGTTACTATTTTTGTTGTCATAGATATTCATTTTGGCCACTTTGCTATATGTACTGTTGTGACAAGTTGTGGTTTTTTTTTTTAAATACACTTATTTGATATGTATATGTATGTTTCTGAGTATACTATGGCACCACGTGTGTGCAGGAACCCTGTGGAGGCCATAAGAAGGTTTTGGGTACTCTAGAACTGGAGTTATAGGCAATTGGGAGCAACAAGTGCTATTAACCACTGAGCTGTCTCTGCAGCCCTCACAATGTGGTTTAATTGACATTTTCTTAATGTCTAACGATACTGGACACTTTTTCATGTGCTTATTGGACGTTAGTGTATGCTCCTTGGTGAAATACCTGTTTAAGGATTCAAAAGAGGAATGGATTCTTTGTACATAAGGGATTTGAGTTACGTCTGAGTTTAACATACTTTTAACAAAGAAAGGAATGCTGTTCAACTGGGGTTTCCAGAGTGAGCTGTCTTCAAAGATAGACATTCTAATGTTGACTCTTACCCCAGAGAAGTTGTTTCTCTGCAGGACCAGTAAAGGAGAATGCAAGAACAATGCTTAGCTTTCTGATACTCTGATGGCAAAGATAACTGAGAACACAAGTGAAGGCAGCAAACTAATTTGGGGCAACTGTTGGGTTCTCTCTACAGATACACTTACTTTCCATCACGTACTGTAGGACGGTGAGATGTTAGTGGAGAAAGTTCGTTATATTCATCTTTTTATCATCCCCAGAAACTATCATAGGACTCTGCAGATATTGGAAGCCTTATAAATGTGTATTATTCTCTTTAAAAAAAAGTCAGGATGACATGAAACTAGACTGCACTAACATTTTGTTGGGAGTGTAAACTAAATGGGAAATGTATGCCATGGGAGATGTATGCCGTGGATATATAGAAATGTAGTTTGTCACCTTGTTTTAAACCTTACCACTGAGCACTCAACAGTACAAGGAGAAAACTACTTCGGCTTGGGGTGGGGGAGAATTGAATTGCTTACAGACAATTCTAAAAAGAACCTGTATCCAAACTCTGTAGTGGCCTTCTTCTTCCTAATGAATTAAGATCAACTCCCAAATATGTTATTTAAGATCGACAAAGTTCTAACATCCCTTTTCCTTCTCACTTCCCACTTTGCCTTTTCCTGTGCTCTCCCCAAGCTGAAACCCTGACTCTGAGCCTCTGTCACTGAAGTAACCTTCCCTTCCCTTGTTGTCCATGACTCTGAAAACACTTGCTCTCTCTGAGGCCCTGCTCAAATTCTGCTTTCCCCATCAAATGTCCCTGAATTCCTTGAGTCAGAAGCAAACATTCTTGCATCTATACTCAAGTAGGACTTTGTACTCACAGCACTCATCTCTCTGACCATTCTTTTGTTTAAATGCTATGCCAAGCCCCCCCCCAAACACATACAGATCAGTCTCAAAGGCAACAAAAACCAAAAACAGGATAAGTCTCAAATGCATTTTGCTAAAGAAAAGAAGCCAGACACACAAAAGACTGAGTGATTCCATTTATATGTCATTCTGGAAAAGACAAAGCTATAAGGAAAGAAAATAGAATAATGGCTGCCAGTAGTTAGGAGTAGAAGGGGGGTTGGATTCTAAAGGCGTAGGGTAAGGCAATTGGAGAAGTGAAGAAACTGTTTAGACATTGATTATGGTCACCATTAAATATCTATGTATGTTTGTCAAAAGTTACAGAAGTGTACACTTAAAAGAGTGTTTTTCCTGTAATCCTAGCAACTCCAGGAAGCAGAGGCAAGCAGATCTCTGTGATTTCGAGGCCAGCCTGATCTACAAATTGAGTCTATGATAGCGAAGGCTATACAGAGAAACCCTGTGTCAAGTAAAACAAAAAAAGGGAGTGTTTTTTTAACTTTATGCAAGCTATACTTTAACAGAAACAGTGGAAGGCTCATACCATTTAAATAGCAAACTAGACAAAATGTCCTTTAGTTGCTGCTATCAATTTCTTTGTTCCATAAATATATTCTCATACTGGGTAAGACCTGGGGACACATTACCTTCTTCAACGATCTCTAATGAAAGAGAAAGGTATGTAAGTAAATAAATGCAGTATAATGTAAGCACAGTGGGCACTACAGATGCAGTGGAAAAACACTTGCCCATAATTCAAGAAGTCATGGGTTTTATCCATAGTCCTGCACAACATGATACAGTGAAGATGTAGAGGATACTATGCTCAGCTCAGCCCAAATAACTGATGGTCTGGAATCCAAGTCAAGAGAATTCTGTTTTATTTATCATAACAGTAAGAAGTAATGTAATTAGAACTGTCTAACAAAGAACATCTTGCCAGAGTATAAGGAATAGTTTGAAATGGTGGAGTTACTCAAGACAGATCAATTATTTAAAATGAATCCCAGAAAAAAAGTATCACTTTCTCAATTCATAGACAGCTGACATTAAAGGGTGCTGTCAGTAAAAGCAGCGACTGCTTATCAGCTAGTTGTGTATAGGCTGAAACAAATTGAGGACCTACTAATTTTGTTATCTTTTATTTTTTGTATAAAATACTTTTTAAATTTTATTTTTATTATTAGTTACATTTTATTAACTCGGTATCCCCAAGTGAATCCCACTCCCTCATTCCCTCCTAAACCCACCCTCCTTCCCTCCTCTACTCCCTGCCCCTTTCCAAGTCCACTTGTAGGGGAGGACCTCCTCCCCTTTCATCTGACTCTGGTTTATCAGGTCTCTTCAGGACTGGCTGCAAAGTCCTCCTCTGTAGCCTAGCAAGGCTGCTCCTCCTTTGCTGGGTGGGGAGGTCAAAGAGCCCATCATTGAGTTCATGTCAGAAATAGTCCCTATTTCCCTTACTAGGGTACCCACTTGGATACTGAGCTACCATGGGCAAGCAGAGGTTCTAGGTTATATCCACACATGGTCCTTGGTTGGAGAAAAAGTCTCATATAAGACCCCTGTTTCCAGATATATTTGGTCCTTGTGGAGCTCCTATCCTCTCCAGATCATATTAACTCCCCTTTCTTTCATATGATTCCCTGCCATCTTCCCAAGGTTTGGTTATGAGTCTCAGTCTCTGCTTTGATACGATTTACCCCTAGTGAACTGAGATATTTAGTGGAGAGACTTGTTATGTTCATCTTTGTATCATCCCTGGCGACTGTAACAAGGCTTTGCAGAAACTGGAAGAAGTTTCAGAAGTGTGTATTTTTCTCTTCTAAAATATTAATTTTGTTTTATGTGTATGTGTTTATGCCTGAGTATATGTGTGTGCTCTACATTCACGCAGGAGCCTGTGGAAGCCAGAAGAGAGGGCCAGGTGCCTTAGGATGGGAGTTACAGGCAGTTGTGAACCACCATATCTTCTTAAATTCTGAGCCATCTCCAGTCTCAAAATGTTATTATTTTCATTAGAGAATAGGTGGATTTTCTCCCCAACTCGGTCTTTGTCTCTCTGTCCCTGTCTGTCTCTCATTCTCTCTCAGACAGGGTCTCAAGTATCCCATTCTCATCTCAATCGTATTATGTAGCAGAGGATTGACCTCAAAATCATACTCAAATGCTGGAATTACAGATGTGCACCAACTCACCCAGTTGTATGGAGATCTGACCCAGCAGGGCTTCCTGCAAGCCAGAGAAGCGCTATGTCAACTGAGCTACACCCCGTCCCCATTGAAACAACAAAAAAGAAAAGCGTATATATTGTAAACCCATAGGTAATCATTCCATGCTTTTCTACATCAAAGGGTACAGCAGAGAGTGGAAATTGGTTTTAAAAAGTTTTATGCCTAAATGTGTATGGTGACTGCAAAGGTTGGGTAGGATTACAGTAGCAATATTTATTTCTCACAAGCCTACTTGTTCTTTGCTTGCTTGTTCCATGCAAAGACCTAACAGGACTTGTAGTGAGATGATTCTTTGAAGAGAAAGCTGAGTGACTGAAAGTAATATAATTCCACTCTCCAGAATTCTACTCTGAAGCAAGTAGTTTTTGCCTCTATCCTTTAACTTGACATTTTTTTTTGTATATTCCATGGTGTGACCTATTGAAAACACAGATTATAAATTAGGCTGCTTCCTAGAATGTGTGAGTTGAAAATTTTTCAATCTGTCTTTAATCCAACCCAATAAAAGGCCTTAAAAGAAAGGAGCTGTGTCCTAAACACTGTGAATGACCCAAACATGTGCTTTTGGCAGCTTTCTAAATACCTCCGTTGATATCTAAGGGAAAAAAAAAGATGTTTAATGAACTGATGGGCTCATTGAAGGTAAACATAAAGAGACACTTCTTCAAACAAACAAACAAACAAACAAAAGCTCCAAGCTTTCAATTTCTGCCCACCCTCACTATGTAAAGAAAACATTGCTGGGCCACTTCACTGAAAAAAAAGGGGGGGGTGGCTTCCTGTGGCTCCAGAGTTGACAGAATATAAAGCAGTGGCTGATTCCTTCATCTGAAATAGTTTGCTGTAAAGATCCAAAAGTAGTGTGATCCTATCACATTCGAAGTTGTACTGAAAGACAGCACTTCAAAACATATACTGCCCTGATAATTGGAAGATTGTAAGCTTAGGGGAAAGGTATTTTATGGATGCCAAGCTGAGCTGTGTTTCAGGACATCTGGGTATGTTTTCCTTTTGATGTCCCTGTTAGTAATTTTCTCACAAGAAAGTTCCTATATTTTACAGTGCTCAATCTGTGGTTATATCAAAACTAAAATAATTGTGTAGCCCCATAAAACCCTCTTGTTGAAAATTTGCTTGTCTCTTGACGTTTCCTTTTACGAACAGAACCATATCATTTGTTTCATTGGGGGTAAGAGAACTTAATTATTGTGTGAATCATGAGTGGCATATTAGCCAATTGCAGTTTCTCATCTGTGTTCTAGCACCTGGTCACTTATTGCCAGATACTTGTTTACTTCAGGTTATTGATCAATTTTGAGCCCTGGGCAGCTGTAGCTAATCCTAATGCATATAGTTGGCAGCTGTGAAGTTGTGACTTTGCCCCTTGCAATACAAATTCGTCTTTGCCCAAACCCTTGGAAAGTCTAGCATCTAAAGGGCAAGTCTGGCTTCAATAGGTGATTGTGATCACACACCATGTGAACACATACAGAAAAGGATGTTAGTTTTTGAAGTTTCTATGTTCCCCCAACATGAATGTTTAATGTTTTGTTTTATTTTTTTCTAGATTTCTTAAAATATTCATACATACCTATAATGTCTTTGGATCAGTATAACTGTCAATTATATTCTAAACACGTATCCACCTTTCAATTCTTCCTCTATATCCTCCTTCTTTCCCTCCTGATATTATATGTTTGCTCTCTCTCAATAACCACTGACTCCATTTAGTGCTGCCCGTATGTGCAAGGATATGAACATCCACTGAAGCATGCTTTCCTGAGGAAAAATTACTGTTACAATCTTTCCATCACATCCTCTCTGATATTCCCTTACAATCTTTTCTCCTATTTCTTGTGATGTTCCCTTAGGCTTAAATATAGCAGTTTTGTTGTAGGTATGTTAACTGGAGATAGACACCCTGCAGTCAGTTGTTCTCTGAATTTTGACCAGTTGTGAAGTTCTTTCAAGGTCTCTAACTGCTGAAAAAGATTCTTTGATGAAGAGTGAGATCTGCACTCATCTGTGGGTATAAGAATAAGTATTTCTAATGTGATTGGGAATTATACTGGTCTAGGAAAATGGCGGTAGTATGTTCTCTACTAGGGTTCATGACCTCAGTAGATGCATGTAGTTGGCTATGTTTGCAATAATAGGGATGAATACCCCACTTAATTGATCATAAGTCCAATTAGATGGCAATTGGTCACCTCCAAGATGTACATACCACTATTACACCTTTGGGAATGAATATCATTGATGTGGTTCGTAGGCTTTATAGTTGTGTAGGACTTTCAATTACTTCTCTTTCTTGGCAACATGCATAATAACTTTAGATACTATAAGTAGTATTCCTAGGGGAGAAGGTTTCCAGGTCAGTTCCAGCTTGATTCCTTCAAGTCCTGTGTCTGAAAAATGGGGCTTCAGGAAGGAACTGAAGTTTTTATATCTTGTAGTAGAACTTGAAGGTTTTACTTACCTTCACACTTCAATATAGTGCCTTCTATATACAACAGGGAGCTGCACTCATGAAATCTTAACAATATGGTTACCTACACAAGAATACCAGTTGACAAACCAATGTAGATAAAGGAAATCTCACAAGGCCCCATATCTAGATAAAGATCTACAGACAATAATTAACAGCTACTAAGAGAGGGAGAATCAGTCATATTCAAAGGCAAGTCTTCTTATAGGCTATCCAGTCGTAAGTTGTCATCCCCAAAGATACATGCATAGAAGCATCACTAAATGGAACCAGCAGATTCTATTTATGTGCAACAACAACAATAATAGAAGAATTCATGAAGTGGGGTGGAAATGGAAGGAGTTGGAGAGGGATCAGTTACTAATAGCTCCGGTGATAGAGGTAGGATGTCATCAGTCCCTCCCCCTTTCATACCGGACTTTTGGTTGGCTAGTTCTTGTGTAAGTCTTATGCATGCAGTCCCTACTAGGTTGAGTTCATATGTGTGGCTCCATTGTCATGTCCAACAATTACTGATTTTCTACAGACATGTACTCCCCGTGGCTCTTAATTTTTTTTTCTACCAGCTCTTGTGTGATGATCACTGACACTTGAGGGAGCTAATTTATTTTTGGTAAATAATAATTATATAGATTTAGCGAGTATAATTAGATGTTTCAATAGCTATAGATTATAAATAAGCAAATTATGCTAGTTAACAAACACATTAAAGTGGTGTATACCTTTAATCCCAACGCTTGGAAGGCAGAGGCAAGCAGATCTCTGTGAGTACAAAACCCACCTGGTCTACAAAGTAAGTCAAAGACAGGCAAGACTACACAGAGAGACCCTGTCTTGAAAAACAAAAACAAAAACAGGAGAAGCACTGAATATGTAGACCACTTTGGGTATTACAGACATTTTAATTATTAATTCTTTCTAGTCATCAGCTCAAAGAGACTTTCTGTTTATGTATGCTGTCTTCTATTTCTCTCAGCCCTGCTTTCTAGTTTTTTTCTGTAGAGGACTGTTACCTCCTTGGTTAAAATTTGTCCTTTTCAACATTGTTTTGAGGTTAATGTAAGATGAATTTCTCAATGTCTTTTTAAGAAAGAATCTTATTAATATGATAGTCTTTAGTTGATTTTCTGTCCTAAAACCTTACTGAATGTGTTGAATCAACCCCAACAGTTGTTTCCTGGAAGTTTTATGATTTTCTGTGTATAACATGTTACCAAAAAAGAGGCCAATGTAGAAATTCAAATTAGCTCACAGCTCCCCCCTTGTACCTGGAGGTCATTGCTACCAAAAATATTAATAAGGATTCATTTCCTTAAAGTAATATCTGATTACTTTTTCTATTTTTTGGAATCCTCTAAGATCTCACACATATATGAATTTTTATATTATTTTTTATTTTTTATGTTAATCACAGGTTATTTACTTTGTATCCCAGCCATAGCTCCCTCCCTCATTCCCTCCCAATCCTACCCTCCCTCCCTCATCTCCTTCCTGCCCCTTTCCAAGTCCACTACTAGGGGAGGTCCTCCTCCCCTTCCATCTGACCCTACCTTATCAGGTATCTTCAGGACTGGCTGCCATGTCCTCCTCTGTGACCTAGCAAGGCTGTTCCTCCCTCAGGTGGAGGGGGAGTTTTTATAACACAATATTTTTTTAATCAAAGGAAGAAAGTTCAGTTCTTATAGAATTGTTTGTCCTGTTATTGTGCTTACTTCTTTTTCGTTACCATTTAAATGTTTCTCATTTCTCTTTCTTGCATAACACAAGTGGTCAGGACTTTTAGTACTATGTTGAGTAGAAGTCATGAGGATGAGCACCCTTGTTTTGTTTCTGATCTTAGAAGGCAAGCTTCCAACTTTTCACCACTCAGTGTGAATTAGCTGAGGGCTTGTTATATACTGAGGATCATTTCTAATAGCCCTACTTTCTAAGAATGTTTTTGTAGTCCTAGTGATTTGACCCAGGAGCTATACCCCTAAACCTGGATACAATACCAATACTTAAATTGCTTTTTCAAAATCACCACTTTTTGTAGGAAATAGCCAATACCATTACAACTGAAAAGGAATCCAATTCTGTTTGTGGGTTAAAGAAGATATTGCCCTGGTACATTTTAACTTACTTAACTTGTACCTCATTTACTGAATTACTACCAGGCCTATAGTCTTCAATGAATGTCTCTTCTATTATGTATCTAACACAGTAACATACCATAGATATTTACTTTTATGTACAGTCATATGCCACATGATCACATTTTGATAGACCATATATATGAGAGTAGTCCCATAAATTTAATCCCCTGTCATTTGATGGATGCATAGCTGAAGAAGTAGGAGAAAAGGAAAGTCTAGGAGAAGAAAAAAGACTTCCAAGAAAATTTGGTTAAATGTTTAGCAGAAAGTGTTGCAGGTATCCTATTGTTTCTTAAAATGTTTGAAAGCATATGAGCTCAAATAACTAACAGGCTACATTTATGCATTTAGGAATATATATGTCTATACATATATGTATGCAGCAACAATTAATACAGAAGTGGCCATGAATTTGAAAAAGAGCAAGATGGGGTATGTGGAAGGGTGTGGAGGAAGGAAAGAGGAGGGAAAACAATTATAATTATATTATCCTTTCAAAAAGTAAAAGAAATAATTTTAAAATATGTGTGTGTGTGTTCCCAAAGTATTACACTCTTTAAGGAATTACTGTGATTTAAAAAAAAAATAAATAAATGAAAAAAAGCAAACCTGAGCACATTTCTGGGATAAAGAGTAGCCCACTCAAGAAAATCCTGAGGCAGTATCTTTAAGACTGTCAGAAGACCTTGTTACCATAGCAGCTGACAGTCAGTTCCTATTACTACCCTGAAGACATTCCAGTGGGGCCAGACAGGGAAGTGAGGCATAGGGATTTTGATGACCCTGAGGCCTTCTGTAGGCCTGGAATAGTGTGACTTTGTGTCTTTTATTTCCACAAAAAAAGCAGCTTGCATTAGCCTCCCAAGTGCTGGGATTAAAGGCCTGTGGCACCACAGCCTGGCTTTATTTTTACCTTCAAAACTTATTTTTATCAGAAATAAAGAAGCAAGACCAGGCAGTGATACAAACACCTTTATTCCCAGCTCTCTGGAAGGCAGAGGCAGGTGGATCTCTGTGAGTTTGAAACCACTCTGGTCTACAGAGTCCAAGTAGAAAAAGCTATGAAATAAAATATGTAGAAAGAATACCATTTACAGTGGCAGTACATGCACGTCATCTTGGCACTTGGGAGGCTGAGTCAGGGGGACTGAAGCACATTAGAGGGCAGCCTGGGCTACATAATGAGTTCCATGTCAGGCTCTTCTACAGAACAAGAGCTCCTTTCCAAAAGAAAAAGTAGAATAGAAAGAGAGAAAGAAAGGAAGAAAGAAAGAAGAAAGGGAAAGGAAGGACCATTGAAAATGTGTTTTAATGACTATTACAGTAAAGTTAAAATATAAACATTTATAAAGTTTAAAAAGATGAACAAGCTAAAAACAATTTGTTTATTAAACAAACAATACAAGTTATTTATTTTAAAGAAGGGGCTTCTCTGTGTAGCCTTGCCTGTCCTGGACTAACTTTATAGACCATGCTGGCCTCAAATTCAGATATCTGTCCACCTGTGTGAGTGCTGCAAATTCAACCACACACACACACACACACACACACACACACAGTTGTTACACGGAAAACAAAGTTTCTCCATCCTCTTATAGGCTTCCTTGCTGGTGAACATTTTCCCAAGAACAAATAGTCTTTTCTGTGAATGATCCCCAAACACTCCTGAGCAAAAAGTGTTCAACTTCTGGATGTAACAATCCAATCTCTGACTTTTTCTGTCCTGAACTTGTGATCTGCTCTCAGAGTTCCTTCATTTCTCATAACAGAAGGCTCTTTGAAGGAAATAACGGGCATGGGGGAATCAGCACTGCAATCAGTCTAGTATAAGGCTAATTCACTATTAAAGGAAGAAAAATATTTTTATAAACCCAGTGTCTCTCAAGTATGCAGTGTTTATAAAGTCTTTAGACCTGTAAGCTCCATTCAGGTTAAGTGCTGCATATAGGTGTGCCATTTAAAATATTTTATACCATAGTTTTCTTTTATCTTTTTTTTGTCCCTAGGAGTTTGGGCATGTACAAACATTTCTCCCACTTTTATGACTGACTTCCATGAAGTCGTGTGCTGTTCAGATTACAGCCTAGGACGCTGGGCTGTATTGTGTACTGTACATGTATAGTGGGCTATGCAATCATGGGTTTATGGAAGTCTATGATGTGATGTCCACAAAATGATGAAATAGCCTAATCACGCACTTCTCAGAATATATCCCTATAGTGGACCTGAATTGAACTGTACTATCAGATTTGTTAGGCTATTACCTAATGGAATAGTAACTGCTTCCAAAGCAACCAATTCAATTTACCATTACTATTCCTACTTTTTGGTTGAGAAAGAAGAAATAGACTTTCTGGTGTCAGATAACCAATCAACCTCAAGTTTAAAAATAAAGGTAGAGATAGGAATGAGCTCTATGGATCTAGACTATAGAGTGGCACATTGGGATTTGATGGTTAGATTGAAAATAAACTTCAGAGGAGCTCCAAGATGGCGGCAACCACTGGGCACCATTTCTGAAGGGGCAGAAGATCCAAAACTCCAAAACTAGTGAGTGGATGTGCTGCTGAAGCCAGAGCATTGACTTTGAGGCTTGCTGGGCTAGAGGGGACAACCCCTGAGCTGGGAAACATTGGATCCAGGCCCCCTTGGATGTTTCCAGGGTCTGAGACTGGTGAACTATAGACCCCCTGCACTTTGAGCTGCACCTTCCCCTGCTTTGCTTGCTCCAGCAGCAGAGGGGAGTGCATAACCCCAGGTGTGGGGGCACCTTCTCACCCTAAGGGACAAACAGGGCCCCCAAATCTGAGAGTAGAAAACTGTGGGCATATACTTGCAAGTGAGTTCTCAGGCCCTCAGTGCTTTACACACACACCCTGCCAGTGAGTGCTTTCAGGCCTTCTGCACTTCCCACACATGCCTGCTAGTGAGTGCTTCTGCAAAAGAGTGCCTACAGAGCCCCAGATCTGGGTCCCTCTACACTAGCAGCCAAATATCTGATCCCTCCCACACACACCACCCTGCTGTGGGCAACAAGGGGGTCTCTGGGACAGCTTTCTCAACAATGAAGCCCCTGTTCTGTGGGTATCCCAGAGGAGTCCAGCCAAACAATCCATGGAACCAAGATGGTGCAGCTCAGGCAGATTTGAGTGCTTAAAGCACAATACTGACACAGGCCTGTGGGCCACTGAGCCATTCAAGGCACCTGAGCACTTGCATTGTGCCTTTGAACAGCAAACACTTGCTCTCCTCCCTTACACTTCACCCTTCCAGGCAGGCACACCTCCATGCACACTCCTGAGCTTGTATGCTGGCACACTTGCTCCTGCTACCTTCCTCCCTTAGCTGCATCTGAAACACCAATACCTACTCTCAAACCAGAAGACCTCTCTCATTTTCCTGAAGAACACTCCAGACTCCAAGACAGACAGACTCTGTCTGCAGTATAGGCTCCAGGAACAAACAGCAAAGGCTACTGACCATCAGATGGCTACAAGCAAGCATAAGAATACATCCAACAAAAATCAGGACATCATGGCTTCAGCAGCAATCCGCAAAATCAATGGATATTTTAATGCAAGGGAAACACAGGAAAATGATTTAAAAGCTACGTTCATTGAGTCATTAGAAGCACATAAAGAGGAAACAAACAAAACTCTCAAAAAAATACAGGCAAATAGAGACACATATACAGGAAAGGAACAAAGCTCTCAAAGAAATACAGGCAAATATAGCCGCACAAATAGTGGCACATAAAGAGGAAACAAATAAAAAATAGATGCCATCATGGAAAGACAGGAATACACATTCAAACAGATCAAGGAAATGGTGCAAGACTGAAAACAGAATTAGAATCAATAAAGAAAACACAGAGAAAACCCTGGAGTTAGAGAACTTAGAGAAAAGATCAAGAACCACAAAGTAAGCTTCACCAACAAAATATGAGAGATGGAAGAGAGAATCTCAGGCGCTGAAGATACAATTGTGGAATTGATACATCTCTCAAAGAAAAAATAAAATCGGAGAAGTTCCAAACACAAAATATCCAAGAAATCAAGGACGCCATGAAATGAAGAAACCTATGAATAATACGAATAGACAGAAAAGAAGATTCCAGGCTCCAAGGTCCAGAAAATATTTTCAAGTAATTCATAGAATAAAATTTTCCCACCTTAAAGAAAGACATGTCCATAAACATGCAAGAGGCCTACAGAACACCAAATAGACTAGAGCAGAAAAGAAAATCCTCACATTGCATAATACTCAAAACACTAAATCTATAAAACGAAGAAAAAAATATTAAAAGCAGCAAGGGAAAAAGTACAAGTAACATACAAAGGTAGACCTGTCGGAATCACACCAGACTTCTTGACAGAAACCATGAAAGCCAGAAGAGAACAGAAGATATCAAACTAGTCTACTATACCCAGCGAAACTTTCAATCAGCACAGATGGAGAAAACAAAATATTCCATAACAAAAGTAAACTTAAACAATATCTACACAGCAATCCCTCCCTACAGAGGATACTAGGAGGAAAACTCCATTCAAACAAAATCAACTACCACCAAGAAAACACAGGACATAGATAACCTCACAACAAAAAATCAAAATAAAACAAGCACACAAACACACTATTACCACAAACTCCACAATAAAAGAAACTAACATTCATTATTCACTATTATCTAGCAACATCAACGGACTCAACTCTCCAATAAAAAGACACAGACTAACAGATTGGTTGTGAAAACAGGATCCAACATTCTGCTGCATCCAAGAAACATATCTTTGAAACAATGGCATACACTACCTCAGACTAAAGGGCTGGAAATGGGTTTTCAAGCAAACGAATCCAGAAAACAAGCTGGAGTAGCCATAATAATATCTAATAAAATAGACTTTCAAACAAAATTAATCAAGAAGATGAGGAGGGGCACTTCATTCTCATCAAAGTAAATATCCACCAGGAGGATATCACAAGCCTGAACATCTATACTTCAAATATAAGAGCACCTGCATTCGTAAATGAAACATTATTAAAGTTCAAATAACACATAGATCCCAACACCTTAATAGCGGGAGACTTCAACACTCCACTCTCACCGAGGGACAAATCATCAAGAGAGAAGCTTGAAGAGGAAAATAATGACACTTACAGAGGTCCTAAATCAAATGGACTTAATGATGTCTACAGAATCTTTCACCCAAACTCAAAAGACTATAACTTCTTAACATCCCACAAAACTTTCTCCAAAATTGGCCATACACTTGGACAAAAAGCAAGCCTCAAAAGATATAAGAAGATTGAAATAATCCTTTGTATCCCATTAGATCACCATGGCCTATAAACCGAGACCTTAACAACAACAGAAATAACAAAAGCCTACACATGCGTGGAAACTAAACAACTTTCTATTAAACATGGCTGGATTAGGGAAGAAATAAAAAAAGAAATTAAAGACATCCTAAAACTTAATGAAAATAAAGTCATAATTTACCCAAGTATAAACAATGAAAACAAGGACACAATGAAAACAGGTAAGAAGAAAGTTCATAGCACTAAGTTTTCTCAGAAAGAGAGATATTTAATACAAGCAACTAAAGGCACACTTGAAAGCTCTAAAAAGAAGAAGGAGAAGGAGAAGGAGAAGGAGAAGAAGAAGAAGAAGAAGAAGAAGAAGAAGAAGAAGAAGAAGAAACACCCAAGAAGAGCAGAGGTTTGGAAAAAAAAACCTCAAGGCTGAAATCAATAAATTTGAAAAAATAAAACAATTCAAGGAATCAATGAAACCAAGAGCTGGTACTTTGAGAAAATCAACAAGAAGGACACACTTGTAACCAAACTAACTAAAAGACAGAGAGAAATTATCCAAATCAGCAAAATCAGAAACGAAAAGGGGACATAACAGCAGACACTGAAGAAATTCAAAGGATCATTAGTTCTTACTTCAAAAGCGTATTTGCCACAAAATTTGAAAACCTAAATGAAATGGATAATTTTCTTGATGGATTCCATTTACCAAACCTAAAGCAAGATCAGATAAATAGATTAAAAGGTCCAAAATCCCCCAAGGAAATAGTAGCAGTCATTAAAAGTCTTTCTGCCAAAAACAAAAAAACAAAAACAAAACAAAACAAAAAAACTCCCAGGGCCAGATGGTTTCAGTGCGGAATTCTACCAGACCTTCAAAGAGGAGCTGACACCAATACTCTTCAAACTATTCCACAAAATAGAAAAAGAAGGAACATTACCACACTCATTCTATGAGGCCACAGTCACCTTGATACCTAAACCACACAAAGACCCAACAAAA
>CM053742.1:55105548-55247773 GCA_028658305.1 Pachyuromys duprasi | reverse complement strand
AAAAAAAAAGATTCCTTGTAGGAGCATTTGTTCTGCACGTGCTTTAGAAATACTTCTTAAATTGCCCTCCACATCCAAGAAGTCAAGTGCCAGAGGATCATAAGATCTGCTGGAAAAGTGTCTACAGCCTGGGAACTGTGCTCCTTTTTATTGAGAATTATTGACTGTGTTTCTTGTCTGAGTGTACAAAATAGAGTAAACACCAAACTCTATAGAAGAAGGAATTTTGATTTAAATAGGATGAAGAATATATAAGAAGAGCATACCAATATTTTTTTTTATTTATTACAATTTATTCACTTTGTTTCCCAGCTGTGGCCCCTCCCTCATCCAGTCCCAATACCACCCCTCCCACTCTCTTCTTTTCCTATGCTCCTCCCCCAGGCCACAGATAGGCCTCCTCCTCTTCCATCTGACCTGAGCCTATCGAAATATTTTTAATTATAGGCTCCTTAATTTCTATAGTGACCAAATAATTGACTAAATTCTATGGATTTATTGTAAAAGAAAATAAAATTACCTGAGCAACAAGGAATAATGAGAAATGATTTGTAGAATTTTTATATTGTGCTTTTCCTGTTCTATTTTTATTTTTAATTATTTTTTATTTATTACAATTTATTCATTTTGTATTCCAGGTGTAGCCCCCATCCTCATCCTTTCCCAATCCCAATCTCACTCTCTCTTCTCCTCCAATGACCGTTCCTGAAGTCCACTGAGAGTGGAGGTCCTCCTGCCCTTACATCTGACCCTAGCCTGTCAGGTCTCATCAGGACTGGCTGCATTGTCTTCCTCTGTGGCCTGGTAAGGCTGCACCCCACATCAGGGGGAGGTGATCAAAGAGCCAGCCATGGAGTTCATGTCAGAGACAGTCCCTGTTCCCCTTACTAGGTCACCCACTTGGATACTGAGCTGCCATGAGCTACATCTGTGCAGGGATTCTAGGTTACCTACATGAATGGACCTTGGTTGCAGTTTCAGACTCAGAAAAGATCCCTGGGCACAGATTTTTTGGTTCTGTTGCTCTCCTTGTGGCACTCTTGTCCCCTACAGGTCTTTCTGTCTCCCCTTTCTTTCATAAGATCCCCTGCACTTTACCCAAAATTTGGCTATGAGTCTCAGCATCTGCTTTGATCTCTCCTGGGTAGAGTCTTTCAGAGGCCCTCTATGGTAGGCTCCTGTCCTGTTCCCTGTTTTCTTCATCTTCCAATGCCCATGCTCTTTGCCTTTCTGAATAAGGATTGGCCATCTTACCCAGGGTCCTCCTTCTTGCTTAGCTTCTTTAGGTGTAGAGATTTTAGTATGTTTATCCCATATTGTATGTCTAGTATCCACTTATAAGTGTGTATATACCATCTGTGTCTTTCTGCTTCTGGGATACCTCATTAAGGATGATCTTTCCTAGTTCCCACCATTTGCCTGCAAAATTCATGATTTCCTTTTTTTTTTAATTACTGAATAGTATTCCATTGGGTAGATGTACCACAATTTCTGTATCCATTCCTCTGTTGAGGGAAATCTGGTTTGTTTCCAGATTCTGGCTATTATGAATAAAACTTCTATTAACATGGTTGAACAAATATCCTAGTTGTATACTTGAGCACCAGAATGATTTCCAAAGTGGTTGTACAAGTTTGCATTCCCACCAGCAATGGAGAGGGGGTTTCCCTTTCTCCACATCCTCTCCAGCATGTGTTGTCACTTGAGGTTTTGTTACACCCATTCTGATGGGTATAAGGTGAAATTTCAGGGTCATTTTGATTTGCATTTCCCTGATGACTAAGGGCATTGAACATTTCTTTTAAGTGTTTCTCTGCCTTTCAACATTCCTCTATTGACAATTCTCTGAACCCCATTTTGTAAATTGGATTGCTTGATTTGTTGCTGTTTAACTTCTTGAGTTCTTTATGTATTCTGGATATTAGCCCTCTGTCAGATATGTGGTTGGTGAATATTCATTCCCAGTCTGTAGGCAGTTGTTTTGTTCTGAAGACAGTGTCCTTTGCTTTACAGAAGCTTTTCAGTTTCATGAGGTCCCATTTATTGATTGTTTCTCTTAGAACCTGTGCTGTTGGTGTTCTGTCCAGGAAGTTGTCTCCTGTGCTAATGAGTTCTAGGCTCTTCCCCACTTTTTCTTCTAACAGGTTTAGTGTGTCTGGTTTTATGTTGATGTCTTTGATCCACTTAGACTTCAGTTTTGTGCAGGGTGATAAGTATGGATCTATTTGTACTTTTCTAAATGTAGACATCCAGTTGGACCAGCACCATTTGTTGAAGATGCTGTCTTTTTTCCATTGTATGTTTTTGGATTCTTTGTCAAAAACCAAGTATATGTAGATATATAGATTTATTTCTGGGTCTTCTATTCTATTCCATTGATTCACCTTTCTGTTTCTATGCCAGCACTGTGCAATTTTTATTACTGTTGCTCTGTAGTACACTTGAGATCAGGGATGGAGATACCTCCAGAAGATCTTTTGTTGTAGAGGATTGTTTTATCTATTCTGGGTTTCTTGTTATCCCATATGAAGTAGAGAATTTTTCTTTCAAGGTCTGTAAAGAATTGTGTCGGTAATTTGATGGGAATTGCATTGATTTATTGATTTCAACCCTGAGTTTGAACATTACAAGCATTCAACTCCTCTTGGGTGTGTCTGTCCCCTCCCCCTCCCCAGGGCTTTCAAGTGAGTCATTACTTGTATGAGATATTTTGAATTTGTTCTTGAAGGCACTTAGTGCTATGAACTTTCCTTTTAGTACTGCTTTCAGTGAGTCCCATAAGTCTGGGTATGTTGTGGTCTTCATTTTCATTGAATTCTAGGAAGTCTTTAATTTCTTTATTTCTTCCTTGACCCAGCTGTCATTGAGTAGCGAGTTGTTCAGTTTCCATGTGTCTGTAGGCTTTTTACTATTTCTGTTGTTGTTGAGGTCTAGCTTTAGTCCATGGTGGTCTTATAGAGTACAGGGGATTATTTCAATCTTCTTGTATGTGTTGAGGCTTGCTTTGTGACCAATTATTTGGACTATTTGGGGGAAGGTTCCATGAGGTGCTGAGAAGAAACTAAATTCTTTTGTGTTTGTGTGAAAGGATCTATAGATATCTGTTAGGTACATTTCATTCATGACATCTGTTAGAGTCATTGTTTCTTTGTTTAATTTCTATTTTGTTGTCCTGCCTTTGTTGAAAGTGGGGTATTGATGTCTTCCACTATTAATGTGTGGGGATCTATGTGTCATTTAAGTTTTATTAATGTTTCTTTTACAAATGTGGATGCCCTTTGTAAAAGGCATAGATATTCAGAATTATGATGTCTTCCTAGTGGAATTTTACTTTGATGAATATGAAGTGTCCTTCCACATCTCTTTTGATTAATTTTGGTTGAAAGTCTATTTTATTAGATATTAGAATGGCTACTCCTGCTTGCTTCTTGGGTCCATTTGCTTGGAAAACCACCTTCCAGCCCTTTACTCTCAGGAAATGTCTATCTATGTGACTTAGGTGTGTTTCTTGTATGAAACAGATTGTTGGGCCTTGTTTATGCATCCATTCTTTTAGTCTGTGTCTTTTGTTAGAGATTTGAGTCCATTGATGTTGAGAGAGATTAATGACCGGTGGCTCTTGGATCCTTTTATTTCGATGTTGGTTTTTGTAGTGTGTTGGTGTGCTTGGCTACTTTTAGCTTTGCTGTAGTGAGGTTATTTATTTCCTTTGTTTTCCTGAATGTAGTTAGCTTTCCTGTGTTGTATTTTTCCTTCTCATATCTTCTGTAATGCTATCTTTGTGCGTAGGTATTGTTTAAATTTCTTTTTCTCGATGAACATCTTGTTTTCTCCATCTAGAGTTTTGCTGGGTATAGTAGCCTGAGCTGACATCTGTGTTCTCTTAGGGTCTGCATGATATCCATCCAGGCCCTTCTGGCTTTCTTAGTCTCTGTTGAGAAGTCAGGTGTGATTCTGATGGGTTTGCCATTATATGTCATTTGGCCTTTTTCCCTTGCATCTTTTAGTATTTTGTTGTTGTTGTTCTGTATACTTACTGTTTTGATTATTATGTGGTGGGAGAATTTTCTTTTCTGTTCTAATTAATTAGGTGTTCTGTAGGCCTCTTGTGTGCTTATAGGACTCTCCTTTAAATTGGGGGCATTTTCTTCCATGATTTTGTTGAAAATATTTTCTAGGCCTTAGAGGCAGGAATCTTCTTTTTCCTCTATTCCTATTATTCTTAGGTTTTGTCTTTTCTTGTTGTCTTGGATATCTTGATAGTTTGTGTCACGAATATTTAAGGTTTATCATTTTCTTTGACAGATACATCGATTTTTTCCATTGTATCTTCCACATCTGAGATTCTTTCTTCTATCTCTTGTAGTCTGTTGGTTATGCTTACCTCTGAGGTTCCTGTTTTCTTCTCTAAGTTCTCCCTCTCCATGATTTCCTCCATTTGTGTTTTCTTTAATTTTTCTTATTCCGTTTTCACATCTTGAACCATTTTGTTCATTTCCTTCACCTGTCTGACGTATTTTTCTTGTTTTCCATCAGTTCCTTCACCTGTTTGTTTGTTTGAACATTTCTCTGTGTTTTTTTTTCTTTCAGAGATTTAATCATTTCCTCTCTGAAGGCCACAAACTCTTTGTCTGCATCTTCCCGTATTTCTTTATGGATGGCCATTATCTGTTTGACTTTATCTATTTCTTTACACATTTTATTTGTTTCCTTCATTATCCTCTTCATAAGCATAGATGTAATGTCATCTTCTTGAATTTCACTTATGTTAGGTTGTTCAGGGCTACTTGCTCCTGGATATCTGGGTTCTGGTGATGCCATATTACTTCGACTTTTGTTGGTTGTGTTTTTTTGCTGGCCTCTACCCATCTGGCTGTCTCGGGTGTTAACTGCTAGATTCTGGTGCCTGCTGGAATCCTGAGGTTGGGGAGAATCCCATTGTCAGGAAGATCCTTGTTCTTGAAGGCCTCCTCAGCTTTTTAGGTATGGTCACCAAATGGCTGGTGCTTCTTGGGGAAGTTCCACAGTTCACTTTTTGTGTATGGACCTGTGGGGTAACTGGGGTCATTGGTAGTCAGGGGCTCTCCTCTCATCAGGAGAAGTCCTGGAGACAGCTGCCCTGCCACTGGATTTCTTGCTCTGAATTTAGTGAGCTGCTACTGCTCCTCTTATACTGTGTTTTTTGGTCACAGCCCTATTGAAGAAACAGGGAGCTCTGCAGTTTTGTCAGTTTACCTAGGGAGACAGGTTGCTCCTTGAAGCAGTGTCTGAAGCCTGATCCTGTGGATCCCACAGGATCTGAGGTTGGAGCTCTGTGCCCCAGTACCCAAGCAGTAATTAGTGGCAGGTGAGTGTGGCACTCAGAAATGGGGCAGGGATCTAGAGCATGGAGCCTGAAGTAACCCAGGAACTTTTCTGGGGATTAGCTGGGTGTCCTGAGGTAGGACCTGATGATTCCCCCACTATGAAGTTTCTTCTTGACAGGGAGACACTGTCTCTGATGATTTGGGGTCCACAGTTCACTCTGGGATGGTGAGTAGAGTATGCAGGTGTAGGGGGGTGGCTTCTAGGGGACAACTGTGTACCTGCAGGAACCTGGGAACTTTTCCCCAGAACTTTTCCGGGGTGGAGGTCAGACCTGATGTTTTCCCCTCTGTGGGGTTTCCTCCCACCATACTGTCTATGGTATTTTAGGGTCCACAGTTCATTCTGGGATAGTGAGTCGGGTATGAAGGCATGTGGCTCTGGGCTGGCAGCTGAGTGCCTCCTGGAGCCCAGGACCTTTTCCAGGGTTTTGGTGACCTGAGGTCTACCAGTTCTGATTTATTCCTTCACTGTGGGTTTTTCTCTTGACTGGAAAACATGGTCTCTGATGTTGTGAGACCCACAGATCAGTCTGGGATGGTGATCAGAGCATGCAGGCATGTGGCTCTAGGCTGGCAACTGAGCTCCTGCTGGGACCCAGGAACTCTTCTGAGGTTTAGCTCTGTGACCTGAGAATGGACTCAATTGCTGCCCACAGGGTGAGGTTTCCTCTCACCTGGGAAACACAATCCCTGGTGTTTTAGGGCCCAGAGGTTGTTCTGTTGGTCGCTGTGCTGGTCACTGCTGTCCTGCTTGTCAGACACGGTGTCCTCTTGGGGCCGCCACCTTGGATCCCTCCCCCTACTATTTTTAGATGATTAAAAAATATGCCAGCCTTTGATTTTTGTGTCAGCATTTAAAATCCTTTCGTTGAACATGTTGGACTTTGAATTACCCAGCTTAAAATGATTTAATCTTTAAAAAAACACAGCTAGATTAGTACATTGTTTTCTGTGCACATAAAGGTTTTTTCCCCTCCTGTATGTCTGGAAAATATGTATTATTACATATATACTACCTCTGTTCTTAACGGCTTAACTTAATTTCTACGTTCCCCATATTTTTATTGCTTTAGTTCCTACTTGGAAAATTATGAAAACATAAGAGTATGGTGTACACACATTTTCTTTGTTGTTTTCTGATTACACAGCTAAGTATAGGTAAAATATGAAAAAAATACTGCTCATTCCATAGCACAGAAGCAAACACAATTAATAATCTTTCTTGTCATTTTTTCCATGTATGAGCATAGCATTATATTTTACTTTTATCAGAGTAGTTAATTTTCATAATTAATCTCATGGTAGTAATATTCATTAAATTTTTATAGACATACAAATTTGTATAAAAACCCATTTTTCATATTTAGTGTTTTAATCATAATTTTTCTTAAGTATATATTTTTTAAATTATATATATATATAATTTATATATATATAAATATATATATATTTATATATATATAAAACACTTCAGCTCTGTATCAAAACTCAATGCTTTTAATTATAATTCTTTTCTTGTATGGGTAAATTGGAAAAGAGTTTTCTGTCTGTCAGTTCCTTCTCAAGCACCATGTCTGCCTGCATGCCGCCACGCTTCTTGCCATGATGATAATATAGTAAACCTCTGAAACTGTAAGCCAGCCCCAAATAACTGTTTTTCTTTATTAAAAAAAAAAGAAGAAGAAAAGAAAAGAGTTCTCTTTTAGGTGAAGGTCATGGCAATTGACTAGGGACTGGAATAGAACCTGTCTTCCATGAACCAGCAGAAAGGAAGTACAGTAGTTGGATGAGGAGCAGTGTAATTTGCATTGGTTAAAACAAAAATCATCTCTCCATAGTTGTTCACAGAAAGATCTGCTCAAGTAATTATAAAGTGTTTTACTTTAGCCCCTATGCACTGTTGTGGCTTTGTTCTTTTGAAAGACTTTTTTTTTTTTCTCTGAGTCAAGGTATGGTATATTTCAATCTAGGCTTCAACATGCTATGTAGCTCATGATAACTTCGAAGGACTGATCCTGAAGCCTCCACCGTTAGCTGGTGTTACGGTTTGTGCCACCACACTTAGTTGATGTTGTGCAGAGGATGAAACCCAGGGCTTTATACATGCTAGTCATGTGTTCTATCAATTGAGTTATCTCCTTAGTTCCCTTTGAATGATCTGTTTAGCATTTGTGCCTTAGTTCTTCTTTACTCAATAGGTCCACAGGTGACATCTTTTCTACAGTCAAGATTTTCTCCCAGGTCCCTAATGCTTGATGAAGTTGTGCCTCATCAGCTGAAGTAGCTTTGAAAAAATGAGGTTCTGTCCACTCAACTGTAAAATAGCACTGCAATTTTTTGAAACTTTGATAGGATGCCACATATTTTCAGAAAGGATTGGCCCTAGATTGGTGATTCAGCACTGGAAAAAAATATGAGATATATAAACATATGTATATATAAACATATGTATGTATGTATACATATATATATATATATGAAGTAAAACATATATACTAAAAAGGTACATGAATCCACTGAGCTACAAGCTACAAGCTCAGTGAATTTTTCCAAATGAAAGCACTAGTGTAACCTGCACCTAAATTGATAAATGAAATAATATCAAATCCTAGAAGACAAGAGAATAATCCAATGTGAAAAGAACTTTGATGTACCTACCATAGTTCCCAATTGTGTCTCGAAAGAAAGTCTTGTAGCACATAATAGCCTAATCAGCCATAGAAACAGTAGGATGCTTATCATCCCCTACATGTTGTAGAGTGATATTTTATTACCAAATACATGGTGTGTGTGTGTGTGTTTGTGTGTGTGTGTGTGTGTGTGTCTGTGTGTGTGTTCTTGTGTTCTTTTTATTTTTCTCCAAGACAGGGTTTCTCTGTGTAGCTTTGGCTGTCCTGGTCTCACTTTGTAGACCAGGCTGGCCTTGAACTCACAGAAATCCACCTGTCTCTGCCTCCCTGGGTGCTGTGATTCCAGGCATGCCCCCACCACACCAGGCTTTTCTTTCTTTCTTTCTTTCTTTCTTTCTTTCTTTCTTTCTTTCTTTCTTTCTTTCTTTCTTTCTTTCTTTCTTTCTTTCTTTCTTTTTGACAAGGATACAAAAACTGTTCAGAGTTGCTATGCTTTGCTCTACAATACCCGTGGAGCCTTGCAGGAGAGTCTTTTGTCTTTTTGTTTTTATTCCATGTCCTCCTGTCTTCTTTTTCAGCTGTATATGGCCTTCTATGCATCCTGCTGTGTGTTACTCGCTTGCATTTGCCAATATACTAACTCAAATGTTGATTTCTTAGCTAAACAAAGTCTGGTGATTCATGCTGAGCAGTGGGAAACCAGATATAATTGGAGCTTATTGAGTACCGAATTTAGTTGTGAATTACTTGGTTTTAACACTTATTGGGTACCAATCTGTGACTCTGAGTTAGCTCTATTCATTTTGACCTTTTCTGAAAGATGACAGTACTAAAATTTGTTGTGCTTTTATATCTCACTAGAAGTGCCTTAGACAAATGCTGCCTGCAATTAATGACATCTTGGCATTTGAAAAGAAAATAACACCATATTATTAATGCTGTTGGTGAAATTACAGGTTATTTTCTTCTCCTTGTTTTTCTGTGTTCTCTGATTTCTCACTGTGAATATATTTTACTTTTGTGATCTGAAAAATTGTTTTCAAAAAAATATTAATACTCCAATAGTTTGATAATGCTTAAAGAAAGAATGAATACTGTAGTATAACAAAAACATGTGATCACAGAAATTACTTACAGATTGAGAATTTAGGAATTGCTCTGGGGTTTTGAATACAGTTGTGTGGTTATAAGGTTGCATCCTTCTAAGCACTAATTAATTGACTTTTTTCATATGTAAAAAAAGAAACTCTAACACTAATGATCTTGAAGGCCTAGGGTCTTCCTATTTTGTTACAGAATGTTTATTTCTTCTTTTCTATTAAATTTTTTGTCCTCCCTTTGTGCACATAGAAGCACACATACCTCATCTTTCGTTGTATTTCTCTTTTTTCCAGAATGCTGAATGTCACTATCATCCTTAAGCATCCATTTCATTGAATATTTTTAATACTTGTGCTTATTTAACACCTTAGTATAAGAGTCCAACATGTTGATAATTTGCACCTAGCAGCACTAGGTTCTCTGATAGTTTTTGTCATTCTAGAAATGGGAATGAATTTTCACTAGAGTAAGAACACTGGGGGACCCTAGTGCTCTTATTTTATACTTTATTAATGATGTAGAGAACATTTTGGCTCATTAAAACGGTTAGACTTTAATTTCCCTTAAAATTAAAAAATTACTTTTTCCTATGTGAAACTCCACCAGTGTGTGGTTGCTGTGGTACCATTTCTTTTCCTCTTAAGAAACCTGTCCCACTTTCTACCTCTGTCCTCTACCCTTTAGTAATTTGGTTACTTCTACGTTAGGTAATCTTATACTTTGTACATATGGACGTGTTCACATTTCTTTTTCTTCCCCTTCCCTATGGCTCTCCTCTTTGCCTTATATTCTCCCTTTCTCTTTCCTTAGTTACTGATCTCCCTTGCCTTCTTCCTTTTTAAACCTGATCTTTCCTTACTTCTTTTGAAGTGAAATTAATCAGTATATTATATTTAATCGGTGCTCTTGATATATCATTGACCTTGAGTATGTAGTTAAACTCACTCCCATTATCGCCACAAAATTCCAATAAGCTACGTAATCCTCTAGATTAAGCACACTTTCTCATGTTCAAGCATTCAAGATAAATCTGAAATGTTCTTTTTTGGTTTTGCTTTAGGTAATATAGTGATATGATTTTGGAAAAAGTTTTCTTAAATTTGGGGTTAATCAATATATTTTTGTTTTCTAACTTTTTTCTTCAAAGCATTTTAACATGTAATAATCTGTGTGCTATTTTGAAAATTCAATCTCTTTTAGCATTACTGTGGGGGGGAAGTGTTATCTCTAGTTCCAAACAATTAGCTTACAAATAAACATTAGAATGTTACCCATTAGTGTTTCTCTTGTTGCTTATAATGATAGTCATGTATCTCTTTAGCTTATTTCATTCTTCCAAATGTGCTGATTTGGACTTTATTGTATTGAGTTTGTCACATTGATCATGGTTCTCCCCCACCTTTCCATTTAGTTCATCCTGAAAAAAATTTGTTTTTCTGATTTCTGATGATCCCTGAAATTATTTATTTATTTTAACATGTATAGTGCTCTTAATGTTTAAGATATTTTTATTTATATCTATTTTATGTTTATAAGTGTTTGCCTACATGTTTGTCTGTGTACCACATGCCTGTAGGGCCTTTGTAGGCCAGGAGAGGACATTGGCTCTCCTGGAACAGGAGTTACAGATGGTTGTGAGCTACCATTCGGGTGCTAGGAAATGAACCAAAGTCATCTGAAAGAACATCCAGTGCTCTTGATTGCTGAATCATCTCTCTATCCCCTCTTTATTTTTTTAAATATCTTAATTTTGACTAGTGCTTTAGTTAGCCATCAGCTTTTCAAATGCATCTTTTCTCTTAGAAGATTTAAATTGCCATTTGGATACAAACTAGAAAAAATGTGGTTTTCACTAAGATTTTCATTCATAAAGCCTTGAGTAAACCACCTATAGCACTGTTCCCAAAGTGCTCTTCTAAAGAGCATTTGTATCACATTCTTGATTTTCATCAGTTCCATTTCAGTTTCACAGGAAAGCAAGAGGTATGAGATACCAGAATCAGCCAATCTAAAGATTCCATGTCACCCACCTCCTTTCCCTAGTCCTCTGTTGTGTATCTTTTTCTAGGAAGATCTGAACAAACATCCACAGGGCACTAATTAAAGAAACAATTCCATCTGAGTCCAGCTTATTGAACTACTGAGTTTATTGTGATTAGTCACAGGAGTATAGATGGCTTCAAGCAGCAGAATCACTGAGAAGGCCTCTCCAGCATGGGTGACAATCCATGAAAAATGCATACTTAAAGCAAACTGCAAGACTTAGGCTAGCTCAGCATTCAGAAGACTTCTCTCCAACAGTAGTTAGTGCTTATCTAACCTTGGAGGGAGTTTTTTTGTTTTTGTTTTTGTTTTTGCCTCCCAAGTGCTGGGATTAAAGGTGTGTACCACCACTGCCTGACTTTTTTTTTTTTAGTTAATTTTCAAAAACCTTTTGATTCACAATAACTTTTTTCAAACAGTATATTTTAAGCATGGTTTTCATTCCATTGTCTCCTCCCAGATCCTCCCCACAGGTGCATTTTGTTTTCACTAATGTTTTTTTTTTTTTTTTCATATACTACATTGGATACTTTTGAATCTTATGAAGTTACAGGAATTTTCTGAAACTTATGAATTGTTTATTTCCTGGGCTTTTTGAATGTTAATTGCTCCCTGAGTCTTAACAAGCTTTCCACCTGGATGGAATATTTCAACAACACCCTGAAACCACTACGTTTTCACTTCTCCTATGTTACTGATGTCTGTTGGTTAAACTCACTAACAAAGTAAGGGAATTGACTTAACCTTGAGTAATGTAATGAAAGGCCAACAGATAGCCTTTGGTAGTGAGGAAAGCTACTTGACTGCTTTATTATTTTTTTTTATTTCAGTATGTGGTAGCAAGGGTGAAGGTATTCCATTTGAAAATTAAAGATAGCATATTACAGTACAAGAACAGGTGTCCTTACATCTTACTGCTTGGCATAAATTCCTGTTCTACCTATGAATAAATATGTAATGTTTGGCATTTTGGCAATCTGAACCTCAGTTATCTTATTGAACACATAGTGAACAATTGAAGAATGTTAGTTCTCCTGAACTTTTTCTAACAGTTTCGTTAGTTAGAAACATAGTATTCTTCCTTTCATTATTGTAGTTGTTCCATATCATACTTTGAAATATGTAATTGTTTTACATCCAAAAGAAGAAAAGGGCAGTGACACCCTTAATACTTTTTTTTCTGGTTAGTTCGTGAGAAATGATAGGAAAATTGCATAATAAAGAAATGGGTCCAGGCATCGTGGCACTTAGCTGTTGTCCTAGTACTTAGAAAATTGAGGACAGTAGGGCTTCATGATGAAACACGATCTCATAAAAAAACAATGACAAAACCATTTACATTACTAAGTGGTAGAACACCTACCTATCATATACAAGTCTCCGAGTTTCATCTCCAACATTGTAAGAAAACAACGAAGGACAAAAAAAAAAAAAAAATAGGAAAGGAAAGGAAAGGAAAAACCCACCAAACAAAAATAAATGGGCTATGGGAACAACTCTTATGTCTTACATTTGTTCTATGTATTTACATTTTTAAAGTAAAAACAAGATCTCAATATTAAGAGATTATACCCCATCAATGAAAATGTCTATGGTCCTTTTTCTGGCACCAAGATAAAGGGAAAGGATTTAGAAATCAGTTGGATTTTGATATGATTCCCAGTTCATTTATCTCCTGTGATATCTTTGTGTGCTTTGCCAAATTAATCTCTTTAAATCTTGGTTTCTACTCAATGTAGAATGGAGAATAATAATTATGTCTATATTATTGATTTATTATGATGAATAAATATAGTTAAAAATTAGGTGCAGATTTTAAAAGATCAAAGGAAAGCTTCATTTCTCTTTCGCCTAATCTATAGTCCAGTCATAGAAATGAGCAGTGCTCATCACTGGTATCATTTCTCAGAGCCTCTAATATGCCAAGAAAGCTTAGTTCAACTTCATTTAATGTATTGTTTCTGAGATTCTTTATCTATAGATTCCCTTCTCTTCAAAATACTAAACTTCTGAAAGAGAATTTGGGGATTCTGAATAGCATGCACTTGACAATTTTTCCACTCTCCCATTAGTTTTTAATTTTGGCCTCATAATTTTAAGTGTATCAAAGTCTAGTCAGTTTACAGAAAAGATTAAACTAGTAGAGTTATCTCAATTAATTATGGTAAGGACAGAACACTTCAAATGTGACAAACATTTATGCATGCAGTTTGTTCCTTTTATATCATTCACATGAAGGTTTACTGTAGATATCTACAGACCATGTATATCTCTTTATTGACTATTAGAAGGACTTGTTTATTTTTTTTCTTTATCACCTGGGAATTTACTTTTTTGACTATTTCTTTCTTTATTTGTTACAACTTATTCACTTTGTACCATGGCTATAGCCCCCTCCCTCTTTTCTTCCCATTCTCCTTCCCTCTTCTCCTCCTATTCCCCTCCCCTAGTCCACTGATAGGGAGGACCTCCTCCCCTTCTATCTGACCCTAGCCTATCAAGTCTCATCAGGGCTGGCTGCATCATCTTCCTCTGTGGCCTGGCAAGGCTGAACCCACCAGGGAGAGGTGATCAAAGAACCGGCCACTGAGTTCACGTCAGAGACAGCCCCTGATTACATTACTAGGGAACCCACTTAGAAACTGAGCTGCCTGTGGGCTTCCTCCGACCATGGGGTTTAGGTCCTCTTCATGTATGGTGCTTGGTTGGGGCATTAGTTTCTGCAGGGCCCCCTGGTCCCAAGATTTTTGGCTCTGTTGGTCTCCTTGTAGAACATCTGTCTATGTCTCTCTGTCTTCCCTTTCTTTTATAAAATTCCATGCCCTCTGCCCAAAGTTTGGCTATGAGTCTCAGCCTCTGCTTCAATATCTTAATCAGTAGAGTCTTTCAGAGGTCTTCTGTGGAAGGTTCCTGTCCTGTTCCCTGTCTTCTCCTACTTCCAATGTCTCTCCCGTTTGCCCTTCTGAATGAGGTTTCAGCCTCTTCCCTAAGGTCCTCCTTCTTGTTTAGCTTCTTTAGGACTATAGATTTTAGTATGTTTATCCTATAAAATATGGCAAATACCCACTTATAAGTGAGTATATACCATGTACCTTTCTGCTTCTGGGTTACCTCACTCAGGATGATCTTTCCTAGTTCCATCCATTTGCCTGCAAATGGTTTGATCAAGTAATACATAGTGATAAATTACAATGTCATTGTTTCTTTACATGGAGTTCACATGTGTTAAAAGCTTCATCTCTAGCCTGTGTCCCTGCTGTGAGGTGTAACTCTTCCAGACCTGAACCTAATGAAATGAAGGGCATCTGCTGGGTGTGAGCCCTTGAAGTGAATAATGGGACCTTGGCCCTTCCTCCAACCTCGCTTTTCTCAGTTTTTATGCAAATAGCTTTCTTTTCATTCACACTCCCCATGATGGTTTCCTGCCTTGCTACATGCCCAAAGCAGCTGGACCACATGCCAGACTAGATAATCATGGATTGCACCGTTTGAAAATTTTAGCCACAATAGACCTCTTCTCTGTTGTGTTTTGTCAGAGCAGCACAGATCTCAATGACATAGTCTAGCACTCATATGCCATCTTTGGCAGGGATTTCAGGACTTCCCAACAATGACACTGGCTGGTGTCTAGAGTTGGACAACCATTTAAAACACAGAGTATGTCTTTCTTCTATATGTTCTGCAATTAGCCCATTCGGGTTGAAAGACTGACAGTAAAGTGGCAAGTGCTGGAGCCTAAGTTCAGGTTGAAGGGTCAGCTTCCAAGTCTAGGCTGTGGCTGGATTTTGTATTTTTGTCTCTCTGTCTGTGTCTGTCTCTCTCTGTGTGTTTGTCTCTGTCTGTCTGTCTGTCTTTCTCTGTCCCCCTCTCTCTGTGTCTCCCTCTGTCTGTCTGTCTCTTTCTGTCTCCCTGTCTTCCTCTCTGTCTTTCCCTCTGTCTCTCTCTCTATCCGTCTCGATCTCTCTGTCTCTCTCTGTATTGTACATGGATACAGGAGCAATTGAGTCGTGGAATTCTCCTTTGTAAGGCTTCATAAAGTATGAAAGCAGAAATGACCATAAAACTGAAAATATCTGCTAACCTGCATTCTATAAAGTCTTATGTAGTCTCTATTTTTCTCTCTCTGTTTTCCTCAATAAAGTGTAAGGTTGTCTTAAGACTGATTCTCTCTGTGTCCACGGCCTTCCCTGATGTTCCCTGAACACCATCCTAAGTGCTAAAAGCACTGCCTTCCCAGTGAACCGGATGACTGTGTCCTAACCTGGCCTCAGGAGCCGAGTGGCCTGGGGCCTGGGCTTAGACACCAGCCTGAAGCTGACGGGTACCCACGGGCAGGCTGGGGGCCAGTTACCATCCTCGTGGGAGGACCAGCAGGACGCCCCTCAGAGCTGGCGGTTCAGCAGTCAGAGCCACTAGCAGCAGCTGCGCTCCAGGCCTGTAGGGGAAGAGCAGTAGGGAAATCAGTGTGCGTGGACATCCTTTCTGCAGGCGGCCACACCTGGGCTTGGTGTGTGGTCTTCGTTGGAAAGGAAGAGGCCTGCTTAGGATGGTCATCCCTTTCAAGCTTGGAAGGCTCACTATAGCTCGCAGTACAGGATCCAATGGGGTCTGAAACCCTAAACACAACTCAACCACAGTACATGTACAACCATCACATGTGTCTATATTTTCCTGGACATATAGAGCTGTAACAAAAGGCAGCTTAGAAACGGAATACAGTGAGGATCAGTAGCGATGACTAAGGCGAAGGCAGAAGGAGTAGAGCAGCACAATACAACAGGAGCTTATGACACTTTATTCTGGAGCTTTCTGAGGAGTCTCAGGGAGGGGTGGGACCACGATCATGGACACCGCAGGACTGGGGACTGAAAGCCACAGGACAGCAGCAGCTGTGGGGGACTGAAAGACACAGAGACATAGACAGAGAGACAGGCAGAGACACAGAGAGAAAGAGAGACAGACAGGCAGAG
Organism: Pachyuromys duprasi; assembly: GCA_028658305.1. Taxonomy (NCBI): domain Eukaryota; kingdom Metazoa; phylum Chordata; class Mammalia; order Rodentia; family Muridae; genus Pachyuromys; species Pachyuromys duprasi. The sequence continues at coordinate 55,231,663 of CM053742.1, read as the reverse complement.
ACAGAGAGATAGAGACACAGACAGACAGACAGAGAGTGACAGACAGAGAGACAGACAGACAGAGAGACAGAAACAGACAGAGAGACAGAGAAAGAGCTAGACACAGAGACAGAAAGAGACAGAGACAGAGAGAGACAAAAAGATTGAGAGACAGAGAGACAGAAAGAGACAAAGAGACAGAGAGACATAAAGAGACAGAGAGAAACAGACAGAAAGTGACAGACATATTGAGAGACAGACAGAGAGACAGAGAGAGGCAGATAGAGAGACAGAAAGAGACACAGAGAGACAGACAGAGACAGACAGATTGAGAGACAAACAGATAGAGAGAGATAGACAGAGAGACAGACAGAGAGACAGACAGAGACAGAGAGAAAGAGACACAGAGAGAGACAAAGAGTGTCAGATAGAGAGAAAAAATAGATTGAGAGATAGAGAGACAGAGAGTGACAGAGAGAGACAGATTGAGAGAGAGACAGATAGAGATAGACAGGCAGAGACAGAAAGAAAGAGAGACAGAGAGACAGACCCAGAGAGAGACAGACTGAGAGAGACAGAGGGAGAGAGACAGAGGGAGAGACAGACAGAGGGAGAGACAGACAGAGATTGAGAAAGACAGACAGACACAGAGAGTGAGAGACAGAGAGAGACAGAGAATGACACAGAGAGACACACAGATTGAGAGACAGAGAGACAGACAGATAGAGAGACAGATAGAGAGACAGACAGAAAGAGACATAGAGAAACAGACAGAGAGAGAGCGTGTGTGACAGACAGAGAGAAAAAATAGATTGAGAGATAGACATACAGAGAGTGACAGACAGAGAGAGAGGCAGGCAGAGACAGAAAGAAAGAGACACAGAGAGACAGACACAGAGAGAGGCAGACTGAGAGAGACAGAGGGAGAGACAGACAGAGGGAGAGACAGAGAATGAGAAAGACAGACAGAGAGAGTGAGAGAGAGAGTGACAGACAGAGAGAGACAGAGTGTAACAGACAGAGAGACAGACAGAGACAGAGAGACAGACAGAAAGAGACAGAGACACACAGAAACAGACAGACTGAGACAGGCAGAGAGAAACACAGAGAGAGGCACAGAGAGAGAGACAGAGACATACAAAGAGAGACAGAGACAGACAGAGACAGAGAGACAGACAGAAAGAGACAGACAGACAGATAGACAGACAGAGACAGAGAGAAAGAGACACAGAGAGACAAAGAGAGACAGAGAGACAGTGACAGATAGAGACAGACAGAAAGAGACACAGAGAGAGAGACAGTTACAGACAGACAGAGACAGAGAATGACAGACAGAGAAAGAAAGAGACACAGACAAACAGAGAGACAGAGAGAGACAGACGGATTGAGAAACAGAATACATATAGACAGAGAGAGATAGAGACAGACAGAAAGAGACATAGAGAGACACAGAGAAAGACAGTGACAGACACAGAGAGAGACAAAGAATGACAGACATAGCTTGATTGAGAGACAGATAGAGAGAGACAGAGACTGAAAGAGAGACAGTGACAGACAGACAGAGACAGACAAAGAGAGACAGAAAGAGACACAGATGGACAAAGACAGAGAGAGACAGACAGAGACGGAGAGACACAGAGAGACAGTGACAGACAGAGAGAGACAGAGAGTAACAGACAGATTGAGAGACAGACAGAGGGACAGAAAGGAACACAGACAGACAGACAGAGAGAGAGTGATAGAGAGAGACAGATTGAGAGACAGAGACAGACAGATTGAGAGACAAACCGAGAGAGAGAGAGACAGCAAGAGACAGACAAAGGGAGACAGAGACAGAGAGAAAGAGAGACAATGTCAGACAGAGACAGACAGATTTAGAGACAGATAGACAGAGAGAGACAGAAACAAAGAGACACACGGAGACAGACAGACAGACAGAGAACGAGAGGCAGAGAGTGACAGACAGAGACTGAAAGAGACATGGAGAGACAGAGCGTGACAGACAGAGACTGACAGATAGTGAGACAGAGAGACAGACAGAGGCAGACAGAGACAGACAGACAGAGAGTGACAGAGAGAGAAAGATTGAGAGAGAGAAAGAGAGAGAGAAAGTGACAGACAGAGACAGAGAGAGACAGAAAGTGACAGACAGATTGAGAGACAGAGAGAGGTAGAAAGAGAGACAGAAAGAGACACAGAGAGACAGAGAGAGAGAGAGACAGAGAGAGACAGATTGAGAGACAGAGTCAGACAGAGAGAGACAGAGAGACAGAGAGAGACAGAGACAAAAAGAGAGACAGTGACAGAGACAGATTGAGAGACAGATAGACAAAGAGACAGAAAGAAAGAGACACACAGAGACAGAGAAAGAAAGACAGAGAGTGACAGACAGATTGAGAGACAGAGAGTGACAGACAGATTGAGAGACAGACAGAGAGACAGAGAGAGGGACAGAGAGAGACAGAGTGTGAGACTGAGGGAGAGACAGGCAGAGACTGAGAGAAACAGACAGAGAAACAGAGAGAGACAATGACAGACAGAGAGACAGACAGAGAGTGACAGAGAGACAGACAGATTGAGTGAGAGATAGAGAGACAAGAGACAGGGAGACAGACAGAAAGAGACACAGAGACAGAGAGAGAGTGACAGAGAGAGACACACAGAGAGAAACATAGAGAGAGAATGAGAGAGACACAGAGAGAGACAAAGAGAGACAGAGAGACAGACAGACAGAGACAAATAGAGACAGAGAGCGACAGACAGACAGACAGAGAGAATGAGAGACACACAGAGAGAGACAGAGAGTGACATACAGACAGAGACAGACAGACAGACACAGAGAGAGACAGACAGACACAGACAGAGAGATAGACAGGGAGGGAGACAGAATAAGAGACAGACAGAGACAGAGAGAAAGACACCCAGAGAAAGACAGACTGACAGAGAAAGAGACTGACAGAGACAGACTGAGAGAGACAGAGAGAGACAAAGAGAGACAGTGACAGAGAGAGACAGATAGAGCAAAAGAAAGAGACACAGAGAGAGACAGACACAGAGAGAAACAGAGACATACAGACAGAGATAGACAGAGAGAGACTGACTGACAGAGACAGAGAAAGACAGAGAGACAAACACAGAGAGAGAGACAGACAGACTGAGAGAGAGACAGAGGGAGAGAGACAGAGACTGAGAGAGAGACACACAGAGAGACAGAGAGACACAGAGAGACAGAGAAAGAGAGACACACACACAAAGACAGAGAGACACAGGGAGAGAGAGACACAGAGAGAGAGACAGAGAAAGAGACTGACACAGAGAGACAGTGAGAGAGAGATACAGACTGAGAGAGAGAGACAGAGAGACTGACACAGAGAGACAGAGAGAGACAAACAGAGAAACAGAGAGAGACAGAGACAGAGAGAGACTGACAGAGAGCCTGAGAGAGTGAGAGACAGACAGAGGCAGACAGACACACACAGAGACACAGACAGAGACAGAGAGAACATGCAATGTAGGCCTGTGGGTAGGAAAGTAAATGTGGACTTGGCTGGGGTTGGAGGAAGGGAGTGGATATAATCACAGGACACTGTATGAAGTCTCCTACAATCAACAGAAACCTTATTTTAAAGTTAAAGATAAAACTGAAGGTTCCTTCAGAAAAGAACCTCCCAATGAATCCATAAATAATTTTTATTAAGTCTCTCCTCTCTGCCACCCACATGTATGTGTGTCCTATGTGATGAGAACGTGTTGTAGGCGTAGAGCAGCTCGCAGGACAATGAAGGGTTGTGTTTCAAGGACAAGCACGTGTGTGATAGACCTGTCAGCTGTGCTCGGTATTCTCTTCAAATACTTCCTTTTAACTTGACAGGCTACTGACAAACAGGAGCTCTTCAGAGCTAAGCGTTTGGGAGACCTTTTCTGAAAAATGAAAATGGAGCCTGTCATTTCGAGGAAAGCCACTGACAATATTTGCTGCCAATGATATAATTTTAAGTTTTCCAGCACAATTGAAAATTTAAAAACTGTACCCACAGTGTGAACTTGATAACTTACTGATAACTGGACTTTTCTGAGTACATCCAGGTTGATATTAACAGCTGATTTACATTTCTATATTGTCTAGTCTTGAAATGGGTGATCAGTTAGCTCTGTATAATTCAATGAACGAATACTGTTTAGATGATTAGTGCACAACATTCAAGTGGGTAAACAGAAGCAGAGGGTGTAGCTCAGATGATTAAGTGCTTGCCTTGCAGGTGTTAGGACCTGAGTTCAATTTCCAGAATCCATGTGGATAAAGATGTGTACAATTCTGCATATTTAGAACACAGTGCCAGAAATCTTTTGGAAGGAGAGAGAAATAGAAAGACCTGGAGGGGGCAGGAACTCCACAAGGAGAGCACAGAACCAAAAACCTGGGCCCAGGTGGGGCTTGCAGGAACTGATACTCCAGCTAAGGACCTTGTATGGCGATGACCTAGATCCCCTGTCAGGGGCTGTCTCTGACATGAACTGATTGAATGCCTGCTCTTTGATCACCTCTTCCTGATGGGGGAGCAGCCTTGACAGGCCGCAGAGGAAGACAATGCAGCCAGTCCTGATGAGACCTGATAGGCTACAGTCAGATGGAAGGGGAAGATGTCTGTCCCTATCAGTGGACTGGGGGAGGGGCATTGGGGGAGAAGAGAGAGGGAGGGTGGGACTGGAAGAAGATGAGGGAGGGGCTGCAATGGGGATACAAAGTGAATAAATTGTGATAGATAGATAGATAGATAGATAGATAGATAGATAGATAGATAGATAGATAGATAGATAGATAGATAGATAGATAGATAGTAGGGTAAAAAAGAAAGAAAGAAAAAAAACAAACACTGGATCCCTGGAGCCTGCTGGACAACCAGCTTAGCTTTTTAATGAGACCTAGACCAATGAAAGACCAATGAAAGTCTGGAAAACCAGGGAAAATGGCTTCTAGGGATTGAAACCCCAGTGTTGACCTCTGGTCTTCATGAACCTACAGACATGGGCAGATACCCACCCGACACACCCTCCACATGAACATGCATGTGTGCGTGCACACACAAACACGCATGCACACATGTAGCCACAAGCAGGGGAGGTGTGGATAAATAAAATGTCCATTCAATATGCAAGACAAAGCCAAACAGCAGATTTCCATTTAAGCAAGAAGTGAGGGTCCATTGATATGGTTTCAAATGATACCTTTTACCTAACTAAAAATTCAGTTTGGGTGTAGTACCAAAGTGCAGTAAATACAATTATCTGAAGATGTTATTAAAGCAACACTTAATCCTCAATCGTTTCTGAGAGTAAAAATTAACTTCATGTGGCTCCGCTAAAATATCACAGTTGTATTAATACAAAAGCATATATGAATATCCAGCTGCTATGAATTACCTTCCAATAAGCCAGGCACTAAGGCGGCTTGCTCAAATGATAAAGAACGCCACTCTTATTACATTAGGAAGAAATAATGATTATTTTAATAAAACTAGGTTATATATTTATGATTACTTTAAAATGAATGAATTAATGTTTTCTAAATTCCTTGGTATTAACTTCTGATCTGGTAAATGTCGCTTGAAATAACTAACATAAGCAAAGGTTCTTTGAACTTATCAGTAACTCTAAAAAATGCAAAGGTGTCCTGAGACCAGAAAATTGGAGAATTGTGAATCTAGTTCTTGGGTTTTTAATGATATGCTAAACATAACCACTGATGGAAACCAGAATTAAAACAGGACTAGATATTTCGAAACAGTTATAAGAATTGTTTACTTGTAAATGTGATAGGTCTTGTATAAATTATTCATCTGTGACATTTTCTACCGAGTTGCTTCTATTTCCTTACTATCTCCATTTACTAGAGATTATTCTGTATTATATCAAAATGGATCCATTCCCCAGTTCTCCAAACCTACAGCTGAAATACCTGAGATCCAAAGCAACAGAGCAACTTTCTATACTATACACAGTTATGTATTTTCTGTCTTATAAAAGTACTTCTTAGATTTCCATTCTTATGAGCTTTGGTATTCCTAACTGAAATAGTTGCCTTCTCCAACTATCTAAAGACTTTGTGCTGTAAAGGAAAAATCAATCTTTGAAAAGCACTATGGAAAAAGTGAATTTTCCAAAGTACAGGTGATTTGCTTCAGGTTTTCCAAATGGAGGATTGTTTATTACCTGTATTAGAACTTCTCACACATAGATTTTGTCCTTTCTCAATAACAGGGAATTCCCAAATGCTGACTCAATTGCAGTGTCAAGATGCCTGGGCAGTATTAAATGTGAGCTTGGTTTTACAACAACCAGATTGGACTTCAGTCTACTTCTTATTTGAGATTCACTCTTGGTGAATACTTATTTTTCTGCTTTCCTAGCATTAAAAGAAGTGTGCTGATTTTACTCATCTCCTTATGTTTCCTGTTGGAATGTTCAGGTCCTGTAAATACACTTAAAATATTTCTTTAATATGTTATAAAAATAAAATTCTTTTATAACTTATTTTAGATCTTGACATACTAGTATTGAAGGTGAGTAAACATGTCAAGAAACACAGAACTTACTATGCCCTTATTATGCTAAAGGCACTTGTGTAATCTATGTTTACAAGTAAATAAGATTAAACTTATTTAAGTTTCTTAAATAAATTAAAGAAGTCAGCTAGCAACATAAGCTGTTTCTAATTTGTGTGCAATTTGATACTAAAAAGCAAAATAGATGCCTCAATAATACTGACACTAGAGACCATTGTGATTTAATATAGTAATTGAATGATACTCAGTAATGTTGATAAGTATTGTTACAGTAGCTAGAAAGATGAATTAGTGGTTGGGAGAACTTGCTCTTCTAGAACACCTAAGTTTGGATCCCAGTATACATATTGGGTAGTTCACAACCACCTTTAGCTCCAACTACCCCAGGGGATCAGACACTCTATTTTGACCTCTGTAGTCACTCACCACCACTACCACCACATACAAAAATAGTTAATAAAAAATACTTGCTACATTCTGTTTTATTATCACGGTTCCCAAGACAGAGGCTGTGTTTTAGGTCTTTACTATAGCCCCGCAGCCTAACATAGTGTACAATCTGTGTGTAGATATTAAAAAAACTAGAATGAAATTGGCAGTATGTCTGTTTTCTGTGCAGGTGGTCCAGAGAACTTAGTCATAGTTTTTACTCACTGGCACTGGTTTGATCACCTGAGCTACCCAACTCATGTTTTGCTTCTCCACTTTCTAAACTGGAGAATCATTACAGTGAAACTTTTGATAAAAAACTAGATAGCAAACCAGGTGCTGGTGGCACATACCTTTAATCCTAGCACTTGGGAGGCAGAGGCAGTTTGAGGCCAGCCTGGTCTAAGATGGGCAAGGTTATACAAAGAAACCTTGTCTTGAAAAACCAAAAACGGGGGGATCCAAGATGGCAGCGACCAGCGAGCACCATACCTGAGGGTACATGATAGAAAACTCTGAAATTGCCTGCTGGAGGAGCAGCTGAAGCCAGAATATCCACATTGAGGCTTCCTGGGTGAGAGGGGACAATCCTTGAGCTGGGACAGTTTGGATCCAGATACCCATGGATGTCTCCAGGGTCTGAGAGTGGTGAATATTCAAACCCCCTGCAGACACAAATCTGAGAGTAGAGACCCAGGGGAACCCCTGTGTTCCCCAGAGGCCTGCAAGCTAGTGAGTGTGCTTTCAAGTGAGTACACACAGAGCCCCAGATCCAGGGTCCTTCTACACTAGCAGCCAGACATTAGATCCCTCCTACCCACACCCCCACTGTGGGTACCATAGAGATCCTTGGGACAGTGTCCTCAGCATTGAAGCCCCTGTTCTGTGGGTCTCCCAGTGGAATCCAGACAAACAATCCCTGAAGCCAAGATGGTGCAACTCAGACAGACCTGAATACCTGGAAGACAATATAACAGACCTGTGGGCCACTGAGGCATTCAGGGCACCTGAGCATGCACATTACACATGATAACTGTGCCAGCACCCCTACCTGCACTTACACACCACCCTTCCAGACGTCTACATGCTTTAGCACCCTGTCCTTCAAGGCACAATTCCACGCACACTCCCCAGCTAGTGCATATGTACCTGCAACCTTCATCCCTTGGCTACAGCTAAAATACCAACATCCACTCTCAAACCAGTAGACCTCTTTCATCTTTCTCAAGAATACTCCAGACACCAGAGACAGATGGGCCAAGTCTGAAGTACACACTCCAGGAACAAACAGTGAAGTCTATGGATAAGCAGATGACTAGAGGTCTACGTAAAAACACATCCAACAAAAATCAGGACATCGTGGCCTCACCATCAACCACAAAAACCAATGGATATGCTAATTCATCAGAAACACAGGAAAATTATCTCAAATCTATGCTTATTCAGTTATTAGAGGCACATAAAGAGAAAACCAACAAAGCTCTTAAAGAAATACAGACAAATACAACCAAACAAATAGAGGCACAAGTAGAAGCATATAGAGAGGAAATGAGAAGAAAAAATAGAGACCGTCATCAAAAGACAAGAATCCACATTCAAACAGATGAAGGAAATGGTGCAAGGCAGGAAAACAGAATTAGAATCAATAAAGAAAACACAAACAGAAAACCCTGGAACTGGAGAACTTAAAAGATCAGGAACCAAAAAGGTAAGCATCACCAACAGAATACAAGAGATGAAACAGAATTTCAGGCTCTGAAGATACAGTTGCAGAAATTGATACATCTCTTGCAGAAAAAATAAAATCGGAAAAGTTCCAAACACAAAATATCTAAGAATTCGAGGATACCATGAAAAGACAAAGTGTAAGAATCTAAGAATACTGGGAAAAAGAAGATTCCAGGCTCCAAGGTCCAGAAAAGATTTTCAAGAAAAATCACAGAAAATTTCCCCAAATAAAGAGATGTCCATAAACATACAAGAGGCCTACAGAACACCAATTAGACTAGACCAGAAAATAAACCCCTCCCTTCACATAACAGGCAAAATACTAAATATACAGAACAAAGAAAAAATATTAAAAGCAGCAAGGGGAAAAGGCCAAGTAACATATAAAGGTAGACCTATCAGAATCACACCAGATTTCTCATCAGAAACTATGACAGCCAGAAGGGCCTGGGCAGATGTCATGCAAACTTTAAGGGATGCCAACCCAGACTACTATACCCAGCAAAGCTTTTAATCAATATAGATAGAGAAAACAAAATATTCCATAACAAAACTAAAGTTAAGCAATTTCTACACAGCAAACCAGCCCTACAGAAGATATTAGAAGGAAAGCTCCAATCCAACGAAAATAACTACACCCAAGAAAACATAGGATACAGATAATTTCCCTACAAAAATTAAAAGAAAACAAGCATAGAAACACAGTAAGACCACCAACTCCACAATAAAAGAAACTAACATTCATTGGTCACTATTATCTATCAACATCAATGGACTCAACTCTCCAATAAAAAGACACAGACTAACAGAATGGTTGCAGAAACAGGATCCAACATTCTGCTGCATCCAAGAAACGCACGTCTGCAACAAACATAAACACTACCTCACAGTAAAGGGCTAGAAAAATGTTTTTCAAGCAAATGGACCCAGAAAACAAGGTGGAGTAGCAATCCTAGTATCTAATGAAACAGACTTTCACTCAAAAGGAATCAGAAAAGGTGAGGAGGGGCACTTCATTCTCATCAAAGAAAAAATCCACCAGGACATCACAATTCTGAACAACTATGCCTCAAATACGAGAGCACCTGAATTTTTAAAAGAAACGTTATTAAAGCTGAAATCACACATTGATCCCTCCACTCTCACCAAGGGACAGATCATCTAGACAGAAGTTAAATAGGGAAATAATGATACTTACAGAGGTCCTAAATCAAATGGACCTAATAGCTATCTACAGAACTTTTCATTCAAACACAAAAGAGTAACATTCGTTGCAGTACTTCACGGAACCTTCTCCAAAATAGACCATATATTTGGGCACAAAGCAAGCCTCAACAGATACAAGAAGATCAAAATAATTCCTTTTAACCTATCAGACCACTATGACCTATAACTAGACCTCCACAACAACAGAAATAACATACACATGGAAACTAAACAACTCTCTATTCAACCACAGTTGCATCAGAGAAGAAATGAAAAAGGAAATTAGAGACTTACTAAAATTCAACGAAAATAAAGGCACAACATACCCAAACTTATAGGACACAGTGAAAGCAATGTTAAGAGTAAAGTTCATAGCACTAAGTGCCTCCAGAAAGAAGTTTGAGACATCTCATACAAGCAACTTAACAGCACACTTAAAAGCTCTAGGGAAATGAAAAGAAGCAGACACACCAAGAGGAAGAGACAATTGGAAATAATCAAACTTAGAGATGAAATCAATGAATTAGGAACAAAAGAAACAATTCAAAGAATCAATGAAACCAAGAGCTGGTTCTTTGAGAAAATCAACAAAATAGACTAACCCTTAGCAAAACTAAATAAAAGGCAGAGAGCAACTATCCAAATCAGGAAAATCAGAAACAAAAAGGAGGACATAATGATAGACACGGAGGAATCCATAAAATCATTAGGCCTTATAAAAAAATGTATATTCCACAAAATTTGAAAATGTAAAAGAATGGACAATTTTCATGATAGATTCCATTTACCAAACCTAAACCAAGATCAGATAAATAGATTAAATATCCCCCAAGGATATAGCAGTCATTCGAAGTCTCCCTTCCCAAAGAAGACCAGGGCCAGATGGTTTCAGTGCAGAATTCTACCAGACCTTCAAAGAGAAGTTAATTCAAATTCTCTTCAAACTATTCGACAAAATAGAAAAAGTGGGAACATTACTAAACTCATTCTATGAGGCCACAGTCACCTTGATACCTAAACCACACAAAGACTGCTCATCATAAGTGGCTAACTTTACATAAGGAATATTTCATGAGCCTTTAGAAAGATCACATATTAAGCTGAAATTATAGCTCAGTGATAGAACATTTGCTTGTTGCACGTGGGGCCCTGGGTTCAGTTCTCCACAACAACATCAGAGAAAAAAAAGAAAAATTTAAAAGTCACTAAACCTAATTTGAAAATCTGAAAGATTTGGAATCAGATGAAGCCATTGTAGTAACGGCCATGTGCAATATTGGGAGGCCATAGGAAAGCTTAAAGGAGAACAAAGTTTGGCTAAACAAAGGTTTGCTTTAGCATGAGAAACTCAAACACACCCAACAGTCATAAAAAGCTTTCTTTAGATCCCTGGGGTGTGGCTTAGTGGTAAAGTGCTTGCCTGTCATTTATGGTGTCCTTATGGAGGCCTTTCATTTAATTCTCAGCCCTGAAACACAGAGCTAGTTTTGGTTTGTTTCATTTTGTTTTTGTTCCACTAAAATTAATGTATTTTTTGGAGTTCCAGAGTCAATCTTTTTTTGTGGTTTTCAACAGAGGAATAAATAGAAAAACAAACTTGGGATATATATATATATACGTTGATTGCTTTTTTACTTGTGTATATGTGTGTGTGTGTATGTGTGTGTGTGTGCACGTGCAAGTATGTGTGTGTATGTTGTGGGGTGGATACTCATGTGTTGAGGTCAGAGAGCAACCTCACTGTCATTCTTCATATGCCGTCCACCTTTTTGACACTGGGCTCTCATTGGCCTGAAACTCATCAACTAGGCTAAGCTGGCAAAATCCCCCAATCCCTCTGACCTGCCTGTTCCTGCCTCTCTAAGCTTTGGGATGACAAGTACGTGTCAACACACCTAGCCTTCTTTTAAGGGGGCTTCTGGGAATCAAATTTGTCCTTGTCCTTGAAAGATAAGCATTTTTCTAGCTACGAGGATCTCCCAGCCCTAACATTGACTGGCTTTAAAGGTAACTATAACTAAGTGAAAAGAATGATCCAACTAAGTTTGTTATCAGTTACGTTTTAGATTTTGTGCATTTTTACCATAATGCCTACTAATAAGCTGGACCTCAATGGGTAATGTACCATATAGCCACAGTTGGAAGCTTTGCATAATATAAGTGAATTACACCACCAATTGGGGTTTCTGCCAACCCTTAGAACCAGCTTTTAAACGTTTCAACTGTACCAACCAACTGTACTCCTGGATGTCTCTCTTTAATGATTATTTTTAAAGTCAAATCACTTTAGATTTCATTAAAAACGGAGAACTAATTTAGAAGAATGAAAAATGGAGCACTATATCTGCATCTCTCTTTTCCTCTTTCATTGTTGGGAATTCCATTTTATCTTGTAATCGAAACAATGCAATGCCTACCTAAAATCGTTGGTGTGTGGATTAAATCTATTAATACCGTAGTTTATAGGTAAATCTTATCTGTTAACCTTAACCATCCCGAGTATGTGTAAAATTGAGAAAGTAAACAAAAATATCACTGATCAACAAATATGAATGTTGTAGGGTACTTGCACTGAAGCCATCTTCACTGGATACTCTCTGAAAGCCCATTTTGCTCTTGTACAACCAAGCTTAATGGTCTCTTTTTACTGAACAGCTGTGGAGAAGCATGCAATTGGAGAGGAGAGCTGATGCTATTAGCAACAAGTTAAGCAATAATCTTCCTCCACCACAGAAAACTGTCCAGTGTTAGTTACTTTTTTAAAAAATTAATTAGGCTGATTCACGAAGTCTATTCCAGCTTCAATAATATATGACTTCCGTGCAAATTATAAGAATCTGGGGACAGATAATATTACTGCTGTATTAAATAGTAGTTTACAAAGGTAATCCATTGTCAATAAATCATAATTAGTGTATCTTAGTTATGAAAACAGGGCATTATTACATATTTGTACTTTTTGTCTTTGGAATAAGAAGCAAGTACAACTGACATGTTTTTAATATTACAGGGTTAGAACAGACTAATTTTTAAGATTCATTTGCTTCAAATACTCCACTAGAACAATAGCTTTGTGTTAAATATAGAATGGAATGAACCTAATATTTTATGGCTGCTTTTTACTTAATTTATTTTTAATGAAATGAGCACACACATGCCACAACATGGATATGGAGACCAGAGAATAACATTGTGGATTTGGTTTCATCCTTCCACTCTTACAGGGGTACTGGATACTGACTTAGGTTGTCAAACTGTAGAGACAAATGTTTATCCCCTGAGTAATATTTGTTTTTCAGAAAAGAAAAAAAAACACTACTTGTAGATTGTTTTAAAATCTTCTAATTTTGTGTTTAAGTGTATTTTGTGTTCATTTATCGAACACAAACCTCAGTGTATGTTTTCATGTACTAGATACATTTTTAAAGATAAGTACTTTGCTAAACATGCTTGACTATATTAAATGTATGTCTGCTACTAAAAAGTTGGCAAGATGGCTCAGTGAATAAAGCACTTGCCATGTAAGCATGAAGACCTGAGTTGAATCTCCAGAATGCAGGTAAAAGCCATACTGAGCGGTATGTGAATCTGTAATCCCAACCCTCCTGGAGGGAAATAGAGAAAAAGACAGGCAAATTTCAAGACGCTCAGAGGCTAGCTAGCTTAGAATATGCAGTAGAGAAAAGCAACAAGAGACCCTGTCTCAACCAAGGTGGAAAGTGAAGACTGAAACCCTAGGTTGTCCTCATGTCCACAAACATGTCATAGAAGGTGTGCAATTGTATTCACACATTAATGCATACATACACACAGTGTATACACATATCACGCAATGATTAAAAAGCAACTTGCGTAAATATGGCTGAAATCTATTTGTGTAAAGCTATTTTTCCAGTAAATTTTACTAACTTCCCAACTATATCATAAAGAAGACATTACTATAGTGAATGAAAAGACTCTTTCCACTCAAAAAAAACCAAGATTTTTAGTTTAGAGATGGAGTTAGGTATGTTGACTGTGTTGTCTAACAAGATGAAGAACTAGACAGATGTTAAATTCAAGCGGCAGGAGCTAGTGAGGTAGCTTAGTGGGTGGTAAAGGCAATTGCCGCTAAGCCTGCTAACCCAAGTTCTATCCCCAGGAACTACTTTGTGGAAGGAAAGACCAGACTCCTGTGGTTGTCCTCTGACCTCCACTCATGTGACTGTTTTTACACACATGTACACTCCAACACATGTACACTAAATAAAAATTGAGAACAAAAAGTGTTGGAACATTCTTTTCCTCGGGAAGACTATGTAGAGGCACCATATGAACTTGATCTTCAGGGACATAGACAAACAGGAGAGGAGGCAGTAATCAGAATGGGTGTGAGGAACTTGAGGATGAGAGTACAGAAAGAAAAAAAAATAGTTAATGAAAAGTGAATGGCAACAAATGGTCCCATGTGGTTGAACCTGGATATGTCTCAAGTGGGACTTGGTAAACTCAACATTAAGGATGCTTGATATAGGGAAAACTGTTAGGTTATAGAAATATGCCAAATTATAAGGGCAGCGGAAATATGAAAAATATTTTGATATTGGAAGAGACCAAGAGCACGAAAGAGTTAAAGATAAGTTCTCCTATCTCTACCTAATGTTTAACTGTGTATCTCTGTATCTGCTCCCATCACCTGCTGGAGGAAGCCTCTCTGATGATGATTGGGCGAGGCACTGATCCTGTGAATATAGCAGAGTATCATTGGGAATCATTCCATTGACTATTTTTTTTTTGTCATTTGTGTTGGTTCTACCATAGGTAACTAAGCCATCAGCTGCCAGATCCCAGCCATCTAGGCAGTGTCATGCATGGGCTGCTTCTCCTGGTGTGGGCCTCAGGTTAGACCAGTCAGAGGGTTCTGCATCAGGCCCTCTGAATACATGCTGTGGTTCTTTAGCGTAGGGTTTTTGTTGGACTCCTAACAATGTGAGTGGCGGTTGTCTCTGACTCTTTTGGCTGATCATGGGATCCTTTTCCCCCTACTGGGTTGTCTTGTCCAGTCTTATTGTAAGACCTGCTCCTTCCTGCAGGGAAACAGAGGAGGAGTAGATTTGGGGAGAGAGGGGAATTTAGCTGGGGGATTGGAAGGAAGGGAGGGAGAGGAGGCTGTGGTTGGGATGTACTATATAAAAACATATAATAAATTATTTTTAAAAGAGTTAAAGAGAACTGACTCTATTGCTACTTTGTTGCTTGAAGAGTTGTGATGCTATTAACTGTGATGTGGAACACTGGACAAGGAGCAGTTTTTAGAAAGCTGCAAGGCATTGGGGATGAAAAGATATATAATAATGCAAGCTCTAATTTCAGTGGGAGGATGTGTTGCAAAAATAACGTGGAAACAAACTGAGGCAGACAACTTGACACCTAATCTTCACCTCCCCATACATATACACATGAGCAAATACCCACAACACACACACATACACACACACACACACACGACAAAAAGAGAGATAATGATTTTCCCTTAAATGTCTACTTAATTAAATTCATAGAAATGGGGTAATGCAGTGATATCATACAAAATAGTTTTCTAAGTGTTCTTTTATGCTTTGAACCATGTCGAGAGGAGTTGAAATGAGGCACACGCATCTTATATGTTTGGAAGTGTAATTCAGGCTCTTTCGCTTAGCCTTCATAAAGTATGTATTAATATGGATTGTGGGAATTGAAACACAACCTTGTTCCTGATGAACACACAATGCACACTCTTTTTTTAAATGTAATTTATTTATTTTTATATTAATCACAGGTTATGTACTTTGTATCCCAGCCATAGCCCCCTCCCTCATTCCCTCCCACCCTCCCCATCCCTCCCTCATCTCCTCCCTGCCCCCCACAATGCACACTCTTGACTGTTTTTACATTTAAAGCTGTCTGACCACAGTGCCTACTCTGAATATCCATGTCTGCTACTGACTCTGTGTCTTCTAAGGGGGGAAAAAACCCTCTTTCTACTAGTCAGCAACTTATTAGAAGGCAACATCCATGATGTAAAAAGAATTCCTTTAAATGGAAATATACTCCAAACTTTACTTTTAAAATTATCTGTGCTGTCAGATATATACATTACAGTTTGATGAAAACTTTGTAGCCAGATATTTTCCTCATAGGAAAAAGACATAGAAGTTTTAGTTTCATGGCTAAACATTTAAGCAAAGATAAGTAACAACAACAACAACAAAAGCCACATTTTTTTAAAAGCCACTTACACATTCGGTGACTCATAATGGAAATTTTGGTCATGTTTGTTTTAGAATGAGATACAGAAAACACTGTCTACATTTTATGCTCCTGTCACGTCCTGTACCTTTTGTGATTTTCCTCCATGGAAATAAGATAGTGAGTCATTAACTTCTGTCAAACTGAGTAGTCACACATCAGTCTGTAGGAACCCTAAGAGTTTAACTACCACATGTTAAAAATACGTGTTATAGCTCGTTTGGAGTTAGAACTGTCTATAGTGATGCATTGGCGAGATGGTTTAGAGGTTGAGAGCACCCATTGCTTTTTCAGAGAACCCAGGTTTGGTTCCCAGACATTTAGTAGCTTTTAACTAGCTGTGACTCCAGTTCCACGGGATCTGACAGACTCCTCTGACCGTACTGCATGCACATCACATGTTGTACACACAAAGACATTCGAGCAAACACTCATGTGCATAATATTAAATGATCAAAAGATCTCTAGTGGTATCTTTTGCATATATTAGGAAAGGATCGTACCCTATGTACTGTGAGGTGTTTCTATGTGGCTTAATCCTTTAAAGTCTTTTGGTACTGGGAGCTGTAAATTTCAAGGGTTATTTATTTGGGTTAAAAATGTACAAAATATACCACCATTTAAGATATTTGCTCTAAATCATTGAAAGTGACAATACTATTTTAGTATTGTCCTTTGTGTTTAAATTCTAGTCTAAAGGTCTTTTAGAGACTTATTTGTGGGTGGTTGTTTATTCCAAGCTGGAGTTTGATCATTAACCTTGAATAGTACCTTAACCTAGTATCAATAGGTAGTTTCCCTGGTTGGCAATACATTAACATTCAAAGAACCCTTCTTTTGCTTAAGATCATACATCTTAGGTTATAAAAACTTAGAGGATTATAAACCTTGATAAGCATTGGAATGACTTGAACAATGACATTTTCAGAATGCTGAAAAAATAAGGTTTGTCTTGCTTTTCTAACCAAACGTGTGGGAGTAGAAAGGAGGTTATTACAGATATGGGGCCTTTAGTGACAGAAGTAGTGTAAATTCAGGTTTGTCCTTAACTGGTGATGAATGAAAACAAATACTTCTATCCCTTTCCAGTATTATATTCCATGCTAACTTGGACATGTCCATATATAAAATCTTAGCACAAAATGTGTCTGTCTGCCTTGCTCCCTCCCTGCCTGCCTATGTTTTCTTTTCATTTCTTGTAATAAATGCTAGTTGAATGAAGGCATGTTCTTCTCTCTTGTTATTCTTTCATTTTTTATTTTGACTCATAGTACATTAATCTGTGCAAAATTAAGAACTGGCTTATGATAGTTCATACATGCCTACAATAAGCTTAGACTGTGTTAGCCTAACCATTGACCTCTCTTGTCACATGCTCTCCTTTCACCAGTCTGCTTCTTCTGCCCAAGTAACTTCTGCAAATTTGGTATTATCTTTGATGTTGGAAAATAGTATCTCATGAACATATGGGCTACAAAACATTTTATGAGCATCATTTGTCTCAAATCCCTATCTTAATATGTAAATCTTTGTATATATTGAGTACCTATGATAATAGGCCTCCTTATAAATTAAAAAAAGCGTTTTTTATTCCTCAGGAGGTAAGTGCTGTTGTATAGCAGCCAGTGGACTATTTGTCATTAAGAAGGTCTTCACACAATTTGCATATTGGGGTACTTTCTCAGACCTGTACTCCTAGCTACTCAGGAGGCTCAGGCAGGAGGACCTGAATTCTGGGCTTATCTGGGAGACAGTGAGACCTTATCACAAACAAACAAACAAAAAAGCAAACAAGATCACAAATGCAATGCTTATGATTTATGAGTAATATTGTGTATGATTATTTCCTTTAAAGCAGCTGTTCTCAACCCAATGGGATCACATATCAAATATGCAATGTATCAAATATTTGCATTATGACTCATAACAGTAGCAAAATTACAGTTATGGAGTCGTAATGAAATAATTTTATGTTTGGGAAACTGCATGAAAAGGTCACAGCATTAAGAGAGTTGAGAACCCATGCTTTAAAACATGAGCTCCTTTGATCAATGACTGAATTAAGATTGATTATAATCCTTACGTCTTTTGAATATGTAATATGTGCTTAATAATGTTAATTGAATGATAACATCCTTTTGTGTCATTAGGTCTCATGTTAAATGTTTTAAATCATCCATTAAAATTACCTTTTTACAGTAAGGATCTCAAACTAAAACTGAATTCATTTCCTTTCACAGGTGCAGGAAACATTGTTGCAATCATGATTGGCAATCTAAAAGGAACAAAAATTCTACAGTCTATTCAAAAAGGCATACAAGTAACAATGGTCATCGAAGTAGGGAAAAAACATGGCCCTTGGGTGAATCATTATTCAATTTTCTTCGTTTCCGTGTCCTTTTTTATTATTACGGCAGCAACTGTGGGCTATTTTATCTTTTATTCTGCTCGAAGATTACGAAATGCAAGAGCTCAAAGCAGGAAGCAGGTTCGTAATCCTCCCTTTTCCCGATTTTAAAATATTTTTACTGTTTCATGTATGTTAATGTACTTATTAGACAGTAATCCTCCCTTTTCCCTATTTTAAAATATTTCTACTGTTTCATGTATATTAATGTACTTACTAAACAAAAACCTATGCATATGTTTTATGAAATCTAGTTATTCTAGAAGTATATCAGCTTCCATTGTCTCAAGCCGTATATTCTGTCATTTTTCAAAGAAGTTAATCTTGCTTAAGTCTTTTAACACCTCTAAAGAAGCACAGCGAACATTTATAAATGACTGTAAATACATATGTTGCTTTAAATGAACTGTTCTTCTAAATTATAAAAGCATTTCACACTCAAAGAAAATAGAGAAATTTAGAAAGTACAGATGAGCTGGGCATGGAGGGTCACACCTTTAATCTCAGCCCTGGAGAGGCAGATCTGTGTGAGTTTGAAGCCAGCCTGGTCTACAAAGCAAGTACATGACAGCCAAGGCTACACAGAGAAATCCTGTCTCAAAACGAAACAAAACAAAACAAACAAACAAAACGTGCAGATGAAGAACTCTTCATAAGACCATTGCAACTGTTGTCACTGCCTGAAGGTAAGTGTGTGTGTGTGTGTGTGTGTGTGTGTGTGTGTGTGTGTGTGTGTGTGTGTGTGACAGACAGAGAGGGAGAGAGAGAGGGAAGAGAGAGGGAGAGAGAGAATTTGTGGTAGTGAAGCTAAAAAAGAAGTGCTGAACTTCATGACAAGGCAAGTTTTATTACAGTTGTTTGTGTTTATGTGTGCCTGTGGAGGGCATTGCATGCCACCATGTGCATATGAAGATCATAGGACAACTTGCCAAAGTCCATAGTCTCCTTCCAGCATGTGGATTCCAGCAATTGAATTCATGTTAGGTTTAGCTCTAAGTACCTTTACCCACTAAGCCATGTATCTTGCCTGCCCAAGGAAGGTTTTAAAAACCTAATTGCTCATGATAACAGTGTTAAACTCCAAAACACACTACGTTTTCATAATTTTACCATATTTAACATCAGTGCTTTAAAAGGCAAAATATGGGCATGGTAGAATAAAACATCCAAAGGGTAATGGAACAGAGAAGTACCTATACTTTTCTATTCCTGATCTTGTCATTTAAACCATTTTTCCCTTTCCCATAGTCTCACTTCTCTAGTTAACCAGCTTAGATTCTGTGGCCATTCACATGTATACATCTTCAGGTATCTTGACCTTCCCTCTCTTTGTTTTAGGTATCTATTTAGCATACATAGGGGATTAGTATTAGGACCTCTTGTATACTCTGATCCATGGCTCTCAAGTCTCTCACATAAAATGAGATATGAATATGGATATGTGTATGCATATAAATTACGCATATACAAATACTTTAAATCATGTCTAGATTACTTATAATAACTGATACTATGCAAATAAGCCTTGTTCTATATTTAATAAGGAATGACTGTCAGAAAACCTCCATACATTCCCAGGAGAGATGCAGTTTTTTTATTCTGAATATTTTCAATCCAGAGTTTGCTAAATCCATATATGTGTAGCCTATGAATATGAAGGGATGGACATTCTTGCTCACCAAATCAACCCTGGTTAAACCTTAACTCCTACTCTGTGTCATTTAAACAATTTTCATAGATTGTAGCATAATTTATAAAAGTTAACCTCTGTAAAATTTCTCAAGAATAGCATTAAAGCTTCTCATCTATTTCAGAAGGCTTTTGGATGACCCACTTTTACTGTATTGGATTTTTATCTTTCTTCTTTGAGCATAAACGGATTAGATATATGGTCAGTAGTCACATTTGCTTATAAAGACTTGAGTGTTGTAATGTTACGTAGTATGTTTGATTTTCAGAAGTTCATATTTGTTTGAAAAATCTCCATGTACATGTTTATAACTTTCAATGGGCATTTAGCCACATTTTTTGCATTGTACTAGTAGAAATGTTGAAGCTGTATTATGGAAACTTTCCCCTTTATTAGAATATTAGGGAAGGCTGGGAATGGCGGTGCATGCCTTTAATCCCAGCAGAAACAGATGAATCTTTGTAATTTCAAGTCTAGCCTTGCTCCGTAGTGTCTAGGGTTACATAGTGACACCCTGTCACTAAAAACCAAAAGAATATTAGGGTAGATTTTGTATCCAGAGATATCTTCCTTCTGAAGATTATGAGGCATAGTAGTAAACATTACACAAATTGATGAGCTCCTATGTGTAATATCTTGATGTGTAAGAACATGCACCATTGTGCTTTTGCAGATGAAAATTTCTAGACACAATGAAAAAAACAATGTGTTATGAATGAAAATAACATATTGAGCATGGAAAATTGGATTGCTGTTTCTATTTGAAACAATCTTAATATGAAATAAAGATTATGGGAAGCCAAATAGCACAGTGATACTAAATACTAAACTTCTTGTGGCAATGACCACTATAACAGTGTAGAATACAGTATTCAACATTTGGAGGGACGTAGGGTGTATGTATACTGATATTATGTAAGGCAGTTGATACACAGTGACACCTTACATTGGATGAAAGCAAAAAGAGGGTGCTCAGTAAAATAGGGGCTGGACTAGGTATAACAAGAACGGCTGGATTTACATGTACTTTTAAAAGATATTTTTTAAGATTATAACTAATTACATCATTATCTCCCTCTAAACTCTCCCAGGTTTCTCTTCTTCAAATTCTTGGCCTCTTTGTTGTTATGTGTGTGTGTGTGTGTGTGTGTGTTCCTAAACACATAAATACAATCAGTCTGTATAATGTTACTTGTGTGTAAGTTTTCAGAACTAACGATTTTGTGTTGGATAATCAGTTGGTGTACTCTTCCTGGGGAGGACTGTTTCTCCTATTCTTGGTTACATTTAATGAACAGTGATTTTAGGAATAAGATATAGTAATTAAAATAGATAGGAAGGAATTATTTCCAAGAGCAGCAGAAAAATGAAATCCCTTTAGCATGCAATGAAGCCTTGATTAAATACTCCCACAAATCAGAGTAATTGAGATATTCAGGAGACATTGTAGAGGAGGAGCAGAAAGTGTGTAAGAGCCAGAAGATAGGGAGAACTGTGACAAGCTGTCTTCTAGGTATCATACAATCATTGCAGTAATGAACATACAGCAACTACGGTTACTTGTCCTGCACATGCAAAAGACTGGCCCTGTCAGCAGTCATTCATGGATAGGGCAGGGACTATGGGGCTGTATCCATCCCTGATGAACTCTTACTGGCTAGTGATAGGTTTTCAGAAGAGGACAGTCATTGTCTTCAGTTACATACCCAATGATAAGCCCACCAGACTATAGTGGGTAGTTCAAGGCAACAGTCACATAGGCATCCACGGTTAAACATAGTGGTTCACAAAACAAGACAAAAAGACATGAATGTGAGAAAGAGATTTGTAGGATGGAAGGAGGATTGACCTATTTGGAAGGAGATAAAGGAGGGTACAGGGAGAGAGTAATTAGTATACACTATGTGCATGAATGAAACTATCAAAGACAAGTTTAATTAATAAGCAATAACTGAGAAATAACTTCTTGAGAAGAAGAACATATGTATGGAGATGTCACAATAAAACTCATTAAATTTTACAAGTCATATGTTGTAATAGAAATAAGACTAGGTGGGAGGATAAAAATTATACTAATGATACCCATGTAGTTCATAATGGAGGGAGTCAGCCATGAGGTACAACAGTTAATGGGAACCTTTACCTATACAGTAAGGTGAACAAGAATGGATGGTGCACTTTGTCTCAGCTAACATGGAAACTAAACATGACACAGTCACTGTCACTAGTGACAGTTCTCTATAATAATAGCTCCTACATGGGAAAGGCCAAGTCCCCTAGAAGTGTAGAGTTCTGTGCTACCCTCTGGTTATACAACCACTAAACCAAAATGTATCCTGACCATATTGTGAGTTCTGAGAATGGAGCTTAAGAGCAGAGTACTCCCCTTACATGTATGTATGTGTTCAATCTAACACACACACACACACACACACACCACATTAAAAGCCTAGGGATAGTGATTAAATGCTTATTTTACGAGTTTAAGATCTAAATTAGATCCCCAGCACTCACAGAAAAGCCAAGTATGCCAGGACTTGCCTATGACCCCAGGGCTGGGGGATCGGGAGGAAGGAAACAGAAGAACCTGGGCTTTACTGGCCAAGCAATCTAGCCAAATTTGTGAGTTCTAGGTCACAAAGAGACTTGGTCTCAAAAAATAAGATGAACAACAATAGACCTGCCAGCATGGAAAGGGGAAATCTCACAGACTGCAATTCCTAGCAGGCACCTAAGGAATCCTGAAAGCAGGTGAAATAGTCTTCCGCAGGAATGAGTACAATAATTGTTTATCCAGGTGGTCAGCTCTGAAATCATGCAGATAATTAACACTAACTGGACTGACCAGTACATGTGTGTGTATTCATACATACTCATATATATGAATATATGTTCATATGAATATAGGTTGGAGGGAGGAAAAGGAACTGGGAAAGTGATATAATTATTTAAATAGAACAAACAAAAATACGATGGAGAGAAATTTAGGAAAATTCATGATGTTAACTTTTGGTATACATGCATATACACATACAGTAAAATAATCCAGGTTACATAAGTTGTTACTCTGGACAAGCTTATTACAAAGTTCAAGTAGCTAGAGATCAAGGGGTAAATGGATAATGGAATTGGGACAGCAATAAAAGATATTTATGAGGGTCTTGTAGATGGCTGAATTGTTTCTTTGAGCACCTTTCTACTTCTTGTTGGCTTCTGCACTTATTATGTATATTTATTGTCCTTACAGACTGTGTCTATATGTGTTTGTCTGTGTGTGTGTGTGTATATATACACATATATATGTATATATGTATACATATATATACACAAATGTATAGAAATATAATATGCTAATATAAAATTTTAACGAGTATAAATATAGATTCAAAACTGAATCTAAGTATCAGCTGAATGCTATTTATGTATTCATATTAAAAATAAAATATGGATATAACAGCATATATAAACACTTAGAATTTACTATAGTAAATACTTACCAAGTGAAGTCTTTATATATAAAGTCAATACAGGATGATTTTGTTGTAAAAAAGATTCTGCGCAAAGACAGTGTGAATAGATTGTGAGACAAGAGGTAAAAAAGCAGAACTAGTTGTTTACTCCTTGGATGTTCCCAAGATAACCATGATTGGAGATGAGCCAACCCTAGGAATGTGGCCCTTAAAGTACCCTTTATGGTACTGATTGATATATTGTGAGATACGGCTGGAGCAACGAACCATGTTGTACCAGTTTTTCAAGACTTCTTTTTACAACAATCTAGCTAGATGATATGCACCTGGTTTCAGTGTCTGGGTCCTGCGTTTCTGACAGCATGCTCCAGCTGCAACATGGCTGATCCTAGCTACCACCCCTCCCCAATCCTACCATTTGAGTCTGGGACTCTGATACTCAGTTCCTTAGGTAGAGCTATACCCTTCTCTACAGCTTGCTGTTAGAAAAAGCAACACAGAGTCCTCATGGACGAAGAAGGGCTAAGCTGTATTCATATCTTAAAATTTGTCCTTGGAGCTGGGATATTGGCTCATGCCTATGATCTCAGAATTTGGAAGGTTGAGGCAAGAAGGTCACTGAATGTCTGAGGCCAGCCTGCCTACATAGTGGGTTCCAAACAAGCCTGGGCTACAATGTGAGAGCTTGCTTCAAAATAATTTCAGTATAGTATTATCTAGAATATTTTCAATCACAGTCTATTAGTTAAATTAACTGAAAAATCCATTAGCTTCTTACATTTTGTGCCCTTACTTTTCTATCAAATCTATCATCTGTCTATATGCTTTTATGTATATTTGTGATTGGTGTGTTTACACTTATGTTCTTGCCTAAATTTGAGAATTGTTCAGGGCTTTTTACAAAACCATGAGAATTTTGGCTCTTACATGGAGTAAGTTAAACTTGTCTAAATGAGCCCTATCTTTATAGTCTCCTGCCTTTCTCACAGATTGAAAAGAAACTCAAATAACAAGTCTCTGAATTATAATATATTCATGCACTCTAATTTTATAGTTGTATCACTCTTATTGGTTTGTCATTGTTGTTTTTGGAGCTGGGTTTCAGTTTTGCTAACATGTTTCGGTTTGGTTTGGTTTGGTTTGGTTTGGTTTGGTTTGGTTTGGTTTGGTTTTGCCACTGTGACAAAGTGCTTGAGAAAATGTAAAATAGGGTAAGTTTGTGATGGCTCACAGAGTTCAGAGTTCGGTCCACCACCAATTTACCCAGTCACTTGGGGCTGGCTAAAGCGTCACAGCAGACCATACAGCTATGAAGAGTAATTACTCACCCTGCTGTGGTCATCAAGACAAGACAAGACAAGACAGGAAAGGGTGGGGTCCCAACATCCTTTTCAAGGCGACACCGTCAATACTAGACCCACTGCCTAAAGTTCCTATTACTTTGTAGTACTGCCAAAGACTGGCAAAAACACCCCTATAATATGAGCCTTCGGAAACATTTAAGTCACACAGCATAACAGTTACCCAAGGTAGTGATGAACTTTTGACCCAAGCAATCCTTTCATCTCAGCTGTGCGCAAAGGTTGGGATGAGAGCCAGACATAACCATACCCAGATGATATCACAATCCTTTCCCCAAAGTTCATGCTACATAATTGGCAAATAAAATTGTATACAAAATGTTCCCTGTGGTGATTTGATATGCTATACATTGTGCAATAATTGCTATAGCTAATTTATTGACTCTGTCTTTTGCCAGGTAGAGTTAGCTCTGTGTGTGTTGAGATTCGTCCATTTTTGTACAGAGATGACACTTAAGTGCTACTATCCTAGCGAATTTCGTGTAAATGATTTTGAATAGTAGAATTACAGAATTTTCTTCTCTTTGTAAAAAAGTTAATCTCATAGAAGCAGAGAGCAGGACAGCACGTACCAGGGTTGTGAAAAGGGGAAATGTTTGCTAGGGACTAGAGTTGATTCAGAGGTACAAATTATAGTCATACCACGATTTCTAAAGGTGCTGATTGTATTTCTTTGAAAAGACAATAATCTTAGTTGTAACATATCTTTTGGCCAATTTCCCTTTTTTTCACAATTCTTCCTTTCAGTACAGTTCCTTATACTGTTAATGGTGGCCATCTTTATGTGAATGTTCTATGTTCCTCTTTATCCCTGTCTCCAGGGTTTTTAGATATATGGGAACCTGTTTAATCACTTGCTTCTCCTCTCTTATAAGGGACACTTTTTTCCTTAAAGTTGCTTCTTTATGTTATGTTTTTTTAATTAAAGATACATTTTTCATACTATAGGAACTCTCTTATTATGCATAAGTATTATGCATAGGTTTTCAATGAACTTTCATTTTCAACGCCTTTCATTTCTGATGCCTAAGCTGCCACATAGCACAAACATTGCATTTGCTCACAGGAAGGTATCCTGGGGAAAGAATCCTCTAGATCTATATTTTCTAAAAATGTTGAACATCATTTTTATAAACTCTGAGCCAATATTACGATTTTTTTAATCTTCATTCTTGGAAAATGTGCTATATTTTTAGCTTATAATAAAATGTTTGGTTTTTTTTAAAGGCATGACTCGTGTGCAGACAAATCTCATTTGTTTATGTTATTCCCTTTCTTGTATACTCTAGCAACATTAAGTAATTAGTCTAACTCTATAAAGTTGTTTGTGTATACTTCTGTTACACTGAATGTAAAATGTCCTATGACCAAACCCATTTTACATTTTACATAATGTGGTATAAATATACAGATGAACTAAATAGAATATCTTGTGTTCACTACAAGTTTAAAATTGAAAATTATAATAACTAATTAAAAATTGGTTTGACTTTATTTTCGGCTTCCTCCCCCACACCCACCTTGTAAATGCTCTGAACTGAAACAGCAACAACAACTGAAAACTGTGTAGCTGATAGCTTCAGTTACTGGCACTGTCAAAGCCTTTCATTGGTTGGAAGGATGACATTAAGCTTCTGTTAAGAAAATTGGCATACACACAAAAAAGCAGGGTTTTTTTCAATTCTCAACTCTGTTGTCAAATATTCTTAAACCAGATATGATTTAGGACTGAGAAGGAGGGGAGAGGCTGTTAGTATAAACACCTACTTAAACTATTTCTCAAATCACAATGTAGAGCGATTTAGAAATGATTTAAGAAAGAATAATAGTGACTTTGAGGGTTCCTTTCCTTGTTTCTTTCCTTTGTCTTCTTCATGAGGTATACAAAGATTTTTAAAGGCTTCTCGGGTGCACAATGGAGGCAGTGTACTGTGTGGGGAGATCCTGAGCTTTAAAGTCAGGTACAACCTGGGGTGAAACAGAATCGGCCGCAACTAGCCACCTGCCTGGACTTTAGTCAAGCTTCAGAACACACTTGACTTGTCTATAAAACTTGCATATTAAAATACCTATTTCACAAGTTAGTTAATGATTATACGTGATGACACAGGTAAAAAATCTTTGAGCTGAACCTGATAATGTAGTTGGGGCCCAGTAAATGCTCTTTAAAAATTTCTTTCTCCAGATGTTTGGAAAAAGAGGCTTTTAATGACTAAAACTGAGAAATGTCTTGTTTGAGAAATCTGTGAAAGTATATATATTTTAAAGTTAAATATTCTCTGAACAGTGTGTAGCCACTTATGAGAATTTTAAAAAAACAAATCATTAAGGCCCAGTCCTGTAGCTACTAACAATTTAGTAGAATAAAGATTAAAAACAACAACAACAACATACTTATAGGACATAGAGTGCTCTTCTAAGACTATTTGTATTACTTCTTTGAGAATTTCATACAATGAATTTTAAGATTTTCATCCTATAAGTCTCTCCCAACCTTCCTACTCCCTACCAATTTTGTGTTCTCTCTCTCTCTTTTACCCACTGAGTCCAGTTTGCACTGCCTATATATCATGGGTGTAGGATAAGCCTCTAGAGCAAGATTCTCAACCTGCGGGAACTGCTGAGGGACCCTTTGCCATTGAGCAACCCTTTCACAGGGGTCCCTTAAAACCATTGGAAAACACAAATTATCCATTACTATTCATAAGAGTAGGAAAATTCCAGTTAGAAATTAGCAACTAAAATAATTTTCTGGTTGGGGGTCACCACCACATGAGGAACTGTATTGAAGGGTCACAGCATGAGGAAGGTTGAGAACCACTGCTGTAGAGCATAGGTCATCTATGAGGAGCCACACCCTTAAAGAAAGCTGACGCTCCTTCCCCTTGCTCCCATCAACTATAAATAGCTCCTCAACTAAGAACTTCCATGCAGGAATGTTGACTGGTTTTATCGTATGCAAGCAACCACAGGTGCTGTGAGTTCATGAGTTCAGTGGTCATCTTGTGTTCTGAAGACATTTTGTGCTGGCCATCTCTGACCTCTAGCTTTTACAGTCTTTCTGCTGTGTTCTCTGAGAGAGGTCCCTGGGCTCTGACAGGGGTGATAGAGATGTCCCACTTGTGGCTGAGCACTCCACTGACATTTATTCTTTGCATTTTGACTGTTTGCGAGTTTCTCCATTTACCACCATCCACTCACAAAGAAATTTCTCTGGAATAAACTATAAATTACTATTTGAACTATCATGCTGTCTTTATATGTTGAGGTCTTTTAGAGATCTTCTGTAAACAAGTTTCTTATTTAATAATTTGGCATTTGCAATTAGGTCATGTGTGTGTGTGTGTGTGTGTGTGTGTGTGTGTGTGTGTATTTTACACCCATCACCTATTTTTGGCTTGGTATTAATACAAGCTCTTTTGTTTCTTGGGAATAGATTCATACATGGCATATAACTTTGCCTTTAAGCATAAACCTCAAGTTAATTTGTGTTACAAGTGTAGCTACAATGAAGGAAAATTCAGTGTTTGGCGTTCATTGCTAGTAAATGTATAAGTGTTTTCATGGGAAATTCGGGGATGAAAGCTTGTTTAGAGGCTCCACCAGGGGGAGGACAGCTACTCATATACCCTGGGAAAGAATGCTCCTCCTCTATAAAGGAAGGTTGTCCTCCTCAACCAAGCATGAAGCCTTGGGTGAGACACACACAGACTGGGAAGGTTGAAAGGGACACCAACCTAGCCAGCCAGATTAGCTGAGTCAACTTTGGTGATGAACAGGGCGAAAGATGTTGCAACCAGATCACCCTTCCATCTCAGAGTATAGACACTTAATCAAGTAAATGTACTAGAGAAATAGCACTTCCTAATCAGCACATTAGGAATTAGCCACTTGACTATAGAGTTTGCTGCTTAAACTTCAGTGAGAAATGCTTTAAAGACAGGTAAGAAACGGATTTACAAAGATATATTTCTGGGTGTACTGTATTGCTTTCTCTGTTCTGTTTCTTTTTCTATTGCACTTTTCCCTCAATGTCTTATTAGCTACTGATCTATGTGATAAGAAAGTACTGACACTTAGAAATATGAGCCACAGTCAGGCATGTGGGTCCCAGTTGTTCAGTGAAAGGAACATAGACTGAAAATATATCAGAAAATAGCTGAATTATAGATGGTTTTATTGGCCTGGATTCCAAGAATATAATCATCAAGTTCTATTATTCTAACTTTTACTTTGGCTTTCATTAGCATCATCATTAGTTATTTCTACTAATCTATATTTCCTGGTCAGGAAGCAATCTTAAAGAGATTTTTGCTGTTTTTATGATAGAGGAAAAATGGTTTGGCTAGTAATTTTATTAGCTTAAAGTCAAATGCCTTTCAAAAATGATATATAAGATATAGCTTTAGGCATTGAGGGCATTATTTACATGCCCATTTTATGGATTATTTTCTTCCAAAACATATTTGTCAGAAATATTTATGTCAGGAATAAAATGTCTGTTTTACCTAGATCCAGTGATATTTATGAGTGATAGTTTATATTTGGCTTTACTAAATATTTTGAGTATCTGTGATATGTCAAACACTATGTTAGATATTTTATTTGCATTATATCTAATTCTTATGTAACCTATGTTTCATCTGGAAACCCTGCTGGGGAACAGACCCTGCGTAGAAGGGAGGGAAAACACTCTTTTTACGTTCTCATAATGAACTTGGGTTCTCAACACCCATTGTTTGATGAATTTCTGTTAAGTATATTCATTTTACAATTCAAAATAAGATTTCAATTCAAAATATGATTTTGTATCATCTGTCTTTCTACAATAATCTTGAATCCACACAGCATCTACCCTGATGTAAAACCTACCTCAAGTTTAGATTACACATACAATATGTTCACCTGAGACATTCTTATATAGACTAGAGACATTTTCTCTTGAAAGAAAAGGAAGGATTTATTTGCAACATTACACCAAATTAACACCAAATATCTTATATATTTCCTGTGGCCAATTCAAACTGCACAAAAGAATGACAAACTCTCAATGACTTACTTCTTTCTAATTTTTCTTAACTTCTTGGGTCATCTCATTTCATGATATGATTTATGACTCGGTTGGGCAGAATTGCTCAACTCTCTATGTGAGCTTTTGTTTGATGTTGAATACAAAAAATTGTGGTACATTTACACAATGGAATACTACTCAGCAATTAAAATCAAGGAAATCATGAAATTTTCAGGCAAATAGTGGGAACTAGAAAAGATCATCCGAGTGAGGTATCCCAGAAACAAAAAGACACATGCGGTATATACTCACTTATAGGTGGATATTAGACATATAATAAAGGAAAAACATACTAAAATCTGTACACCTAAAGAAGATAAGAAAGAAGGAGGACCCTGGGTAAAGATGATTAGTCTTCACTGAAACAGGTAAATGGCATGGACATCGGAACAGGACAGGAACTCTAATGAATAAAAATATAAATAAAATTTTTAAAAAAGGAAAAAGAAAAACAGACTCATCTTAGATATGTATGCAGTGATACAACTCCAAATCCCTCCTCTTTCCTAGACAATACCGGTTATAATCAGTGAGTTTTTCTAATATTGAATATGTAAGGGTTGCTATAGTCCTCATTTTATAGAAAAGTAAGCTCAATAATTCAGTGACTTGTTAGTGTCATTCTTTGGTCAGTGACAAAATAGGATTTTGAATATAAGTCAATTCGGATTCAAATTCTGTGTACTTTTGTTCACACAGTACCCATTTCAGAAAATAAATTGGAGAAGGTATACTTTAATGTCCTCTGAGCTTGAAAATAGCAAAATTGCTTCAAAAATTCATAGCATCTGAATCCATTTGGAAGAGTAATATATTATATATAGTAATATATCACATATTGTAACCTAAATTTTTCTTTAGATGGTAGCTTTTAGTGATATATATTAAATCGTCATACCATTTTCAATCATACCTCTTTTAAACGCTGTTTTTACCATGGTCCCAGGGATGCTGTTTTTAAGAGTAGAGAAACACAGTAAGTAAGTTTCCTTAATTTGAGAATTTAAGGTCCATTCTACTTGAGGAAACTAATGTCTGGTATTATAAATCTGGCCAAGAACGTAGGGGATGTACCTATTACTAGTATTTTGCTAATTTGACTTAGTATCAAACTGCCTTCTAATTCATATGTCTGTACCCATAGATTAGTGCAATTTTCAGTCCCCATCAGAGAAGCGTCTTTGTGCAGTGGGCAGGAGTAACCATTGAAACTCACAACTGGTCAAAGTAGAAAGGGTAGTCACCCATAAATGGGACGTCTATATCACACTGCCTATCCCCAGGGCTCAGGGAATATCTTAGAAGACTGAAGCAGAAAAAATTGTAAGGGCCAGATGTTACAGAGGACTGGAGCAAAACAGCATCTTCTGATATGCTAGGACCACAGTAATCATGAGCTCACATCAACTGTGATTATCTGCACAAGACCTGTACAAAAGCAAACCATTCAGCATTCCTGCATGGAGGAGGAGGGGCTGAAAACCTCTACCGCTCCTTGAACTATTAACAGTTGATGGGTACTTGGAATTGAAAGTCAGCTCTCTTTACTGGTGTGCGCTTAGGATATGGGCCATGCTCTAGTGCACTGGTTCTCAGCCTACAGGTTACAACTCCTGTGGGGGTTGCATATAAGTTATCTATTTACATTAGGGTTCATAACTAACAAAATTACAGTTATGAAGTAGCAATAAATAATGTTATGGCTGGGGGCCACCACAACATGAGTTGCTGTATTAAAGGGCCGCAACATTAAGAAACTTGAGAACCACCACACTAGTGGATGGCCCTACACAGCTATGAATATATAGGCAGCAAAAAATTGACTCAGTGGGCTATAAGAAAAAGTTTCAACAATTTGGAAGATCCTGCTTGATATCAGATAAATGAGTCATGTATTATGGTTAATTAATTTTGTGTGTGTGCCAAGAAGCTATTTGCAATTGATACCTGCAGAGAAAGAGAAAACCAGTTTCTTCCACTAGAGTGTCAATGGGTGTATCAACCACACTCAAGAGCAGGCCCCAAACCAGGAGTAGATAACTAAAACAAAACAGACTCCATGTTTTTGTTTTGTTTTGTGCACTTTTGTTTTGATTTTTCCCCTTACTGCATTATTATTTTATTGTTTTTACTTTTTGTGTTGCTTTGTTTTTGTTTTGTCTTAAGAGAGAGGGGAGAATGACAAAGTGACAGAGAGGGAGAGAAAGAACATGAAGTTAGATGGGAGAAAGGTTTGAAGGCTCTGAGAGAAGTTCAAGGAAAGAAAAGAATATGAACAAAATATATGTATAAAAACTTTTAAATTAAAAATGTGTGTGTGCATTTATTTGTACATGCATGTGGAAGCCAGAGGTCAAAAGCCAGATCAAAGAAAAATGTCTTCCTCAGTTGCTCTCCACCTTTCTTTCTGATACAGAGTCTTTCACTAAATCTGGAGCTCACTAAATTAACTAGACTCACTAGCTAGCAAGGCTCAGGATCCCCCTGTTTCAACTACATAATGCTGGGATTGGAGTCATGCATTATGGGGTCTACTTTTACGGGGGTGCTTGGCATCAAACTTAGATCTTTAATACTTGCATAATAAGCACTTTACCGACAGAGCCATTTCCCCAGACACATATGGTAATCTAAAATTGTATTTAGATAGTAGCTTTTCCTGATATATATTAAATTCTCATACCAATTTTAATTGTACCTCTTTTAAAAATATGTTTTCTAATATATTTTTTATTACAGAGGCAGTTAAAGGCAGATGCCAAAAAAGCTATTGGAAGGCTTCAGCTGCGTACTTTGAAACAAGGAGACAAGGTACTTCTATTACTTTTAAAGCAATAGTACCAGACCATTGTTTAAACCAAACACCCTTCTCCAATTATCATTTTGTTGCCACTTATATATGTCATTGAATATTAAAATTATATTCAGCCTACAATTAGACTGTACAAGGGCTCTCAACTGTACCTACATACCAATCACTGGCACTTGTGTATGTCACTTTTTATGCTAGAGAGAAATTGCAGATATGGAAAGTTTGAGAATGAGATCATCCAGGATTATTTAGATAAGTTCTAAACATGATCAGAATCCTTGTAAGCTGAGGAGAGGAGGTTTGACCACCATACATAGCAGCATTGCAATGGAATAAAAAGGTGAAATGATTCAAGGAAAAGCCCATGAAAAAGGAAATGCAGGAATTCTCTAGAAATTAGAAAAATTAATTTCAGGCATGTTCCTAGAAGTTCAAAGAAGGATTTGCCAACAACTCAGTTACTTCTTGACCTCCACAAAAGATAATAAGCCATGCTACTGTAAGTTGCTAAGTGGTGGTAATTTGCAATAGCAATGATATGAAAATAATTCAGTGTTTCAGTACAACTTTGAAGGTTCATTTTAGATTTTTAACATTGAGATTTTGAAAGTGCATTGATGAGAAAAGACATCATAAAAAAACAGGAGGACTTAGAGCAATAAGTTTTCTATAACACCATCAGAAGCATTAGGTTCTCAGATATAAATATTCAAAATATATACAAGATATATATGTATATGTTAAAATTTGCACAACACCAATAAAAGAAATTGTGGGAGCTGAAGATTACAGCTCAGTGGTACTATTCAGTGAAACTAGCACCCTTGCAGTTTTGAGTTAAAGCATACGTATGGAGAAAAAATCAAAGAAAGTCTAAATTCTAAAGAAATGGAGATATGTATCATGTTTGTGGATGAAAAAATTCATTGTTATGTGTCAGTTCATCTTAAACTATCTTATGGGTTAGATACAGTTTCCACAAAATTTTTCATGAGATAGTATTAGAAAAGCTCAAGAACTAGTATAATCAAAAAAATTTGATGAAGAAGAACTGTAGAAGTTGAATGTCACTGCTCTAGAGGTGCTGGGACCTGGGAGAATAGTGCCAATAATGTGGACTAAAGTCTTATGCAATAGCCAGCTTTATTCCGGGAACCAGACAGTTTATATTCTGAGGGTTAAGAATAATCAGATGAGAAAAGTTTTCATGTTTTCAAGCTGTATACAATCACAAGGACAAACCATACACGGCAAAAACACATTTTCTGTGGAGTCATATAAATATTTAATTGAAAAACAGCAGCAAGCAATAATGAGTAATCTGAAATAAATTTACTCCTATCTGCTACACCTGGGAGGAACATGGAAACACATTCCAAGAACAATTTTGTATGTTGAAGAATCTGAGGTCACCACTTGTCTTGTTTTTTTGGAGTGTTCTCATAAGCACTCAGAGTTCTTGCATTCCTGGGTTGTGTTGGACAGTGCTGGTACATGCTTTCAATTCCAGCACCCAAAAAAGCTGAAGTAGAAGGACTGCAAATTCAAGTGCAGCCTGGGGTACATCTGGTCTCAATATAAGGGAGGGGGGATAAAAAAAGAACAACTTCGGATAGTAATTCACACACTCCCAATTTTCAGATTTATTTTAAGATTGTATCTGTGGGAGTGTAGAAATGCTAGACAAATAAATGAATGAACAGTATATAATTCAGAAATGGAACAACAGATGCACGAGCAATTTTATTTTTTATGAAGATACAAAGGTATTGAAGCAAGAACTTTATGCACTGATTAAAACACTAAACCAAAAGCAACTTGGGGGCTAAAGGGTTTACTTCAGTTTGTAGTTCTACGTGACAGTCCATCACTGAGAGAAGTCAAGGCAGCAATTCAAACAAGACAGGAACCTGGAGGCAGAAACTGATACAGATGTCATGGAGGAGCACTACTTACCTGCTTGCTTCCTCATAGCTTGCTCAACATGTGTTATTATAATGCGCAGGACTATGAGCCCAGGGTGATACCACCCACAGTGAGCTGTACTCACCTATATCAACCATCAATCAAGGAAGTGCACCACTGAAAGACTCTACCCAGCAGTGTATCAAAGCAGAGGCTGAGACTCATAAACAAACTTTGGGCAGAGTGCAGGGAATGAAAGAAGGGAGAGACAGAAAGACCTGGAGGGAACGGGAGTTCCACAAGGAGACCAACAGAACCAAAAACAAAACAAAACAAAACAAAAAAAACCTGTGCCCAGAGGTCTTTGCCAAAACTGATACTCCAACCAAGGATCATGCATGGAGAGGACCTAATACCCCTGCTCAGAGAAAGCCCATAGGCTGATCAGTCTCCAAGTGGGTTCCCAGTAAGGGGAACAGGGACTGTCTCTGACATGAACTCAGTGGCTGGCTCTTTGATCACCTACCCCAGGGGGCTGCAGCCTTGCCAGGCCACAGAGGAAGAGGATGCAACCAGTCCTGAAGAGACCTGATAGGCTAGGGTCAGATAGAAGGGGAGAAGGTCCATCCCTGTAAGTGGACTAGGGAAAGGGCATAGGGGGAGAAGAGAGAGGGAGGGTGGGACTGGGAAGAGATGAGGGAGGGGGCTACAGCCAGGATACAAAGCGAATAAATTGTAATAAATAATAAATTAATTGGAAAAAAGAAAGAAAGTGCACCTCAGGCCAATCTGGTGAGACCATTTTCTCATTTGAGGTTTTTTTTTTTCCAAAATGTCTCTTGTGTCAAGTTGATTAAAAAATAACTAGCCAGCATAGTATCTGTCTTTTTAAATACCTTCATTCTCCATTCATTTAGTGTAAATATCAACTAAAAACATTAGAGGCCTAAATATAAAATCCATAGCTGTCAATTCTTTAGACGTCTTTAGAAAAAAATAATGCATGATGTGGGATATATTAATAGTTTAAATATTAATAGTTTTTGTGCATGACACCAAAAACAAGTCCAGAGAGAAAATGTGAATTTTGAATTTCAAAGTTTGAGAATGTCTGTTCTTCTTAAGAGCACTGGTTACTCTTTCAGAGGACCCAGGTTCAATTTCTGATGCTCATGTGGTGGTTCACAACCAAATGTAACTCCAGTTTCAGGGGATCTTATGCCCTCTTCTGGCTTCTGTAGGGGCCAGACATGTACTTGGTGCACAGACATACAAGAAGGCACATACATACAAAGTAAAATAACATTAAATTTAAAAGCATCTCTATTCTTGGTGGACATGGTGGAGCACATCCTTTAACCTTAGAACTTTGGAGGCATAGGCATCTATGAGTGTGAGGCCAGTCTGGTCTACACAACAAATTCCCAGGGTTACGTAGTGAGACCGAGTATCAACTAAACAAACAAACAAAGAAATATATCTCTGTTATTTGGAAGACAGTTTTTAAAGAAGGAAAATACAAGGTTCAGTCTTGAAGAAAATATTTTCAAATCACATATTATATTTATTAGACGACTACACTTAGAATACATAGAATTTTCTTGACTCAATAAAAATAGGAGCAGCCAAATAAAAATATAGATGAAAACATGTGATATGATAGCAGAGAAGAGGTTATGGGGGAAGGGGTATAAAGACAAAAGATGGGTCAGGGAGATGGTAGAGAATATGGAAAGAGGAGAATCAACAACAACAAAATTTAAAATTCCACATTGACAGGGCAGAAGAGATGACTCGGTGGCTGCTCTTCCAGAGTACCTGTTCAATTTCCAGCATGTACCTGGTGATTCACAATCATCTCTAACTCCATTCCCAGTTGTCCAATGCCCTCTTCTGGCCTCCGCAGGCACTGTATGCACACGGTGTACAGACATACATGCAGGCATTCATATACATAAAATAAAATAGGTAACAGAAATTGTAAATGCCATAATGAAACCTAATACACTTTGTGCTAATTACTTTGAATAAACATGGGCTGACAACAAGGTTCAGAGTTCAAGAGCACTTGTTGCTCTTACAGAAGTCCTGGGTTCAGTTCCGAATGCCTACTTGGTAGCTAACTGCAATAACAATATTTCTTAAATATTAATTAATATAGTCAGTATGCTAAATAGATGTTTGGTCAAAGGAACATATGGCTGAGAAGTATACAAAAGGATCCTCAATATCACTGGTCATTAGGGAAGTAGAAAGTTAGAGCCACATGCAATGCCAGTACACAGTCATTACACTGGCTAAAAGTAATAACAACTGGAAAAGCCAAGACCTGGTGAATATGTACAGCCTCTGAAATTCTTATGTATCTTCAGACGACAGTGCTAAATGATTATGACCACCCTGCAAAACAGATTAGCAATTCCTTATGAAGCTAAAAATACACTTACCATACTAGATGTTCACTGTGAAGGAAGGAAACCCCTATATTCCCATTAAATTCCTAAACATAGTTATTAGAAATTGTCTAAGCTGGAAAGAATCCAAACTCCTATAAAATTTAATAATAAAAGGATAGGAGACTCCTGCTGCTACCTACAAATAACATACATGAATGTCAAAGGCCTCATGATTAGTGAAGGAATCGAGACTCAAAAGCTAGATAATACGTGATTCAATTTACATGGCATTACTTAAAAAAGATATAGGAATTGAAAATAAACCAGTGATGAGCAGAGTTTGTGAATGAGAGGAAGGCTAAGTTATTAAGGGGATATGGATGATTTTTTTTGTGTGTGTGTAAGGTCAGTATTCTATACCTTGATTGTGGTGAGAATTAGATTACTAGTGTTTCAGAACATAAAGAACTAAATGAATGAATTTTACTATATGTAAATTATACCTTTTTAAGAGAAAACATAACAGTAAACTTGCAGACGGCTTTCTACGAATTCTAAAGTCAAGAAAAAGAGTTGAAGTCACTACTTAATGTTTTACTTTGTCCCTTCTCCATTTAGTTAACTTCATTACTTTACCTCTTCAAAGCCTCAATAAATTTAAAGCGCCCATTGAAACTTTACAGCTGCATGCTTGTTAATAAGAAGTTTCGCCTTCTCTAGGTATTTCTAGGTATTAAATGCATATACTGGCTATCTCTGAAGTTTAATTTACTCTTCCATGTTTGAGTAACAATAACTATTTATTCATAGGAAATTGGCCCTGATGGAGATAGCTGTGCTGTATGTATTGAGCTCTATAAACCAAATGATTTGGTGCGCATCCTAACCTGCAAGTAAGTGTTATCTTCTTTCATATCTGTAAAGATAACTTACACGAAATTAACATGACAAAGGAAAACTATTTTGAATGCTTCCAAATTGATATAACACTAAATTGAATTATAGTTTCCAAAATCCAGTAAAATTTGTTTTCAACAGTTTGTTTCCTCTACAGAAAACTAAAAGACCTTCTAAGTAGAATGTGTGTGTGTTTAGTACTTGATTATTTAAAATTCATTCTAACATTCCTATTGAAAAAAATTAAATTCAACTTAGTGCCATATTTTGAAGTCCTTACTCTTTAGGTGTTTTTTTAAAAAAATTGCTCCTCTCAGGAAGGTTATTTATTCTTAACATGTAGCCCATCAACTAATAAATAGTGGTATTCTTGGAGCACATTTCATTGCCTAAAGCATCAATAATATGTTGTACACAGTACTACATCATTCTGTTACTTAGAAGGATGATTTCATTTTAGAGCTAGGGAACTGAATATTTTAATATTGTAGCATTTTAAATACCTATCAACAGATTTAAGTCAGGTAACATTAGCCATTTTCAAATTATGCATACTAAAAGTAGCTTCTCAAAGCGAGAGTAATGGAGCTTCTATATTTAAGAACTCTATATTATGAAATCTCCAAGATCTATTCTTGTAGCTCTTTTATAGATGCCATGTTTACAAGGGGGAAAAAGACATCCATGCAAAGGCTAAGTGTAATCTGTGTGTTTGTGTGTGTGTCTGTGTGCGTGTGAGAGATAGTTGTTGCTGTTTCACATCTTATAGCTATCTTATCTTTTTTTCTAAATTATCTTTTCTTCTTCATTAGTCATATTTTCCATAAGACATGTGTGGACCCATGGCTTTTAGAACACAGGACTTGCCCCATGTGCAAGTGTGACATTCTCAAAGCTCTGGGAATTGAGGTAAACATTGCTATATTCATCCTATGAAAGAACTTCAGCAGTGTGGTATTTATATTTCTGAGAATTCATGAAAATAATATCCTTATCTATCTGGGTAGGTAATGTGAAAATCGTATAGTTTATACCTAAAAATAGACATTTCTTTCATAAACACAGGGAGATTCCTACCATCTTGGACGTAAATCATTTTCCTTTTTCTCCAATGTACTTATTATTTGGATCAAAGTTAGAACTGATAACTACACAAACTTACTATCTTCTTTTCTGTTTTATCTCTTTCATTATTGCATAGTTACAAAATTTATCATTAGGTGACTATGATAGTCTAAGAAAGCATAATAAAATTTTAATTTGTATTTGGTAAATGAGAAAACTTATCTTCAAGATACAATAAATATCAACTCAATGGAATCTTTTTAACTTAACACAAATATTCAGATGAGAGCAATTCACAGTTCTTTTTTGGGACAGAATAATATATATTAATGTATAATGAGTGCTGACTTTGTAACAGCCATTGTACCCCATTGGTAGAGCCAATTTCTACCCCAGCTACTATGACTAGTCCAGCAAGAGATTTCTGTGATTATGAAAATGGGTTAGAGATTTATGAGGCTAAGAAATATTGTTCTGAATTATCACCAATGAAAATATACTCATGCCAATGTAATGCAGGTACTCTGAATGTGTTAATTTGTTCAAATGCTTTCCAAAGGTGGATCTTGAAGATGGATCGGTGTCTTTACAAGTTCCTGTTTCTAATGAACCATCTAATACTGCTTCTCCCCATGAAGAGGACAATCGCAGTGAGACTGCTTCATCTGGATACGCTTCAGTACAGGGAGTGGATGAGCCGCCTCTGGATGAACACGTGCAATCAGCAAGTAAGCACAGTACTGAAGGACAGTGAGCTCATCACAAGTAATCCTGTGTGCACCACACATCTGGCCTTGTGTTCTTGCTTTTTAATAGTTGTTCCATTTATCCATTATGTCATTTTGAGTTTTTTCTACTTAAAATGGCACAATAAAAGACGCATTCCTGCCATAAAGTATATCCATATTCAAAGAGTACATATATACTCAGATTACATGCAGGAGTTATTGGGATTATTCACAAAAGAAGAGTTTTGTTGGAAAGCTGCTGTCTCGGCCATTTAAATGTTAGCTCATTATAAGTCGAAAGAGAAACTTAAACATTAGAAGATATTGTTTGTTACAGATAAAACATAGGATAAATGAATCCTGAAATAATAGAATTTGGTTTACTAAAGCTAGATTATGCCTATTTTCTCTGGAATCCATCTTGCAGATTGGAAACTAGGTTTAACAATGGTATGTGCTGCCACCTGTTGACTTTTTCAAGACATGAATAAATTGATAGAAATAAAGATTAAATATATTGCTTTTGGAATTCAATACATGCTAGATAGTATGTAGAGAAATGGGAACCCTCCTCCGTTGCTGGTGGGAATGTAAACTTGTACAACTTGTATAACCACTTTGGAAATCAATCTGGTGCTTCTCAGACAATTAGGAATAGTGTTACCTCTAGATCCAGCTACCACTCCTAGGCATCTATCTGAAATATGTTCAAGTACACAACAAAGACATTTGCTCAACCATGTTTGTAGCAGCTTTATTCGTAATAGCCAGAACCTAGAAACAACCCAGATGTCCCTTCAACAGAAGAATGGATACAGAAATTGTGGTACATTTTCACAATGGAATACGACTCAGAAATTAAAAACAAGGAATCATGAAGTTTGCAGGCAAATGGTGGGAACTAGAAAAGATCATCCTGAGTGATATATCCCAGAAGCAGAAAGACACACATGGCATATACTCACTTAAAAGTGGATATTAAACATATAATAGAGGATAAACATACTAAAATCTGTACACCTAAAGAAACTAAGCAAGAAGGAGGACCCTGGATAAGATGTTCAATCCTTACTCAGAAAGGCAAATGGGATGGACATCAGAAGAGGGAGAAAACAGGAAACAGGACAGGAACCTACCACAGAGGGCCTCTGAAAGACTTTACCCAGCAAGGTATCAAAACATATACTAAGACTCACAGCCAAACTTTGGGCAGAGTGCAGGGAATCTTATGAAAAAAGGGCAAGATAGTGGGACCTTGAGGGAGCAGAAGTTCCACAAGGAGAGCAACAGAACCAAAATATCTGGGCCCAGGAGTCTTTTCTGAGACTGATACTCCAACCAAGGACTATGCACGGAGATAACCTTGAACCCCTCACAGATGTAGCACACGGCAGCTCGGTGTCCAAGTGGGTTCCTTAATAAGGGGAACAGAAGCTTTCTCTGACATGAACTCAGTGGCTGGCTCTTTGATCACCTCCCCCTGATGGGGGAGCAGCCTTACCAGGCCACAGAGGAAGACAGTGCAGCCACTCCTGATGAGATCTGATAGGTTAGGGTCAGAGGGAAGGGAGGAGGACCTTACCTATCAGTGGACTTGGGGAGGGGAATGGGAGGAGATGAGAGAGAGAGAGCTTGGACTGGGAGGGAATGAGGAAGGGGGTTACAGCTGGGATACAAAGTGAATAAACTCTAATTAATAAAAAAATAAATTTAAAAAAGAAACTAAGTTAAACTTATTGTTTTTGGAATTCATGTGAATTATTATTACACTTTAGTAATTTTACACGAATGGGGAATTTTTAGAATTACTTCTAAGAAATATCCAATCTCCATATAAATTATTATTCCTTTCTCTAACCTCAATATGTTTTCAAGAATATAAATTATTTATGGTGTGTGGGGGGAGTGATCAAAGAAGAACTTAACAGGGTCAAAGTTTTCCCATGTTTTTCTTTTTTCCCCATTCCTCAGTATTTATTTAGCCAAGAGAAATGAGAACCTATGCCCCCACAAAAACTAGTACATGAGTATTTCCAACAGAATTGTTCCTAATAAGACCAAAGTAGAAAGGACTCTTCTGTTAATTGACAAATGAATAAACAAAATTTGATGTATGTGTATAACAGAAGGTGTCAAGTGTGGTGGCAAATATCTTTAATCCCAGCACTTGGGAGGCAGAGGCAGGCTGATCTCTGTAAATTCAAAGCCAGCCCAGTCTACAATTTTGAGTTCCAGGATAGCCAGAGCAACACAGTAAGACCCTGTCTCAAAACAAAACCAAACTAACAAAAAAAAAGACAACCAAAAATGAATGATGTGCAAAGTTTGGTAAGCCATGTTTGTAATAAGCCTGGGTGATACAGTAAGACCTATGTCAATAAATAAGGGGGGGATGCCAGCAAGATGCTTATCCCTAAATTTAATCTCAGTATGCACCTAGTAGAAGGAGAGAACTGACTCCCTTAAGTTTTTTTTTTTTTTTACCTAAATGCATACACAGAGAGAGACACAGAGAGAGAGACACACACACACACACCATAAATAACCATTACAGGCAGGTAGCAGATTCATGGTTCCTAGTGTTGAGGGATGAGGATAAAAAATAAGAAATATTTTTTTTTTCTGGGAGAGACAGAAATGTTCTAAAATTAGGTAGGGGCTGGAGAGATGACTCAGTGTTTAAGAGTTATCATTGCTCTTGCATAGAATCTAAGTTTGGTTCTTAGCATCCATATGAGGATTCATAACCATCTGTAACATCAGTTCCGGGGCATCACATAGCTTCTCTGACCTCTGAGGGCACTATGGTATATATACATACATGTAGGCAAAACATTCATATGCAAAAACTGAACAATTTTAATTTTTTTCAAAATAAAATTAGTTTGTGGTGATGATTGCAAAATTCTGTGTTTATGACAAAAGACATTGAACTATGTATTTAATTTTTGTTTCGAAATTGTTGGGCATGGAAATCAGAGCCTCTTGCATACCACCACTTAGCTACATCCCCAGTTGAATTCATACCGTTAAAAGAATAAATTTTGTGGGATGTGAACTACATTTCCAAAATTATATTACCGAAAATTATATCTGCCTACCTTCAAAGATATCAGAGAGCTGGGAATGTGCTTTTTTAAATGTTTGTGCAGTTTTTGTCTTTTTCAGGCAGGGTCTCCTGTCTCTCGCCTTGCAGCTCTATGTTTTTCTTGGTTTGAAAGTTTTTCCTAAATCCTTACTTTGAAGTAACCTCATTTTAGTGTAAAAGTGGAAGAAACTAATTACCACAATATTTTGTGTACATTTTAGCTTCCTGTGACGTAAACCTTTGTCCTCTGTGGACTTACCGGCATCATAGATAACATATCTGAAGATGTCATGAGTCACATAACCATGTAAAAGCAAACTTCGTATTTCTTGAAATCTAATTTCCATACATTTCTTTTAGTACACTCATAGGAATCTTAACTATCTGTGGATTGTTATACCTGTAATACTGAGTCATTGTTCCTTTGTCATTATTATTTTGTGTTCCCATAATGGTGTGGTAATAGAATTCGGTGAAGACAAAACATAATTTTAATTTGTGCTAGTTTTTTATATAAAACTCTATCCTACTTAATTGTGTTC
The DNA here is from genome assembly GCA_028658305.1 of Pachyuromys duprasi. Classification (NCBI taxonomy): domain Eukaryota; kingdom Metazoa; phylum Chordata; class Mammalia; order Rodentia; family Muridae; genus Pachyuromys; species Pachyuromys duprasi. The sequence goes on along the minus strand of CM053742.1, from coordinate 55,188,059 downwards.
AGTTCTTGTGGGGGTTGCTTAGGATGGTGGAGAAGCAGAAGAGACTATACAAGTTATCTGAATGGCAAATGAACTAATGACCCATGCTCTTCTTGAATTCTTATGTGGGTGAATGGTAGTGACATCCACATTGAGGCCTTACGGATTCTTCTTCCCTAGATTCCCTCTTTCCTGTTGGTGCATTATATTTTCTTAGTTCTGCTGCAGTTTGAGTTCCTTGCTTTTCTCTATGCCATATTTCCATTCATCCTTTCGAAATCTAACGCTGACTGTCCTTCAAAGGGCTCCCTGACTCTTTGAGAGGCCTTTATTGAACTTGAATATCCACAGCCATAAATTTGTATTGATGCATTTAGGGAACTAAATTGTATCATATAGTCTTTAGAGCCTCTAAAGCATCTTATATTAACCTGTTTTCTACTCAGCACGTCCTGTTACCTAAGATAGATAAATTTGTGTTCACTAAATGACCACTTAGATCATATTCAATTTTGTCTGTGATGACATATTGCTGGGTTTAGGGATCTTGCATATTTGTCACTGGTAATTACAGTGACACTTGATTTTTATCACATTGCAGATGCATAATTACTTCATCTATGCAGCACATCATTGGTATCAGTTTGGTTAGAATAGGAGCCTTCAATGTTAACTGCATATCTAATTTTCTGGAAAACTTGTTGACTTGGTGGATTTTGAGTGGGGCCTGAGAATTTGTATCTCTAACAAATCTCCTGGTGGTACCGACACTTTCGATACAGGGGCTACACTGAGAGTACATCCTGTAAGTTCCCTGGCTGTCAACCTGGCTGTATATCAGAGTCACATGGAGAGATTTAAAAATCAAAACATGGCATATAAACATCGCTTTAGAACAATTAAATCAGAACCCATGAGGGATGGGGTCCAATTAAAGGTGGTTTTTAATTTGAATTTTTAAATACCTTCACACTGAGAAAATAAATTGCAGCAATAGTACAGAGAATGACCATCTGCCCCCTTTCCTAGCTTCTGTAAATGTGAACATCGTACCTAACCCTATACTGGTATGGAAGCTAGGAAATGGCCTGATGAAATATTAACTACAGACCTTGTTCATCACCAGCTGGCCTATGCATGTCCCTTTTCTGTCTCAAGATTCCAAACTTCATGTAATTCTCTATCTCCTTGATCTCCGGTCTATGACAATTCCTTAATATTTGCCTTTTATAATATTGATACTTTTGAAGATTCCATTTCTGCTGCTTATGATAATTAAATCACTGTCCATTTCTGGTAAGAATGCCAGAGGAGTGAAGCTGTGTCCCAATCAGCACCACATATTATGAGGCACACAATGTTCTCGTTACAAATGATTTTAGCATTGTTCAATTGGTTAAGGGTTCTGCCTGCAAATTATTCTCTTTAAAGTTGCTATTTTCCATTTGTAATTATTAAATGTCTCTTTGATAGATGCTTGGAAACTATGCACGTATCTTGTTTTTCATGGCTCCCTAACTGGCCAACTTTCATAATAATTGATGCTTCCTGTTATAATTATCATTGAAGTACTCACTACATAGTGATTTTCTATTTCTGTCATTCTTTCTTCCCACACGCATTAATTTTCAAATGTAAGGAGGAGCCATTCCTTTTATATTTTACTAAGTTATTTATAGTAAAATGAGATCACAGATGCTCCTTTAATTCTTTGTTAGTTTATGATTAGTTCATTGCTCATAAAGACCCTGATTCTGTCTTCAGAAACTTGGTTAAGTTGGGTTCTTTATTCTTTGACTTCCTTATTTTCTGGTACCATAGCATGTTTTCAGTCTTACATTGACATTTTCCCTGTTTTTCCCTGTTTAAGGGATCAAGCAGTAAATATTTAGGGTTTGAAGACCACATATGTTTCTGTTGCATATTCTTTTTTTGTATCTTTTTTGTAAAGTGTCGGTTTCCCTTGAAAAAAAATTTAATGGGAAAATCAGTCTTAATTGTGGCTTTGGCTCTATGAGATACAGTTTACTGACATGTAGGCTAGAATCTAGGTTAATCTTATATACTCCTGGTTTCAGAATGTGTCATTTCTTCAAGAGGTCTTTTATTAGAGATCATTATTTCAAAAGCAAGATTTGGGCACTAGGCACACTTTTCATCAGTGGGTGGTTATTACAGTTCTTTCAAAGAACAAGACTGGGAGATATATGTTTACTCACAGAGCTCCTAACCCCTTCCTTTCTCTCTCCCTCTCCTTATCTGGAAGACACTGGGTTTCTCTTGATAGACATATATGATTGCAGCTCCGTACCACAGGGCTCATTCTAGACTATCCTACTGGCCTTACTGGAATTCCTTTTAGTGACAGTGAAAGGAGAAAGGGTTTCCTTATCCAAATTATATTTACTCAACCTCTCTATTCAAGAATAAACATAAAATACTTTCAGCTACTAGTTTGCAATCCACTTTTTTAGCCATATGGCATAGGTGTTGTTATATTCATCCTTAACCTTTTTACTTTTTAGGATGGTTATATTTTATTTACTACACAATTAGGTTCAAATAGCCCAAGTGATAGCAATGTGCAGATTTAAGAACTGTTATATTTTAAAAAATTAAAAAGCAAAAGATGTAACTTTTGCCCTTTAATGAATTTATAATCTAGGTAAAAATAAGCACATATACATGAGTCAAAAAAATAAGAACCACAGATTAATAATGCCCAAAGTGCCTTATGAGAAACAACATAAAATATTATTATTATTACTTTGGAGACAGGATCACATACTATATAGCCTAGAACAGCTTGAAATTTACTATGTAGCTCAGGCTAGTCTTGAAGGCATAAGCATGCTTGTGCCTTACCCCATAAGTGCTATGAAAACAGGCGGATACCCCACACTTATATTTTTAAAGTCATATAATACTAAGGAACAGATAGTATAATCATCAGAGTATGATGGCATTGAATAAGGAAGCCTGCTTGGACATGACTGCAGAATTCTGCCTTGAAAGGAGAGAAAGGTGAAATCATCTTAACATTTTCACTTCTATTTCCAGATGAAAATCTACAGCTGGTAAACCACGAAGTAAATTCTGTGGCAGTGGATGTTGTTCCTCATGTTGACAACCCAACCTTTGAAGAAGATGAAACTCCTGATCAAGAGACTCCTGTTAGAGAAATTAAATCATAAAAATCTCTGTCAGTAGAAAACTTGAACCGTTAGTTATGACAGGACTGCCAATCAGGGCCTAGTTTACTTATTAATGAACTGGGTAAATTTAAAATAAAAATGGTACTGAAAGTGCTGAGATGAATAATAGTATACTATAGTTAAATAACTTAACATATTTAACCTAGTAACTTTTTCCACAAACTCACTATAACATTTTTCATAGGCAAGTTTCCTCTTGATGATAGTGATAGCAACATTTTTAAACATTCAGAACTGTCTATAAGTAGTTGGGTTTTTCATTTATAACAACTTTCTTATAAAAATTTGTTGCTTCAAAAATGTGGTGTGGCTGTAATCACGTTATTTTATGATAGCATCATAATTAAACAATACTACTATTTTAGCTTGGGCTCTATGTGTCAGGGTTTGTCTCCAGGTGCTTATATTGATCTGGAAATTTTAAAAACCAATGAGAACTTAGGCATTAAGTTCCTAGTACAAGATTAAAGCAAAATATCCATATTAGTCATTCTTTTAAAAATTAAGCTGTCTCTGTATTCCATGTGAGTGTTGAGCATAGTTTGTCAGAAAATATGGGTTGAATTTGTTAAACAGTATAGTAGTGACACCACACAAGATTATAGACACAAAACTTTTCTAACAAAACTATTGTAAACTATGTCTCAAATTTGAAATTTTCAAAAGCACAGGATAGAAACTACCATAAGATTTGAAAATAGTAATAACAGTAAATCACAGAAAATTGGTAACTGGTTACTATGCAGAATTCATCTACAGAAAATATTCGGTAATATTTGTCTATGGAAAATATTTTCCAAACAAGTGTGACTTTGATTGTGAGTTTATATTTGGCCTAAAGCCCTCTAATTACATTAAATTTAAATTCTGTCCATATATCTATAGTTTTGTGAATGTATTTTGTTGGTGTTTGAAAAAGAATCAAGGGACGGGGGGAATTCCAGGTGCCTTAATATAAAGTTTGAAGCTTCAACCACCAAAGTTAAATAGAGCTATTTAAAATGCACTTTATTTCTATTTTGTTTGGCTTGTCCATTAGTTTTGTTCCCAGTGCATATTCCCGTAGATTTAGACAAAAATAGAACAGAAGTGTATTTTTGTTTGCTGAATATATAATGGATGAAATCATTGCATTCTTATACACTAATTTGAAATGCTGTAAATATGCCCCTATTTGTACTGATTCTCTTTAAATATAAAATGTAAATAAAATATTCCAATGAAATATTGCATCTGGTGTTCAGTTTCGCTATCCTGTGGTGACTTTTGTATATAATGCACCTACTTTTGAGAGGAAAGAATAGTTGAGTATAAATGGTCATTGATATAGTTCACCAATACAGATTAAAGAGCTAGTGTGATTTTTTACATATGAACTTACTCAGAAAGGAAGGAGCTGATATTTTGATATCACTGAATAGAGTGGATTAGTTTTAGATGTCAACAAAGTAAATAATAAAGCTGACCAGTAATAAAATGCAAGGTTAAAAGATCTTCATGTCAACCTGAATTTATGTTACTCATTACATGAGAATCATTTCAGTATTTTAAAACTTTCTTCTACTTTTCTCTTTTGACTGTATGATTGGTGGGATGTTGTTAATGAATCAGAATATATGTTGTCTTTCGTTAAACATTTTGAGAATACACAGATGCTTGGATCACCTCAGGACCATGATTATCAAACTCACTGTACACATGTTTTATGTTACAACATGCCTGCAGTGTGTATATCCCTCTATTTTTAAAGAGTTTAAGTTTTGTGGGGCTTATTTTTTTTGAGAGGTATTTTTTTACATCTAAGGATTTCCATTTATTTATTTATTTATTTTTGAGGCAGGATTTTTCTGTTTTGTGGGGCTTATTTTTTTGAGAGGTATTTTTTTACATCTAAGGATTTCCATTTATTTATTTATTTATTTATTTATTTATTTATTTATTTATTTATTTATTTATTTTTGAGGCAGGATTTTTCTGTGTAGCCTTGGCTTTCCTGTACTTCCTTTGTAGACCAGATTGGCCTCGCTCTCAAACTCACAGAGATCCACCTGCCTCTGCCTCCCTGAGTGCTGGGATTTCAGCTGTGCACAACTAAGCCCACCTGGATTTACTTTTTTTTAATGAAATAGAATATAAGATTAAAAATGAAAACCATCACATCGAAGTTAGACAATCCAAAAAATAAAAAATAAAAGTGCCACAAGAGCAGGCACAAGTTAAGGTTATTTTTATACAACTGTGTTTGTTTCTCTTAGTTTCCCTCTTACCCCGGATATCACACAAAAATTTGAGACTCTTCTATATTTGTTTAAGAAGATTCACAACACATGAGCTGAGCAGTTATTACTCTATTCTTAACCTCTATGCTAATCTCCCAGAATACATCCCAGAGATACCTGCACTTTGTAGCTTTTCCTGCTCCAGTGCCTCTCCTGGTCTCTGCTGGTCTCCTGATATTGAATCCCCTCCCTCCTCCTCTGACTCCTCTGTCCCTAGCTTTCAGAAAGTCCAATTTGTTCTCTCTCCTGCTTAGCTATTGGCTGAAAGCTGCTTTATTGGCACACCAGTGAACAATTTGGGAGCAGTGTTTATACAACATTGAGACAGGAGCTTCTCAGAACAAAGATTGAAACCAGATATGGGAGGGAGGGATACAGAAATCGGCATTTGAGTTACACAATAACCTTATACCTACAGTCACAATTATATGGACCCACTTGTTCACACATCCAGGAATCTCATGACAGTATAAACTGAAAGCTATAATATAGGGACCTGTTGCAGACCCATGTAGGCACTGTGCATGCTGTTTCAGCAAGAGAGGTGTTTTTAAATTAGAAAAAATTAAAATAATTGCAAATGTGTTCAAATATATACATACGTGTAATGAGGGGAGGCACATATAATGGCCAGAAAAGGCTGTTAGACTTCTCAAGCTGGAGCTACAGGTGTTTGGAGAATAGATGCCCAGCTTGTTAGCATAGGTGCCATGACTTGAATCAGGCCCTTATTCCATTGTCCCAGAGCATAACTCATACCAACTAATAGTCAATTCCTGTTCCTATTTCTTACCTACATCTACCAGTCTGTTTTTTGGCTCTGTAGGTTTGCCTATTTTAGTCATACAAACAAAATTGTACAATAAAGGTTTTTTAACTGGATTACCCATAGCAGAATATTTTCAAGGTTCACCCATATTATAGTATATAATTCCAATAATTCATGCCTTTTCATTGTTTAGTAATATTCCATCATACGAGTATCTGACATTTGTTTACCCTTTCCTTAGCTACTGAATCCATAGGGCATTTCACCTTTTTTGCCATCATGGGTAATACTACCGTGCACATTTATATACAAATCATTCTCTAGATGTATATTTTGGAGTCTCCTGGTATTTATCAAGGAGAGGAATTCCTTCCCACTTGTGAATTTTATTACTTCCTGCTATTATCAATTGATATATTTTAGCTGAGGCATCAGAATTTATATTATACTCTCACATGATAGTCACAACATAGGCTGATTCTTTTAACACAGCAGTAGACAATATTTGTACAGTGCGTTTTAAATATAATAAATAAGGGTGTCTGAGTACACTTTTAGTGAAATTTAGGATTCACATTAAAATCTACATTTACCCCACACCAGATCAAAAAATGTAATAAAAATATTTATAGAATCAACTGGGATGCTAGGAACATTCCTTCTCCCCTCCATACAGAGAGATACTGTTTATTTGTGAAATAGTTTGTTAAAAAATTGTCAACCCAGACTGTAAAATTCCTAGTCATTTACTTTGCTCAATGTTTTTGTTTGGGGTTAATGTTTTCACCTTATGCACAATAACTAATATAAAGTTTAATTAATGCATTACATGAGAATAAAAGAAATTAATGATTGTGATGATCACTTTGACCTCTAGTGATGACTTCTACCAAAAAAGCTACTTCAGGGAAATGTTTGAGAAGCACAAAACACTAGTCCTCAGCTTTTAGTGTGTGTGTGTGTGTGTGTGTGTGTGTGTGTTGTATGTACATGGAGGCATGCACAGAAGCTAGAGGAGGAATCAGGTGTCCTGTTCTATCACTCTTTGGCTTATTCCTTTGAGACAAAGTCTCTCATTGAACCCAGCCAGTAAAGCCCAATAATCCCTCTGTCTCCATTCCTGACCCCAGACCTGGAATTAGAGGTGTGAATGACTGCTCTAGCCTTTGTATTCAGGTCCTCTTGGTTAAGGCAGTAAATATTTACCCCTGAGAAATCTCTCTAATCCTAAACATTTTTTTATAATATTGAAGTAGTTTCATGAATGTAAGGTACTCATGGGTATACTTGTTGGTGTTTGAAAAGTATACAGATGTTTATGGCTGTTTAACAGCAAGTTCCCTTTTTAGCTGTAACTCCAAATTACACCTCATTTTTCTTTTTACCATTGCCAGAAATTAATAGAAATGTTAAGGAACAGTTACTAATAGAATCTTTTAAAAACAAGCAACAAAACCCTCTTATGTTGGCAGAGCTTATATTTTTAATAATGATGCCTGTGAGGGGCCTAATGGAAACATGTTTAATGGCTAGCAATTTGTGGTAGTTTGATTTTCAAATATCCAATTCGTTTTATATCAGTACAGCTACAACTTCGTCTTCCCACAAATTACCTATGGACTTTGATAAAGCTTATGTTCTAGTTGAGCAAGTCTAGTATAGGGTGAGGTTGAGTTTCTAGCTCCCAGGTGATCAGATGATGCTGGTTTGGTATCCACACTTGAAGTAACAAAGCTTTAAATGTTCATCCTCTAACAATAATATGTACATTTTTAATCTTACTGAACCCAAACCTACTACACACTAAAATCCCCCATAAACATAACTAGTGTGACTTCAGATAAGCTAGGAAACTAAATGACAGTTGAAGCTTTTCACAGCACAGTCTCTAGAATTGATTTTGGGTATTTATTCCCTCACACGTTTTCTCATACATACTTGAAGTCACTATTTAGAAGAGCCAGTGGTCTAGAGGACTGATCTCTGGATAATACACCCACATGGCATATTACTAGGTGGTTTAATATATTATAGCTTGGGAAAAAAATTAGTGAAAGCAAATAGATGAATGGGGATGGTGTGGGGTTACCCTAAATCACAGGAGGGTGTGGTGAGAGAGAGATACACATAGAGAGACACAAACTGTGGAGGCAGGGAGACAGGAAACAAGAGAAAGAAATCTAAGCTTATTTCAAAGTTCTTAGCTTAATATCTTGATAAACAGTAGTGCTCCAAACTAAGAGAATGTCAGTCTAAAGGAATTTGGGAGAAGTAAGTTTACCATTGGCACACTGCACACATAGACAGTACAGTGTATGGATTTGTAGTCATAAATGCAGGTTTGGACCCCACTCTGCCATTTGTTTAACTGTAAGGTTTTGGGAAAGTAACAGTGTCTCTGAATCTGCATTGTAAACATGCCAGAGCCCACCAGCAGAGGTGAACAGTTCCTGAGTGGGGAGTAAAGATTGAAATAATTAAAGCAAGTCACAATACACATGGGATCAGCTCGAGAGGGTTGCTAGTAAGACTGTAGCATGAGTTTATTCCACAATTTCCTTTTTATAAGCAAAGCAAAAACAAGTCATATCAATACAAGAAAGAGGTTCATGGAACTGCCAAACTTGTTTTCTAAAACTACTTCCCCGTAGCAGATATGGTCCAATGTCACACAAACAAGTTTTAAGGAACTTAGTGAAACTCCTCTTTTCTGTCTCAAGGTGAAGGCCAGGTTGAAAATATGTTTTTCGATGCTTTGTTAAGCAGCTTGACAAACAAGCAGCTCTCCACATAAACATAAGACAAAAAGCATAGGCTTATTAATGAACATGACATGCTACACATTAAGTGACAGGACAATACCAGCAGGGATATTCAAGTTCATTTGTAATCCCTAAATTAGTTAGAGTAACATGCACAATTGATCAGCGATTAGAACAGCATACTATTTTAAATGTGTCTTTAGAAAAGCAATTATTTTCAAAGACATGAAGTAGATTATCAAGACAAATTTTTATATAAGACATAATTCTATTTGAAAAAAATGTTTTCTTTATATAATCAGTGAAGTGTTGTTGTTTTTTAACAAAAGCAAGAGTTCAAATTGCCCTGTTCTGAACTTCAAGTAGACATGATCTTATAATGGAGCATCTGGGTACAGCTGGCTGGGTTCAGAGTAGAGGGAAAGGAACCATATGATTCTGATGCACCCTGCCATAACTATAACCATAAGGTTACTGAATGACAATGAAGACTGAAACTGTACAAATGAAGGAAGACAAGAGGTATGTGCATTTGCTGCATTTGTTGACCATTCACTATGACAAAAAGGAGGCATGACATACCTTTAATACACTTTCAAACTCTGCACTGGGAAACAGATCATGCCTAGGCTCTGGGTCCTAGAGTCTAGGATTGCCTCTTCCATACTCTGAAGAGAGCTGCTTTGACTATCTACTATCTTTTGATGGTAGAGAATCACACATTGTCCTGGTCTGGGGTTTTATTTTGCTGTCATTGTTGTTGTTGTTTGGGGGGAGTTGGTGGTGGTGGTGTTTTTCATCCAAAAACAAAAAACAACAAAAAAAACCTTTGTTGTAACATATACCTGCTTCGGAAGAAATGGCCCACATCTTGGAAGATTTAACCTGGAGACATTCCTTCAGGGCAGAGTTCACCAGCTCGAGGACTCCTACTCCGAGTGTGCTCTATCTCATAATTTCAGCCACATCGCTGTATTTCTTCAGTTTGGATACCTTGACAACTTGTCTGACCCTTTCTATGAATTCTTTCTGTAAGCCTGTTTTAACTCTCATTATATTCTTTAGCTCCAGGGACTGAATTATCCTAACAAAAAACAAAACAACAACAAAAAATCAGCCCCCAAATAATTCCACACAGCAGACTTCTTTCATCTTAGTGTGTAAGCAGCTGTGCAACATTGCCAAGGTAGTAAGAAACGACGGCTGCCCTACAAACAACATTTTTCTTAGAACAGCTTTCGAGAAAGAAAATACCTTCATAGTTTAGGTACCTAAAATGTTGGGCTAGAGATGTTCCATCTTTTACAAGAGTAGTTAAATAAACAGAGGCAGCATGGGGGAAGGGAGTGTCTCAAGTGCATGTGGAGGAGTTACATTTTCAGAGATTTGTATTCTTCTGTAATGACCGGAAAGAGTTTAATTTAGGCAAGACTTTTGAACAATGACTCTTATCGCCAACTGTGAGACCTTGGATAAGTCACTTCACTTGGTAGCGCTTTCCATTTATTAGCGAGCGAAGCAGAGAATCTACTGTGAGTTTCACCTGAGAGATCACCTAGTTGGCACTAATTAAAAGGTAGTTAATTAAATTGCAGGCTCCTGTTTCCTGAATGGGCCATTAATCAAAAATACTGAAAACTTTGTTTTCAACAAATTAACACTCTCTCTCTCTCTCTCTCTCTCTCTCTATATATATATATATATATATATGACAAAAACCAGGAGCACTGCTATCTTACCTGGGGTTAGGTTATTTGACGAAAAAAAATGTTTTTTAACTTTACGCAGACAAAACTCACTTAAACTGGTAGCGGGACTGTTTGGAAAGCGCCCCCCACTCGCCCAACTCTTACCCCAGTGCATTGTGGGAAATGTAGTCTTGAACTATAGTCAACAGTCACAGGAAAAAAGAAAGAAAACTACAACTCCCAAGAGGCGTCAAAGCGGGACTATTTCCTAGTCTGGCGGTTGCCCCGTGGGAGGGAGTTGGCACTCTCTCTGCCTACGTGGGAGAGAAGGCAGTGTTGGGGGAAGTGAGGAAAACCTCCGGAGGCGCTGCTGCCAAAGGAAGATTTGGTGGGAGGAGGAGGAGGGGGTAAAGACAGGCTGGGAGGGGAGAAGTAAGGAGGACAAATAGGTCGCCTCTCCCGAGTTGGCACAAAGTTCTTCGAGATGTGGCTGAAGCCCGAGGAAGTGCTATTGAAAAATGCGCTGAAGCTGTGGCTGATGGAAAGATCCAACGAGTACTTTGTCCTGCAAAGGCGTCGGGGCTACCAGGAAGAAGGCGGAGGGGGTCTTACTGGTAAGCGTGGCCAGCAGTTGTGGTCAGCTACACCTGCGTTGGGTCTGTGTCCACTGTCACTTAGAAGGTGGCCAGGTAAACAGTTATTCCTTGCTGCTGGCCGCCTCGTCCTAAACCCGTGGCTACTGACTGGGGATTCTGCTCCCTCCACCACCTTTCCAGAGAGTCCCGAGTGTATTGCACCGGACTAGCCCTTCTCCTTTGGGTCAGACCCGGGATGGGAGACGCTAAGGAGGATTCCAGTTCCCGGTGGGTCGTTTCCCATGGGGGAGGGGCTGATGGCCAGGGTGCCAGATATACTAGTCCAGTTGAGACCAGCGTTTAGAGCAGGTTCGCAGTGGGCTTTAACTTTTTCCCGAAACCTATACAAAATATCACCACCTGGGGAGTGAGGGCGAGTGTGTGTGGTACCTTGTGAGGATGTGGGAATCCTAGGAGAATGAGATGCCCCAGTCACACCTTACCGGAGAGGCTTCAAATGAGATTTGGGGATGCCTTATGAGGGGGAAGTGGAAGAGTTGCCCTCAGAATTACCTCTACTAATTTTGCATCTTTCAAGATATGTATGTGTGTGCATATATATATATATATATATATATATATATATATATATACTGGGAATAATATATTTCCAAGTTATCAATCCTTGGAGTCTTTCTCTTTTAAGCATACCTTTCTCTCCAGTGAGTTTGACGCTGCCCCTTCTTTCAAAAATGTGTGAACCAAAACCAGTTAAACAGAAGGAAATTTGGATCTTTCTTCCGAACCACAGTTTACGATTTTAAAACTGTGGTTTTAAAAATTCAAAACTAGTCTATGTCTGAAGAATCCAAAGAAGGCTATTTTGAGATCCTCAGTCTTAGACAGGGGCTTTCAAACTTTTGGACCTTGGGGAGGCAAGAGCTGTTTTTCATGGTAACTCCTGGTATGGTATTACGGCCCTAAACTGCTGGACCCGGTTGAATTTTGGGAGGGTGATACAGAGGAAAGTAGCAAATTGATTCTGAAGACCTGAATTTTGATCCTGACCTGTCTCTTAACTGTTAGGAGACATCTGTCAAATACTTTCATATGTGAACTCTTAAGTCACTACTGTATGCTACAGTTATAATTTTGTTCTCTGTGTTTAAAGTGTTGGATTAAGATAAGAGGGTGGAAGTAGACTATCAGCTACTTTATTAGAAAAAATTTTGTTAGAACCAAATGACTGAAAGGTTGAATGAAGATGATTCTTGGCTTAAATGACATTGATTTCCCTCTTTGGTTAAGAAAAAAGAAAAACAAACAAAAAACGGTGCCTACTAATTGGAGATTAGAGTGTAAAGTGTAAGATAATGGTCACAAATGTATATTTATGTTAAGCCAAGCCTCCTCTAATGTGGATGGAGTCCTATGAGATATATAACTTTACAAGTTACATTTATATTATCCAACTTCCTAAAAGGGCCTCAAGGCTGTATGGGAGCAAAAATTGCCCTGATAGTAAACATAACATTTTATTTATTTTTTGATTTTTAAAAGTTACAAGTTATTGTAGAGGAAAGTTTTCATTGAAATGGCAATTTTAAAAGGAAATTTCTTTTTCCTTTTAATTTTAATTTTTTATATAAATTGCAGTTTATTCACTTTGTATCCCAGCTGTAGCCGCCTCCCACATTCCCTCCCAACCCCACCCTCCCTCCTTCTTCTCCTCCAATACCCACCCAAGTCCACTGATGGGGGAGGTCCTCCTCCTCTTCCATCTGACCCTAGCCTATCAGGTCACATCAGGACTGGCTGTATTGTCTTCCTCTGTGGCCTGGTAAGGCTGCTCCCCCTTCAGGTGGAGGTGATCAAAGAGCCAGCCACTGAGTTCATGTCAGAGACAGTCCCTGTTCCCATTACTAGAGAACCCACTTGGATACTAAGCTGCCATGGGCTACATCTGAGCAGGGGTTCTAGGTTATATCCATGAATGGTCCTTGGTTGGAGTATCAGTCTCAGAAAAGACCCCTGGGTCCAGATTTTTTGGTTTTGTTCCTCTCCTTTTGGAGCGCCTGACCTCTCCAGGTCATTGTAACCCCCCCCCCCCCGTATTTTATATGAACCCCTGCATTCTGCCCAAAGTTTGGCTATGAGTCTGAGCATCTGCTTTGATACCCTGCTGGGTAGAGTCTTTCAGAGGCCCTCTGTAGGTAGGCTCCTGTCTTGTTCCCTGTTTTCTCCCTCTTCCAATATCCATCCCATTTGCCTTTCTGAGTGAGTATTTATCATCTTACCCAGGGTCCTCCTTCTTGCTTAGCTTCTTTAGGTGTACAGATTTCAGTGTGTTATCCTATATATGTTATATGTCTAATATTCATTTATGAGTGAGTATATACCCTATGTGTCTTTCTGTTTCTGGGATACCTCATTCAAGATGATCTTTTCTAGTTCACACCATTTGCCTGCAAATTTCATGATTTCCTTGTTTTTAATTGCTGAATAGTAGCCCACTGTGTACATGTACCAAAGTTTCTGTATCCATTCCTCTGTTGAGGGGCATCTGGGTTGTTTCCAGGTTCTAGCTATTACGAATAAAGCTGCTACAAACATGGTTGAGCAAATGTCTTTATGTGTACTTGAGCATCTTTTGGATATATGCCTAGGTGTGGTATAGCTGGATCTTGAGGAAGCACGATTCCTCATTGTATGAGAAAGTGCCAGGTTGATTTCCAAAGTGGTTTTTACAAGTTTACATTCCCACCAGCAATAAAGGAGGATTCCCCTTTCTCCACAACCTCTCCAGCATGTGTCATCACATGAGTTTTTGATCTTAGCCATTCTGATGGGTGTAAGGTGAAATCTCAAGGTCATTTTGATTTACATTGCCCTGATGACTAAGGACATTGAGCATTTCTTTAAGTGTTTCTCTGCCATTTCATATTCCTCTATTGAGAATTCTCCGTTTAGCTCTGTAAATCATTTTTTAATTGGATTACTTGATTTGTTGCTGTTCAACTTCTTGAGTTCTTTATATATTCTGAATATTAGCCCTCTGTCAGATATAGGGTTGGTGAAGATCCTTTCCCAGTTTGCAGATTGTCATTTTTTGTTCAGCTGACAGTGTCCTTTGCTTTACAGAAATTTTCAGCTTCATGAGGTCCCATTTACTTATTGTTGATCTTAGAGCCTGTGCTGTTAGTGTTCTGTTTAGGAAGTTGTTTCCTGTTCCAGTGGGTTCAAGGCTCTTCCCCACTTTTTCTTCTAACAGATTTAGTGTGTCTGGTTTTATGTTGAGGTCTTTGATTTACTTGGACTTTAGTTGTGTACAGGGTGATAAATATGGATCTCTTTGCATTATTCTACATGTAGACATCCAGTTGGACCAGCACCATTTGTTGAAGATGCTGTCTTTTTTCCATTGAGTGGTTTTGGCTTCTTTGTCAAAAATCAAGTTTCCATGGGTGTGTGGGTTTATTTCTGGGTCTTCTATTCTATTCCATTGATCCACCATTCTGTTTCTGTACCAATACCATGCAGTTTTTATTACTATTGCTCCATAGTACAGCTTGAGATCGGGGATGGAGATACCTCCAGATGATATGTTTTTGTTCAGGATTGTTTTTGCAATTCTGGGGTTTTTTTGTTTGTTTGTTTGTTTGTTTTGTTTTCCCATAGGAAGTAGAGAATTGTTCTTTCAAGTTCTGTAAAGAATTGTGTTGGTATTAAAATGGGAATTGCATTGAATCTGTAGATTGCTTTTGGCAGGATGGCCATTTTCATTATGTTAATCCTACTGATCCATGAGCATGAGAGATCTTTCCATCTTCTGATATCTTCTTCTATTTCTTTTTTTCAGAGACTTGAAGTTTTATTTAGAGGTATTTCACTTGCTTGGTTAGAGTCACACCAAGGTACTTAATGTTATTTGTGACTAACTTTAAACATGAATGGGTGTTGGATTTTGTCAAATGCTTTTTCGGCATTTAAGGAGATGATCATATGGGTTTTCTCCTTCAGTTTGTTTATATGGTAGATGACATTGATGCATTTCCATATATTCAACCACCCCTGCGTGCCTGGGATGAAGCCTACTTAGTCATCGTGGATGGAAAACTTTTATGTGTCCTTGGATTCGGTTTGTAAGTATTTTGTTGAGTATTTAGTATTTTTGCATCAATGTTCATAAGAGAGATAGGTGTGAAGTTTTTTGTTGTTGTTGTTGGCTCTTTTGCTGTTTATGTATCAAGGCGACTGTGGCTTCATAGAATGAGTTTGGTAATGATCCTTCTGTTTCTATTTTGTGGAATAGTTGAAGATAATCGGAGTTACCTCTTTGAAGGTCTGGTAGAATTCTGCACTGAAACCATCTGGCCCAGGGCTTTTTTTGGAAGGGAGATTTTTGATGACTGCTTCTATTTCATTGCGGGAGGTATAGGACTATTCAATCTATTTACCTGATCTTGATTTAATTTTGTTAAATGAAATCTGTCAAGAAAATTGTCCATTTCATTTAGATTTTCAAATTTTGTGAAAGACCTTTTGTAGTAAGACCTAATACTTGGTTGGATTTCCTCAGTGTCTGTTGTTATGTCCCCCTTTTCATTTCTGATTTTGCTGATCTGGATAGTTTCTCTTTGTCTTTTAGTCAGTTTGGCTAAGAGTTTGTCTATCTTGTTGGTTTTCTCAAAGAACCAGCTCCTTGTGTCAGTGATTCTTTGTATTGTTTTCATTGTTTCTAATTCATTGATTTCAGCTCTGATTATTTGATTATTTCCAATTGTCTACTCCTCTTGGTTGTGTCTGCTTCTTTTTTTCCTTGGGCTTTTAGGTATGCCATTAATTTGCTTGTATGAGATGTCTCTTACTTCTTTCTGAAGGCACTTAGTGTTATCAGCTTTCCTTTTAGCATTGTGTTCCATAAGTCTGGGTACACTATGCCTTCGTTTTAATTGAATTTTAGGAAGTCTCTAATTTCTTTTTCCATTTCTTCCCTTACTAAGCTGCCATTGAGTGGAGAGTTGTTTAGTTTCCTTGTGTATATAGGCTTTTTGTTATTTTTGTTGTTGTTGAGGTCTAGTTTTAGGCCATGGTGGTGTGAAGATAGCTTTGTCTTCTCTATGTCTGGACACTGCAGTGTAGGTCAAACAGTTTTTGAAATCTGTAACATTTCATACTAAATGTTATTTTAGAGCCTGACAGACCAAAGAAGTCAGTCTCAATCTTCTCTCCCTCTTTCACTCCCTCCTCTGTCTCCCCACCATTTTTCCTAATAATTATTTTCCCATGTTGTATATAGAAAATGATTTGAAATAATAATATTGAATGTGTCCCACATAATGATAATACTGCAAGAGCAAAATACTGATAATCACTGGAGAATGTTATAGTCCTGATTACACATCTGTTGTTTGTGATCAGAATAATATAAAAGATTTCAAATAATTTATCATGACCAAGTTTCCTTTGATCTATAATTGCCCTAAACCTAGAACTTCTCAAATAGTACCTTTATAGATCTTAGTATCACTTGTACTGCTGAATAATATTGAAAAATACATAGAATTTTGGTTACCCTATTAATATTTTTAAAGCATACTTCTTGAAGAAGAATTAACAGTTCAGCTTATGAAATCTCATTCTGCTTGTAGACAGTTCAGGAAGAACTATAGGTATAAAGTAAGCTGAAAATAATAAAAAGCATTTTGACGTTTACCATATTGTTATAAAGGTTGCCTTTTTGTTCAAAAAGTTTTTATTTTCATCTTTTTACCACTGCTTTGTAAAAACAAAAGATGATACAAAATCTTAAGTGTGATGATATATGTATTCACTCAACAAGTATTACTAAAAATCAAAAACTGGCTGAGTTTTTTTCTTTAATTGAATGTATGTGGATATTTTCACTGCATATATGCCTGTACCACATAAGTGCACAGTCCCTACAAAGGCCAGAAGAAGGCATCGGGTCCCATGGAATTAGAGTTACAAACAGTTGTGAGCCTGAATGTGGATGCCGGGAATCAATCCCAAGTCTCCTGGATAATCAGCCAGTGTTCTTACCAATGAGCCATTTTTCTAGACCCCAAGAACTGTTTTTAAGTGCTGAAGATAACACAATAAATAAAACAAGAATCTTTTTCATGGGGTCTCTTTCTAGCTGAGAGCAGTAAATAGTCAAATCCTGATGTTAGTGGAGGTGATAAATAATACAAAGAATAAAGTAAATGTGTTAAACAAAGGAGTTCATATTTTAGATGCATTGATCTATGACCAGAAGCTGGAGGGACTTAGGTTATATGAGCCAATCATGTATTTGGGAATAGGATAAATTGAAATAATTCTTGGAATAATTATACTGTGACCAGATACAGAAAAATGGGATGGTCTTTGGTCATTGTTTGGTTAGTACAATAGGCATGGTGCCTACAAAGTTTGTAGTCTTCTATAACAGTTGACAAACAAGCAAATATATCATTACTGCAATAGTAGCTAAATTTGTTAACTTATTTCATCTATGAATAATATATATTGGAAACATCCAATACAATTTTCTGAAGAGCAGCTCAACAATGAGAGCAGGGTGACCAGCATGCCATACTGTGTACCCCAAAACACCGATGTCTGTATTTCTCTGTTGAGAGGAGAATCCACAGGGATACTCGAAGGTAAGCATCACCAACAGAATACAAGAGATGGAAGAAAGAATCTCAGGCGCTGCAGGTACACTTGCAGAAGTTGATATATCTCCCAAAGAAAAAAATAAAATCAGAACAGTTCCAGACACAAAACATCCAAAAAAATCAAGGACACCATGAAAAGATGAAACCTAAGAATAAAAGGAATAGATGAAGATTCCAGGATCCAAGGCCCAGAAAATATTTTTTAGAAAATCAAAGGAGAAAATTTCCCCAATCTTAAGAAAGAGATGCTGTTAAACATACAAGAGGCCTACAGAACACGAAATATACTAGACCACCTAATTAGGTGGTCCTCCCACCACCTAATAATCAAAACACTAAACCTACAGAACGAAGAAAAAATATTAAAAGCAGCAAGGGAAAAAGGCCAAGTAACATATAAAGGTAGACCTATTAGAATCATACCAGACTTCTCAACAGAAACTGTGAAAGCCAGAAGGGCCTGGGCAGATAACATGCAGAAGCTTAGAGATCATAGATTCCAGCCCTAACTATGATATCCAGCAAAATTATCAGTCAGCATAGATGGAAAAAATAAGATATTCCATGGTATAACTAAATTTAAACAATATATATGCATCAATCCACCCTAAAGAAGATACTAGAAGGAAAACTCCAACCAAACTATATCAACTACACCCAAGAAAACACAGTATAAAGACATCATCACAACAACAAAAAAAAAAATCAAAAGAAAACAAACAAAAGGAACTAACAATCACTATTCACAATATCTATTAATGTCGATGGTCTCAATTCTCCAATAAAAAGACCCAGACTAACAGAATGGTTGCAGAAACAGGATCCAACATTCTGCTGCATTCAAGAAACATACTTCCACAACAATAGACACTACCTCAGAATAAAGGGCTGGGAAAAGGTTTTCTAAGCAAATGGCCCCACAAAGCTAGCTGGAGTAGCCATCCTATATCTAATAAAATAGACTTGCAATCAAAATGAATCAGAAGAGATGGAGAAGGCCACTTCATTCTTTTCAAAGAAAAAATACACCAGTAGGATATCACAATCCTGAACATGTATGCACCAAACACAAGGGCTCCTGCATTTGTCAAAGAAATATCATTAAAAATTAAATCAGACATTGATCCCAACACCTTAATAGTGAAAGTCTTCAACATCCCGCTCGCACCAAGGGACAGATCATTAAGACAGAAGCTAAACAGAAATAATGACAATTAAGAAGGTCTTAAATCAAATGGACCTAATAGATGTCTATAGAACTTTTCACCCTAACTCAAAAGAGTATACCTTCTTCTTAGCACCTTATGGGACCTTCTCCAAAACTGACCATATAGTTGGGTACAAAGATACAAGAAGACTGAAATAATCCCTTGTATCTTATCAGACAACCATGGTCTAAAACTAGGCCTTAACAATAACAGAAATAGCAAAATGCATACCCACACATGGAAACTATCTACTCAATGACAACTGGGTCAGGGAGGAAATAAAGAAATTAATGACTTCCTAGAATTAAATGAAAATGAAGGTACATCTTATTCAAATTTATGGGTCACAATGAAAGCAGTGCTAAGAGAAAAGTTCATATTACTAAGTGCCTTCATAAAGAAATTTGAGGATCAGATGGAAGGGGAAGAGGACCTCCCCCATCAGTGGACTTAGAGAGGGGCAGGAAGGAGATGAGGGAGGGAGGGTGGGATTGGGAGGGAATGAGGGAGGGGGCTATAGCTGGGATAAAAAGTAAATAAACTGTAATTAATATAAAAATAATAAATAAAAAGAAATTTGAGGCATCTCATACAAGAAATTAATGGCAAAAATGAAAGCACTAGGAAAAAAAAAACGAAGAAGAAGCAAACACACCCAAATGGAGTAGATGGCTGAAAATAATCAAACTCAGAGCTGAAAACAAACAGAACAATTCAAAGAATCAATGAAACAAAGAGCTGGTTCTTTGAAAAAATCAAGAAGATAGACAAAATCCTAGCCAAACTAACTGAAAGGTAAAGAGATACTGTCCAAATAAACAAAATCAGAAATGAAAATGCACACATAACAACAGACACTGAGGAAATCCAAAGAATCATTAGCCCTACTTCAAAAGCCTATATGCCACAACATTTAAAAATGCAAACGAAATAGACATTTTTTTTGATAGATTCCGTTTACCAAAGCTGAATCAAGATCAGGTAAATAAACAGTCCTATATCCCCTTAAGGAAATGGAAGCTGCCATCAAAGGTCTCCCATCCAAAAAAAAAAAAAAAAAAAAAAGCCCAGGGCCAGATAGTTTCAGTGCAGAATTCTACCAGACCTTCAAAGAAGAGCTAACACCAATATTCTTCAAACTTTTCCACAAAATAGATAAAGAAGGAATGTTACCAAACTCATATGAGGCCACAGCCACCTTGATACTAAACCACACAAAGACCCAACAAAGAAAGAAAACTTCAGACCAAACTCGTTTATGGACATTGATGCAAAATACTCAAAATATTTGCAAACCAAATCCAAGAACACATTAAAAATATCAACCACCACAACCCAGTAGGCTAAATCCCAGGCATGAAGGGATGGTTCAACATATAAAAATAAATCAATGTAATCCACCATATAAACAAACTGAAAGGAAAAACAACAACAACAACAAAAAAACCCACATGACAATCTCCTTAGATGCCAAAAGACATTTGACAAAATTCCATAAACCTGTTCATGTTTAAAGTTTTGGAGAGATCAGTGATACAAGGCATATACCTAAACATAGTAAAACAATATACAGCAAACCTATAGCCACCATCAAACTAAACAGAGAGAAACTTGAATCAGTCCCACTGAAATCAGGGACAAGGCAAGGCTCCCCACTCTCTCCTTATCTCTTCAACATAGTACTTGAAGTCCTAGCTAAAGCAATAAGACAACTAAAGGAAATCAAGGGGTTACAACTGGGAAAGGAATGATTCAAAGTATCACTATTTGCAGATGATATGATAGTGTACATGAGTGACCCCAAAAATTCTACCAGAGAACTCCTTCAACTGAGAAAAACCTTCAGCGAAGTGGCTGGATACAAAATTAACTCAAAAAAAATCTGAAACCCTCCTATATACAAAAGACAATGCTGAGAAAGAATTTAGGGAAACAACACCCTTCATGATAGCCAAAAATAACATTAAGTACCTTGGTGTGACTCTAACCAAGCATGTGAAAGATGTGTATGGGGGAAAATAAAATAAAAACCAAACACTTTCCAAGTCTCTGAACGTGGAAAGATCTTCCACGCTCATGACTTAGTAGGATTAACATCTTAAAAATGGCCATCCTACCAAAAGAAATCTGCAGATTCAGTGCAGTTCCCACCAAAATACGAACACATTTTTTTACAGACCTTGAAAGAGAAATTCTCAATTTCATATGGAATAACAAGGAACCCAGAATTACTAAAACAGTCCTCTACATTAAAATTATTCTGGATATATCTCCATCCCTGATCTCAAGCTGTACTATATAGCAACAGTGGCATGTTGCTGGCATAGAAACAGACTGGTAGATCAATGGAATCAAATTGAATACCTAGAAATAACCCCACACACCTATGGATACTTGATTTTTGACAAAGAAGCCAAAACCATACAATGGAAAAAGGACAGCATCTTCAACAAATGGTGCTATTGTAACTGGATGTCTATATATAGAAAAATGCAAATAGATCCATGTTTATCACCCTGCACTAAAGGAAAGTCTAAGTGGATCAAAGACCTCAATATTAAACTAGACACACTAAATCTGTTAGAAGAAAAATTGGGCAGGAGAAAACTTCCTGAACAGAATACCAACAGCACAAGCTTTAAGATCAACAATCAATAAATGAGACCTCATGAAACTGAAAAGCTTCTGTTAAGCAAAGGACTACTTTCATCATACCAAAGCAACAACCTAGACACTGGGAAAAGATCTTCACTAACACTGCATCTGACAGAGTGCTATTATCCAGAATACATAAAGAACTCAAGAAGTTAAACAGCAACAAATCAAATAATCCAATTACAAAATGGGATACAGAGCTAAACAGAGAATTCCCAACAGAAGAATATCAAAGGATAGAGAAACACTTAAAGAAATGCTCAGTATCCATAATCGTCTGGGAAATGCAAATCAAAATGACCCTGAGATTCCACCTCCCACCCATCAGAACGGCTAAGATAGACCTAGAGGGGACAGGAGCTCCACAAGGAGACCAACAGAGCCAAAAAACTTGGGCGCAGGTTGTCCTGTAGAGACCAATACTCCACCCAAGTACCATGCATGGTGAGGACACAGATCACTGTACAGATGTAGCCCATAGGAATGTCAGTCTCCAAGTTGTTTCCCTGGTAAGGAGAGCAGAGTCTGTCTCTGACATGAACTCAGTGGCCTGCTCTTTGATCACCTTCCCCCGGGTGGTACAGCTTGTCAGGCCACAGAGAAAGATGATGTAGCCAGCCCTGATGAGACTTGATAGGCTAGGGTAAGATAGAAGGGGAGGAGAACCACTCTTATCAGTGGACTAAGGAAAGGGCATAGGAGGAGAAGAGGGAGAGTGGGTAGGACTTGGAGGAAGTAGGGGGGGGTGCAGCCTGGATACAAAGTGATTAAATCATAATAAATAAACAAGTAAGCAAATTAATTAATTGATTAATAGAAATTAAAAGCATTAAATTAAATTAATGCATTTATGAATAGAAAAAGAAAAGAATTTCAGTGTGCCAAAACCCAATTTGGATCATTTTTTAAATTAAATAATTTGTCTGTAAGCATTTCAATATCTGGGAGACTGTTTGCAAGGGAGAACTGAGAAGGCCATTCTAATTGGGAGGAATGATGTTAATAAAGCTAAACAATGCAGTTGTTAGGAATGAGAAATATATCAGATCCATTTATTTGGAACTGAAAACACAAGACTCAAGATATGCCATTAATAGCTATATAAAGGTTGTTGGAGAAGAATGTCTTCATCTATACCAGAGGAAAAACTGAAACAGTGAATTAAAGAGACCTAAAAATTAACACTCTCTTGGTCTCTGATGATCCTTCGAATTAAATTATAGGATCTTTTTTATTTCTTTAGCAGGGTAAAGGGGGAAACTTTTAAGTTCATGAATAATTACATTTTTCTGGGTTTTTTATTTTTGTTTTCTTATTTTAAATGAACCAAAATGTTTTTTTTAAATATTCAAGGATGAAAAATAGAACTTAAAAAAGAATTATTTTTTATTAACAGTTTTGCAAAATTCTTAGTGTAAAATTGGCAGCTTTCAAAATGCCATGTAGTTATTGGGTTATTCTAAAATAAGCACTCACAGTTCTGTTTGAAGGTTTTAGATTTGGTAGCAAAATAATAGAATCAGGAAAATCTAAAACCTCTGTTGAAAACTCTTATTTGAATATGTTTTTTTACTAGGTGCATTGGCAGTATACTAATTAGTTTTCTCATTAATATTTAATAAGTCTGACATTATAAATATTCAGTAAAGGTGTACTGGCTAGGCTTCCTAAGCTTGACAACTTATCATTAAAGAATCAGCTGTAAGGTTACAACACTCTTTACTATGAATGAAATTTATAACCAAGCACTTTAATATATACACTAGAAATAAATATTACTGGTAATTAGAAAGTTCATTTACATTATTCTTCTGCAGCTTGAGCAGTGCTGTCTTACACTGTGACCTCAATCTACTTTATAAACAGAGTTGCTTGCTAAAAGAGTACATGTTTGTGGACTAAACTAGCATACTGTAATGAACTTACCATAGTTTGCTTTTCTATTGCTGGGATAAAAACTCTGGTCAAAAACATGGTGAGGCAAGAATTTATTTCATCTTATAGGTTATAGTCCATCATCTGGGGAGGCCAAAGCAGGAATCCAAGGCAGGAGCTTGAAGCTGAAATGAGGGAAAACGCTGCTTACTGGCTGGCTCCCAGACTCTTACCTTTCTTAAGACAGTCTACCTGCCTCAGGATGGTTCCACCCACAGTGGGCTGAGTACCATATATCAATTAACAATCAAGAAAATGGCCCCACATATGTTCTTACAGGCCAGTTTGCTACAGGCAGTTAGTTCCTCAGTTGACATTTCTCCTTCCGAGGTGTGTCAAGTCGACAGCCAGTATTAACCATCACAAGCACTATCTTTAAACTTTAACTATTTCAATGACCTTTAGCATTCAACACTTTGTAATCCCTTGCCTTTCACAATTGTTGATCCAATACAGAAAAAAGGCATTCATTTTAAATTTGCAAGTGTATAAAAATTGGAAAGGACAACTAATGTCATTGATCTGTGTGCTTTTTATTAGATTTTATCTGTTTACTGTGATACTGTGGGGTGTGTGTGCATGCACGCCCGCCCCTGCATGTGCTTCAGGGAACAAGAGGACAAGTGGAACTCAGTTCTCTTCTTTACCATATGGGTCTCAGGGATCAAACTCAGATAAACAGGTTTGGCTACACAGAAAAACCCTGTCCTGGAAAAACAAACCAAAAAATCAATTAAATTGTAATTCCCTGGCTTCAGTAGTTTCAAAACTTAAGTTTTATTATTTTTTGTCCCAGTTTGTCAAGGCAGGGTTTCTCTGTGTAGCCCTGGCTTTTCTGGAACTTATTTTGTAGACCAGGCTGACCTTGAACTCAGAGATCTGCGTGCCTCTGCTTGGGCTGTGATTAAAGGTACGCACCACTACAACCCAGCAAAACTTATATTTTAAAACTCTTCTAGGTGACTCAAATTCGTAATTTGGGCCAAGATTCGTTATCATGGAATATAGAAAGGAATAATCAAGATTCAGAAAGATCTGGATGATTTGGAGTGCTCAGGTAAAAGCAGTGATATACAACCCAATCAAACTGCAGCACATAGGACCCAGTCAGGGACCATTGCAGAAGAGAGGATGCAAATACTGTCAAGAACCAGAGGAAGAGGGAGATTGGGTCTCCTAGAAATGTTACAAGCTGAACCTGTGAAGTCTCACCAACAATATTGCCTAAACCTGAGCTGGACAATGCCAACAGTAGACATGCCAAAATCAATGTGGCCTATGTGGTCTTTACAAAACCTCAACCCTACACAAAGTACTACAAGCAGTTAAAATTGCTGAGTGGGAGAAACAGTATTTCCTGGGGAAGAGCATAACAATTGGTTATACAGTACCAAATGGTCAACCCTGAAAACATAATACAAATGATATTATATTGACTACATAGGTTGTATTTATGCATTTAGAAAAATGCACACCACCATCACCACAAGAATTAAAGAAAAATAGGTCATGAATTTTAAAGAGAGCAAGGGGATGTACATGGGAGGTGTTGGAACAAGGAAAGGGAAGGAGAATATTGATGTAATTCTCTTATAATCTAAAAAGAAAATATTTTGTTTTTGAACAAAAATTGTTGACATAAATTAAAATAGGTAAATGTAAACATACATAACATATACATACATGTGTATCTATATATATACATGATGGGTATTTATTTTTTAGACAGGGTCTCATTATGTAGCTCTGGCTATTCTGGAATTCACTATGTAGACCAGGCTAGCCTCGATCTTAAGAGACCCACCTGCCTCTACCTCCGGAGTGCCTGGATTAAAAGTCGTGTACCCACTTGGAGACTGAGTCTATGGCCTACATCTGAGCAGGGGATCTAGGTCCTTTCCATGCATGGTCCTTGGTTGGAGTATTGGTCTCTGCAGGGCCCCCCTGGGCCCAGATATTTTGGTTCTGTTGCTCTCCTTGTAGAGCTCCTATCCCCTCCAGGTCATTCAATCTCCCCCTTCTTTCATAAGATTCCCTGCACTCTGCCCAATGTTTGGCAATGAATCTCAGCATCTGCTCTGAAACTCCAATTGGAGGGGCATAGGGGAAGAAGAGAGAGGGAGGGTAAAATTGGGAGGAGGTGAGGGAGGCAGCTACAGCCAGGATACAAAGTGAATAAATCGTGATAGATAGATAGATAGATAGATAGATAGATAGATAGATAGATAGATAGATAGATAGATAGATAGATAGATAGATAAAATGAAAAAGTCATGCCATTATGCTTAGCTCTCTCTCTCTCTCACACACACATACATATATATATATACATATATATGTATATATATATATATAGCTTAGTGCTTATACTTATAAAAAGGGGTCAATGCATTTCTTTTTGTGTGTGTGCCTATATTTTTATAAGTAATTTATTTATTTTATATTAATCACAGGTTATATACTTTGTATCCCAGCCATAGCCCCTCCCTCATTCCCTCCTACTCTCCCCATCCCTCCCTCATCTTCTCCCTGCCCTCCTCCAAGTCCACTGATAGGGGAGGACCTCCCTTCCATCTGACCCTAGCTTATCATGTCTCTTCAGGGCTGGCTGCAATGTCCTCTTCTGGGATCTAGTTAGGCTGCTCCTCCCTCAGGTGTGTGTGTGTGTGTGTGTGTGTGTGTGTGTGTGTGTGTGTGTGCGCGCGCGCGTGGTCGACAAGCTAGCCATTGAGTTCATGACCAAAATAGTCCTGGTTCCCCTTACTAGGGTACCCAGTTGGGTACTGAGCTACCATGAATTTCTTATCGCAAGCATAATTTAATATTTAATTTCCAAAACAGCTAGCCATCTTAGGCTACATTAAAAGAACAACAGGTTAGATTTTTAAAATAGAACTTTGTATTCTATGTTAGTGGTTTTGTTTTAGTTTTGCATAAGCTTTCATTTAAGAGTCATATTTTTTTGCCTTTGTAGATGAAGACTTAAATTTTGTGCAAAATAGTGGTGGTAAAGCACACATCCATTGGGCTGTGCAAATTGATTTCTAGTAGCGGCACTGAGTAACTAGCCATTTGCTAGCACACACCCTTTCCTCTCACCTGTACTAGACTTTAGGTTGAGATATGGAGGAGCAGCCTTCTGTTTACTAGAGATGCAGAGAAACATGGCTGAAAACATTACAAAGAGATGTGTTTGGGCTCCCATGTGCTGCTGCCGCCTTGGGTATCACCCACCACCACCACCCAGGCCCAGCCTGTATCACTAGACCTGTGCTAGGCCTCGCTGAGATGCCCAGTTTCTGATATGTAGAACTCAGTAACATTAAAGGCTCAGACTAGCTCAAGTTGAAACCCTTTGTAGAAGGGATGTTTGATGAAATTGGTTCTCAGTTAGGTTTACAGCACTAGGGATTGTGTTTTCTCGTACGTTTTTTATTTTAAAATATTTTATAGGAGTACAGTGCTTCTTACACAAATGCAAAGGGATAGACAAGCCAGCAGTTCAGGCTTCTCAGTTACAGTGCTAAAATAATAAACAGTGAACAGATCAATGGGTATTAACTGTAGATGTTGCTTAGTGTTAGAGAGCTTGCCTATCATGCACAAGGCCCTGGATACTGAAAAAATAATAAAGAAATCATGGATTCCATAATACAATGGTCTATGTATGTTCAGACTATCTGGTATTGGGGTGGTTTGGTTTTAGTTTGTTTGGGAGATAGGCTCAGGTAGCCCTACTTGGTCTTGAACTTGCTGGGTAGCTGAGGATAACCTTGAACCCATGACTTTCCTGGCTTATTCAAAGTGTTGGGATTATAGAAAGGAGCCCCCATATCTGGTTTAGTAGTCAGGTTTGAGTGACACTTTTAACCATTATATCCAGGGTAGGCTGTAAAGCTGATGGAACTAACTGTAAAATGAAAACTAAATGACCCTTCAAATCACAAGGATTTTAGGATACTGACATAGCATTAGACAAAGAGTGGAGTCATTCTGCATGCAGATCTCTGTGTACTGATCATAAACCCAAATAACGGGCCCTGATTATGGAAATACAATTCCTTCTTTATTTTAGAAATAGGCATCCTTAGAGAAGTAATGGCAAGGGATACTAGGAGGAAGTAAATGTATTAGAGGTTAGATTATATGGCTAGTCAGGATAATTTTCGTCTCCAAAGTCTGTGGTTCCTTATCCAGCCAAAAAGACTGGCTTGTGTATAGTAATTATTGTTCATAAAAAAATGCCACAAACATGGTTGAGCAAATGTCCTTATTGTGTACTTGAGCCTCTTTTGAATATATGCCTAGGAGTGGTATAGATGGATCTTGAGGAAGCACTATTCCTAGTTGTCTGAGGAAGCACCAGATTGATTTCCAGAGTGGTTGTACAAGTTTACATTTCCACCAGCAGTGGAGGAAGGTTCCCTTTTCTCCACAACCTCTCCAGCATGTGTTATCACTTGAGTTTTTGATTTTGGCCATTCTGTTGAGTGTAAGGTGAAATCTCAGGGTCGTTTTGATTTGCATTTCCCTGATGGCTAATGACGTTGAACATTTCTTTTTAAGTGTTTCTCTGCCATTCGATATTCCTCTATCGAGACTTCTCTGTTTAGCTCTGTTCCACATTTTCTAATTGGATTACTTGATTTGTTGCTTTTCAACTTCTGTAGTTCTTTATATATACTGGATATTAGCCCTCTGTAAGATAAAGGGTTGGTGAAGATTCTTTTCCAGTCTGTAGGCAGTCCTTTTATTTTGATGACAGTGTCCTTTGCTTTACAGAAGCTTTTCAGTTTCATGAGGTCCCATTTTAAAAGAAATCATGTAACTTGGCATTTTTGAAATCTTTTTTTAATACTCAATTTTTTATTTTAAAAGATTTTTTAATTAATCTTTTAATGTTTTTATATTAATAACAGTTTATTTACTTTGTATCCCAGCTGTAGCCCCTTCCCAATCCCATTCCCTCCCTTTTCTTCTCCCTACCCCTCTCCCCGCAAGTCCACTGGTAGGGAAGTCCTCCTCCCCATCCATCTGACCCTAGCCTATCAGGTCTCATCAGGACTGTCTGCAATGTCCATGGCATTTAATAAAAATATATTTCACATTCATTAACGTACCTATTTCCCTAAAAAGGTAGGTGTCATTTATTTTTCAAGGTGCTGCCAAATTCCATGGACTTTTACCAGAATCTGAAACACTGAAGAGTTTGAGAGTCTTTATCTTTTCAAATTTCTTAATCTACCATGAAGCTGACAGGTCTAGTCTCTTGAATTTATGGTAGTTACAAAGATTTCCCCTGAGTAGGCTGATTCATAACCTTCAGTGTTCAGACAGGCAGATAATGAACTTCTGTGTATATAGAAAAGCAACCCGAAGTTACTTGCTTATTTTCTTGTATTTTCATAACCCAGACATTGCCACATATTAATTCCTGTAGGACTTGCAGAGGCTTGATGATGATCACAGCTTCATGAGCTGGAAGAGTCTCCCCAAGTATCTAGAAATGTATTCTAGGGCTAGCTTCAAAATTACTTGTTGTATAGTTTTATATTAACCACCTAATTTCACACACTCATAAAAGCTTAACAGTTATGTAATGCATACTGTCAACATTTCTGTTGTGAAACTAGTAATAATAACCATTATCGTCAGTGATTTTGACCACTTTGTCCCTGGTGTCACTATCTCTCAGAGGGATTGCTGTGTTACTTGGAAATGGTTTTTTGTGTCCTCTCCTGTCCTCTCTGCCTTCCTGGACATATCTATACCACCACTGTTCTTTCTGCTGAAATTTACCTGTTTTTTTTTTACCAGTTATTCTAATAGTACCTTTTAAAATGTGTATGAAAAAAGAAATAACAATTTAGTTTTATTAAAAAGTCTCATAAATAAATGAGTAGCTTTTCTTGCAAATATGACTTTTTCTTTTTCCCAGACTTTTTTTTAAAAAATCAAACTCTTAGAAGACAAGTGTCAAGTAAACTAGCAGCCAAACTGCCTTGTTGTAAATAAATACCTACTTTTTCTCCTTTGAGATAGGACATATAGACCAGGGTGATATCAAACTTGGTATGTAACTAAACCTAGATTTGAATTCCTAAGTAGTGGGATTCCAATATACTTTCAGGGGTTTTAATTTCTTTATCTACACAACTTTGTAGATTGATTTTAAGTTAATTTCTTTTGATTATATTTTGCTTTTGATTGTATTTTATATTACTCTTTTGTCCTTGGAAGATTTTCACTCTCCTGCCTGCTTCATTTCGTGAGTAATTGCACTCATGTTACTCTTGGAAGACTATCTACATACGCTTAGCTCCTCTTTCCTTTTCACTTGACCAAATGCTCAATTTATTAGAGCTACTACATTGATGCTTAATTATCTTTCTTTGTGTGCTGAAATTCTGATATTTCCCTCCTCGCTAGCTGAAGTATGTTGTAAATAAAATGGGTGTTAGGCTAAATAATGTTACTTATTATTTGCCCTATGATTATCATGGCCATATTATTTAACCTGCTATCACAATTAATAAGAAACAGACACCTGTTAAATTTTATAATTGTCTTATTTACCTTGGGCTTGGCAGGTATTTCACCTGGGCTGTCTTAACCTCACCATCCGATTCCCAGCCCCCATCCAATGGCATCTGGATTAACCATCCTTATCTGGGCTACCTTCCATCCATAATCTTAAAAATACTTGCTTGTATTCTTCATCTGGGCCTTTTCATGCCATTCTTGTAGTCCTTCCTCCTCGCCCACGTGGTGGTTTCTTCTCCAGGCTAATACATCCTGCTGTCCTCCTTCCTCCTCTCTTCCAGTCCATGTGTCTTGTTTCCTGTGAATTTCCTGTTCCTAAAGCCCAGGAACTTTAGCCATGCCGACTCCATTCTACAGTGCCCAGGTTTTAGGCCTTTTAATGAAACAATCAGGTATAATGTCTTAGGCAGGTTTACACAACAAGGATAGGACAGTAACCAAATTTTGAGGGCTAGTAATTAGGATCAAAATACAAACATCAGACCAGCCCATAGCAGAAACATAATCATTTCCCCTGTCTCTTTCATTCCAATTGTCTCTTAAATGTATCTGTCTAGATTTGCTAGTGCTTGGTTCTTCAATAAAATCTTCAATTCACGCCTTACTTTTTTTCTTTTTTAAATTTATTTTTATTAATTACAATTTATTCATTTTGTATCCCAGCTCTAGCCCCCTCCTTTGTCCCCTCCCAATTCCACCCTCCCTCCCTCTTCTCCTATGCCCCTCCCCGAGTCCAATGATTAGGGGAGGTCCTCTTCCCCTTCCATCTGACCCTAGCCTATCAGGTCTCATCAGGACTGGCTGCATTGTCTTCCTCTGTGGCCTGGTAAGGCTGCTCCCCCCTTAGGGGGAGGTGATCAAAGAGCCAGCCACTGAGTTCATGTCAGAGAAAGCTTCTGTTCCCCTTATTAAGGAACCCACTTGGACACCGAGCCGCCATGAGCTACATCTGTGAGGGGTTCAAGGTTATCTCCGTGCATGGTCCTTGGTTGGAGTATCAGTCTCAAGAAAGATCCCTGTGCCCAGATTTCTTGATTCTGTTGCTCTCCTTGTGGCACCCTGTCCTCTCCAGGTCTGAGTATCTCCCCCTTCTTTCATATGATTCCCTGCTCTCTGCCCAATGTTTGGCTATGAGTCTCAACATCTACTTTAATACCCTTTCAGAGGCCCTGTGTAGTAGGCTCCTGAGGAGTAGATTGAAAATAATCAAACTCAGAGCTGAAATCAATAAATTAGAAACGAAGTAAACAATTCAAAGAATCAATGAGACCAAGAACTGATTCTTTGAGAAAATCAAGGAGATAGACAAACCCTTAGCCAAACTAACTAAAAGACTAAGAGAAACTATCCAAATCAGCAAAATCAGAAACGAAAAGGGGGACATACAAGAGACACTGAGGAAATCCAAACAATCATTAGATCTTACTACAAAAGCCTTACTTTTATGTTACTTTTGTAGTGCCGAAGACCAAGTCCCGGGGTCTCATACATGTTAGCAAACACTCTGCAATCAACCACATCCCCTGCACATACCCTAACTTTTGAGTGTTTCAAATTAGTTCTTTCCTTTATAATCTACATGCTGCCATTGTAGAAGTCTTTTTTTTTTAAATACTGCTTCATTTTTCTTGTAAAGGATGAACTA
Organism: Pachyuromys duprasi; assembly: GCA_028658305.1. Lineage (NCBI taxonomy): Eukaryota > Metazoa > Chordata > Mammalia > Rodentia > Muridae > Pachyuromys > Pachyuromys duprasi. Next base: position 55,156,123 of record CM053742.1, on the reverse strand, counting down.
ACTACCTTCCATATGGACTAGGAAAGCTTGCCATTATATGATTTTTAAGAGGCTTAATTTAAACCCACTACATGGTGCTATCCTAATTTGACACATGTCAACAGGCAAAAATTTATCCCACTTTATTTTATTTTCTTTCTTTTTTAAACAGTTTTATTTCAAAGGATTGATGGGTGTGTTGGTGTCCCCCTTCCTCCACTGGAAATCTCACCTGGCTATAGGAGGTAGCCACTTTAGGCCCCTTAATCCTTGATGCTAGGAGTCTCAGCTAGGGTCAACCGCATAGACTCCTATTTCCATTCTCTCTCCTGCTCCCCCAAACCTTATCCCCACCTACATTACTCTCCCCACTCCCTCTCCTACCCAGATCCCTCCCTCCCTCCACTTCAGGTATCTATTTTATTTCCTCTTCTGAGTGAGATTAAAGAAAAGCATCCTCCCTTGGGCCATTCTTGGCTTCTTTGGGTTTGTGGATTGCAGCATAGTTATCCTGTACTTTGTGGCTAATATCTACTTATAAATGGGCATGTACTATGCGTATCCTGGGTTACCTCACTCATGATGATCTTTTCTATTTCTATCCATTTGTCTGCAAATTACATGATATCTTTGTTTTTTTTTAAATATCTGAGTAGTATTCCACTGTGTAAATGTACCACATTTTCTTTATCATTCTTCAACTGAGGGACATCTAGGTTGTTTCTAGTTTCAGGCTAGTTTATTTTTACAATGCCCTTTGCAATCGATTCTGTTATGTCTTCCTTATTTTACAAACGAGTATGTAGAAATGGAAACTACTTTAACATGCTCAAATTGGAGAGCATGACAAAGCCAGAATTCAGTCTCGCATAGTCCCTGGTACTAAATTCTACCTCTTTGTCTAAGAAATACACAACCTTATTACAGAACTTTTTTAGTCTTGCAAATTAAAGATTTGTACAATTGAGCCTCCCATTAAATGATTATTTTCCCAAACACTGCTTATAGTGATAAATGTTGGTCTTTTTATTCTAAATATGTATTTTTTTGTTTGTGTTATGTCTGGGTAGGTATGACTGTGTGTATGTATGTGCATGTACTTGGAGTCCCGATGACACCCCTGGATGTTGTTCCTTAGATGACATCTTCCCTTTTTCCCCTTTGAATCATAGTCTCCTGTTGGTCTGGAGCTCACCAAGTAGACTAGGCTGGCTAAGCAGTAATGCTGAAGAACCCAGCTTATTTCTGCCTCTCCACTGCTGGAATTACAAAGTGTGTGCCATTATGACTGGCATTTTAAATTTAGGTTCTAGGGATTGAACTCAGGTCCCTGAATGAATTTCTCCCTGTCCTCTATAAATATGTTTATTAAAAAAAAAACTCAATGAAGACTCTGAAGTAGAATTTATAAGGTAAGTTAATTAATTTGTCCTATGAATGAATACATATTTTACTTCTTGTGAATCCTTGTTTTAATAATTTTTATATTCCAACAGGGCTTCTGGTTGGGACTCTTGATTCTGTCTTAGACTCTACTGCTAAAGTGGCTCCATTCCGCATTCTACACCAGACACCAGATTCTCAAGTTTACTTATCAATTGCATGTGGTAAGTGTGAGTGTTTAAAAAGCCCTACAATTCAAATAGAATCAAGATCTAAGATAATTATATTAGAACCAATTGAATTTAAATTTTAAACTTTAAATTCCAAAATGAAGAATTAATAATTACTGAAATGAAAATAATTTTACTAAGGCATTCTTATTAATGAAGATTTTAATTATGTTTAAATATATAAGATATATAAAACAAAATCAATTAATATTGAACGTGACTGTACACTAAGCATTGTTGCCAGTGCTTTGTATGTAATAAAATTGAATATTCAAGTTTACTTTTACTTTCCATATGTTTTGAGATTTGGAAGCAAGTTAAATGCAATTATTCTTTGAGAGAAGAGCAAGACCTATATTCAAGAGTGATTATAGGTTATTGGGAGATTAACACTCTACTGATAGGAGAGACCTTCAGTATGTGGTCCAGCAATGCAGATTCCGAGCAGCCTTTGGTCAGTGTTCTTGCTACCTGACTCCTTTTATCAACTTTGTAATTATTTACCAGACTGCTGGGAAGATTGGACTTCCTCCATTAAATATCAGTGCTCTTGATATTTTCTTCTTCTTATAATTGAGATGAGGAGAGACTGGAGTTTATGCCCATGCTTAAAAGTAGAAGCCTGAACATTTGAATTTTTTATTCATTTACATGCTGTTTTGCAAAAGACATTGTAACCTTGAAATACAAAGGAATGATTTACAGGTAGTGCTACATAATCATCCATGCCCAGATTGTCCAGATCTTTCCACAGTGTATATTGCAGTTAGTGTGGAAAAGAGATTGGGATTAATCTTCCTAATAATACAGATCAGAATTATCTTTTTTTTAAAACTCACAATGACAGTTTGGCACCTTTTTAATAATTCCATCATAACATTGAACAAAGCTAGAATCTTTTCTTTATGGCCTTTTTAATATTGAATGACTGATTTCTTCTTTTCTTCTCACCTCTATTCTAAAGTGTGTGTTTAAAAAAAGTGCACATAAATCTGTAGACACTTCACATTTGTGAACATAGAGCATGCAATTACATTATTAGGATGTGTGTGTTTAAAAGAAATGGGAGTTTTGTGGAAGACTGGGAGGAAGGATTGAGGGAGCCAGAGGAGTCAAGGACACTACAGGAAGATCTACAAAATCAACTAACCTTGGGCCCATGGGGTCTCACAGAGACTGAACCACCAACCAAAGAGCATGCATGGGCCAGACCTAGGCCCCCTACACATATGTAGCAGATGTGACGCTTGGTCAGTATGTGGGTCTCCTAACAAAATGGGAGTAGGAGCTGTTTCTGACTCTGTTGCCTGCCGCTGGATCCCTTTCCCCTAGCTGGGCTGCCTTGTCAGGCTACAGTAGGAGAGTATGCCTTTAGTTCTGCTGTAACTTGATGTGCTTGGGTGCTTCCCCTTTTCTGAGGAGAGGGGAGGGAGGGAAGGATTAAAAAGGTAGAACTGGGAGGATAGGAGGGAGGGGTCTGTGATCAGGCTGTGAAGTGATTAAATAAATTAATGAAAAAATAGATAGATACATAGATAGAAATTCCCCCCTAAATTTCCTTTAGTCATGCTGCTGATTCTGTTCTCCTGGATCTTTGCATATAAGATTAAGAGAATTTTATAATCTCAGCTCATTGGCCAAAATTATTTTGAATAAAAAAAATTTCCTTTCACTCTACCCAGCAGGGTATCAAAACATATGCTGAGATTCATAGCCAAACTTTTTGCAGAGTGCAGGGAATCTTATGAAAGAAAGGGGAGATAGAAGGATAGAAAGAACAGGAGTTCCACAAGGAGAGCAACAGAACCAAAAAATCTGGGCATAAGGGTCTTTTCTGAGACTGATACTCCAACCAAGGACAATGCATGGAAATAACTTAGAAACCCTGCTCAGAAGTAACCCATGGCAGCTCAGTGTCCAAGAGGATTCCCCAATAATAGGAACAGGGACCATCTCTGACATGAACTCATGGGTTGACTGTTTGATCACCTCCACCTGAGTGGAGAGCTGCCTTACCAGGCCCCAGAGGAAGGCAAAGAAACCAGTCCTGAGGAGACCTGATAGGTTAGGGTCAGAGGGAAGGGGAGGAGGACCTCTCCTATCATTGGACTGGGGGAGGGCATAGGAAAAGAAGAGGGAGGGAGGGTAGGATTGGGAAGAGATGGAGGAGGAGGCTACAGTTGTTAAACTGTAATTAATAAAAATTAAATAAATTTTTAAATGTCCTTTCTCTTTTTAAAAAAAGTTAAAGGTGACTGTTCTTGCAAATGAACACTTTACATATATATATGTATATATATATATATATAATCTTATTCATTACATGAATAAAAGTCTAACTGGATTATAGAAAATGAACAATTTTGCAGTCATCTCTATACATCATAGGAACATTTTGTGCAGTCAAGATTATTTCTTTTTAATGAGACTGGTACAATCCGTATTTCTAGGATGATTTTCAACAATATTTGGTAATAGGAGGAGTAGGGTTGTAAAATGAAACTTTTTACAAGTGAAAGCAAACCTAGGCATAATAATATTTAATGTGATCGTCATAAAGACAGCTAACAGTAATTCATTAGATCTTGTGGTTTACTATTGACACAAGGTTTCTGACTTCTATCATGAAATTTGTATAAGTTTGCTAGTTTTTTTTAACAAATGGATTGGTTTTGTATGTTTAATGACCATAGTAAAAAGTTCACATTTGTACAGCCATGTGAAGGGCTATCATGTGCTTCCTATCTTCAGCCATGAAGAATTTAGACACGATGATAGACGTTGTATTAGAGGACCAGTGTGTAAAATGGTACCTGAGTGTGTGTGTGTTTGTGTGTGCACGCTCTACATGCTTTTTTAAGAGAATGATTGCTTTCCAGACACTAATTACTGTTATCTTATTTTCATATTTTTTATATTTTCTTATGAGCTATAATCACTTTTCTCTCATTTTGTTAAATATTCCATTTTTTCTCTTTATGATAAATATAGCTCTACTGTTCAAGTTTATATATTTAAATAGAATAAAGAATAAATGTAATATCTTTATTTCTCTATAGCCATTATTTCTGAAGATGACAAAATAGTCTGATTTTTAAAAACTAAATTTATATATGAAGAAGTTTATTAAGGAGTTATTTTTTTAATCTTTCTTCTCTATACCATTAATCAGGGGCCAACAGAGAAGAAATAACAAAACATTGGGACTGGTTGGAACAAAATATCATGAAGACTTTATCTGTGTTTGATTCCAATGAAGATATTACTAACTTTGTGCAAGGCAAAATAAGAGTAAGTGGAATAGATAAGTCCATTAAGAAGATGTGGTATAGAGTCACAGTGGAGTTTTATTCCCCCATACAGAAGAACTAATGTCATTTGCTGAAGATGTATAGAATGGAAGATAACTTTGTTGATCAAAATAAACTAGATGCAAATTCAGGTAGCCCATGTTTCTTTCATATACAGAATTTAAATCACACACACACATGCACATACAGACACACACAGCACAGGCATGCATACATGTACACACACACATATAAAATGAAGGACAGCACTACTTGAGAGAAGAAAGGGAACCAATGGGAACAGAGAAAGAAATAGGAACAAGATGAAAGACAAATATTTCTCTCATGTTTCTCTCATATACAGATTTAAATATATGTTAATATCTATATTATAGAAAGAAAAGGTAAAAAGACAAATATTACATGTTTCTCATGCACAAATTTAAATATATATATTAAAATTTACATGGTATACATATACATGACATTGAAATTGAGAGTAGGAAGGGGTCTGTGGGAGTGGAGATAGTGAAGGACAAGAGAGGGTTGTGGAGGTAAATTATGAGCAAACTACAGTGATGAATATGTATGGAAATAATGGAACCCAGCATTTTATATGTATTTTTAAACAATAAGAAATTCTAAAAATCAACTTACTTCAGTTTCCTCATTGCTTAGCCAGGTGAGATAAGTTCTAATCCCTCCAAATAAAAAGATGCATGACTTCAAAAAAATATGGGATATGGATGTATTCTGTAAAAGGAGTACCAAATCTTCAGCCCTCTTCTATAAAGATTTGAGGTGACATGGAAGGTCATCCGTTTACTAGCACTTTTCAGGACTTTTAGAAGCACATGTATGAATGCTAGGATAAGTGCTTCAGAAAATTGTACAGTGGTTCAGTTTTGGTGTTCTTGTGAATATTCCTGTTGGCATTTTCGTATCACTATTTCTTAAATTGGATTTTGAACAAAGCTTTTGTTCATTCAGAAGATGTGTGATGCCTACTTTTGTGAAGCTTCTTATGAAGAGAAAAACACTAGTATAAAACTAGATGAAGACAATGCTCATCTCTATCCTAAGAGAAGCATGTATATACACATATATATACATTCAAACCATGTATCCATATAGGTCTGTTGGATCAACTAAAATTTAAATATGAAAAATATTTTTGTTGATAGGTGATAATTTTTCAGAAGCTATTTTATCTCTTCTAGGGACTAATTGCTGAAGAGGGAAAACATTCTTTTGCTAAAGAAGATGATCCTGAGAAATTTCGAGAAGCCCTTTTGAAATTTGCAAAATCTTTTGGTTTACCAGAGCAAGAAAAACTAGTAACGTATTATTCCTGCAGTTATTGGAAAGGACGGGTTCCTTGTCAGGGTTGGCTCTATCTAAGTACCAACTTTCTGAGCTTCTATTCTTTCTTGCTAGGATCAGAAAGTAAGTGTTTGTTTATTGCTTATCATGGCTTTCAATTTTCCTTCTGGTCTTTCAACTCATTGGCATTAGGTTGTATATATAGTAATGGAATTGATATTAAAGGTAATTAAATTATACAGACATCAAAGAGGTTTCGGCCACAGAAAGAATCCTTTTAAGGTTCTTTATGCAACATAGGGAACAATTTCTAAATGATAAGCATCTGGTATATAAGTACTGTTACCTTGTTAGAAGCTTCCCACTTGCTTGAATTTGTAGTTTGTTTTCTTTGTTGTTGTTGATGATAATTTTTTTTCAAGACAAGGTTTCTCTGTGTAGCCTTGGATGTCCTGGACTCACTTTGTAGACCAGGCTGGCCTCGAACTCACAGAGACTGTCTGCCTCTACCTCCCTGAGTGCTAGGATTGCAGGCATGCTCCACTATGTGGGATTTAATGTGTGTTTTAATTCCTGCTTTAAACATACAGCATAAAACTATTAGCCATTGTACCTCATCTCATTTTGTAGCCACAAAGAATCAAGTTGTACTACTTACAGCATATGTGTAGCTTTTACATCAATGCTTACATAATTAGAGAATTATATATAAAGAAACAGATCCGGGCACAGTAGCACATGCCTGTAATCCAACTACTCAGGGAGGCAGAGTCAGGAGGATCTCTATGAGTTTGAGGCCATCGTGGTTTCCAAAGCAATTCCAGAACAGCCAAGGTTACACACAGAAACTGCCTTTAAAAAAAGAAAGAAAGAAGGGAAGAAAGGATGAAAGGAAGGGAGAGAAGGAAGGTGGGAGGAAGGAAGAAATACATTTAAAAATATTGAAACCTTTTTCATATTTCTTTAAAATGATATCTGTTCCAAGTATTGGATAGATAGCTCAGTAGTAAAGCACATGTCTGGCATATACAAAGCCTTGGGTCCAATTCCAGAACCATTGAAAACAAAAAACAAAAATTCCAGGAACATATATGTTTTTAGAATCACTGACTATTTTATAAATATATAATATATATTATATATATTTGGCCATTCTTTGACCTCTAAAATACTGTAGCATTTTGTCAGTCGTCATGATAAAAGAACTGGATTATGAACATAAATCAATATCGAGAATTTAATTGCAGTTACGTACAACTCTTATTTGCAGTTAAACTCATTATCTCCTGGGATGCAATCTCAAAACTTGAAAAGACTTCAACTGTTATACTAACAGAGAGTATTCACGTATGTTCCCAAGGAGAGAATCACTATTTTTCAATGTTTTTGCACATTAATGAAACATACCTGCTTATGGAACAACTGGCAAACTATGCCATAAAGAGGCTTTTTGATAAGGAAACATTTGATAATGACCCAGTACTTGATGATCCTCTACAAATTACCAAAAGGTATTTAAATATTAATATTTACTTCTATTTTCATTTATTATCTTTTGGGAGTATGGGGAGTCATGCATGCCAAGGTATTGGTACAGAGGTCAGAGGATAGCTTGTAAAAGTCAGTTCTCGTCTTCTAACCATGTGGATTCTGGGAATTAAACTCGGGTCCTGAGGCTTGGAAGCAAGCATCTCTATCCTCCGAGCCATTTCACTGGCCCCAATATTTATGTTTTAAAGTATTATTTGGCTATAAGAATGGTATAACATTGATTAACATTTTGAGTCAACTATTCCATATTATATGACAGTTTTTCTCTGGAATTGATAAATGATATATTTATTTCTAAGTTTATTTGAACATATTTCAGAACTCTTGCTCCTCTATGAAGTTTAATTCTGAGAGATAATAGAAATTAGGTTTGGAAATTATTTTTTAACTTAAATAGTATGTGTATTAAAGTATGTTTTAGTTAAGATTTCTGTTGCTGAAGTGAAGCACCATGGCCGAAGAAACTTGGATTTATTTGGCTTACACTTCCATAGCACTGGTCATCACTGAAGGAAGTCAGGGCAGAAACTCAAACGTAGCAGGAACCTGGAGGCAAGAGGTGATGCAGAAGCCATGGAGGAGTGCTGCTTACTAGTTTGTTCCCTGTGGCTTTCTCAGCCTGCTTTCTTATAGTACCCAGGGCCATCTGCCCAGGTATGGTACCACCTATATTGGGCTGGGCCCTCTCTCATCAATCACTAATTAGGAAAATATTAGTATCTACATCAGAAGTATCTGACTAGATTGGAATGGGGACATGTGTATATAATTCCAGCACTTGGAAGGCTGAGGCAGGAGGATACTTACTTAGTTCTAGTCCAGCCTGAACTACACAAGGAGATCTTGTCTTCCAGGAGGAAAAAAATCAGACTGATCATTGTTTACAATTAAATTCAGTTTACTGAAACTGAACAGAGCCTTACATTCTGCTCAATACTTGGCTGAACAACCTTACATTCTGCTCAACAGTTGGCTGAAAGGAACCTGCCAAAGGAGAGGAGGAAAGGAAAGGATCCAGAAATAGCTAGAGAAAGCTGCTTTTGGCAAGGAAGATGAAGATATTGACTGGGAAAGTTTGAGGGAGACCTAATCCAGAGTCCTGTGGATAGACTAGGACAAGTGATGTTGAGTCCTATTTGGGTAGTCATTTCTCACATGGTTCCTAAATTATTCCTAAAATGCATAAAGATTACCTTGTACATCTGCTTTTCTAGAAATTAGATTAAAGAGGCAATTTTTTACACTTTATTACTAAAGTTAGGTCTACACATAATTTATAAATGAACTATTTTATTCAGATATAAGGCTCAGAGATGGTTCAAAAGTTAAGAGCACTAGCAGCTCTTTCACAGGACCTGGGTTTGATTTCCAGCATCTAAACAGTGGCTAACAGCCACCAATATTCTATTCCAAGGAATTTGATTCTTTCTCTGACCCCCGCAGTAACCAGGTACACACGTGGTGAATGGACATACATGCAGCCAAAACATTCATACAATGAAAATAAACAAATATGTTAATTTGGAAAATAATTTAATGCTGGAGAGATGACTTAGTGATTGAGAGTATTTACTACTCTTGTAGAAGATCCGGGTTCAGTTCCTAGCACCCATATCAGGTGAATCATAACCACTTATAACTCTAGTTCCAAGGGATCTAACATGCCCTGACCTATTCAAACACCTGCACACATATGGTCCACCTAAACTGACATGGGTATACCCACAGTCATATAAATAAAAGGAATTTAAAATTTTACTTCTTATTACATTATTGCTAGGCATTTGCTATCGTAATTTTTTCCTTGATTGACCACTTGAAATGTTCTTTTAAAGCTAATTTTATTTTCCCTTACAGAACCCCGCTCCTAGGTGAAGAATAACAAGTAATTAATGACTGCTGAGAAAGAGAATTAGTCTTCCTCAGGGAAGAGCCCATAATTCTTACCTTATACCAAGTGGCCAACCCTAAAATTGTATGCATAGAAGTAATACTAAACAGACTCAACCAGTTGTATTTATGTATTTATCCATATATCCATACAAATATATACATAATAATTAAAGAAAAAGAGGTTGTGAATTTGAGAGAGGGTGATGGGGACGGAAAGGGTTGAGGCTGGAGGGAGTGGTGATATAATACTTTAATTAAATATAAAACTTTAAGAGCACTGGCTGTTTTTACAGAAGACCTGGGTTCAATTCCTAGCATCACATGGTGGCTCACAACCATCTGTAACATGAGTCACAGTGGCTCTAGCACCCTCTTCTGGCCTCTTTAGGTAATGTGTGCACAGGGTGCACAGACCACGTGCAAACAAAACAGTTATATACATAAAAGTAAATAAAATTAAAAAATCCCAAATTTTAAAAATTAACAGTAAATTCATTTCCCTTAAAATATGATCTAAGAGATCATATATCAATGAGTATATCTATTGCTAAGTCTTTGTAAATGAGGTATAGTAAATTTTGTCTTTATATAACTTTGACTGAGCATATTAAATGTCACATATATCTAAATTGCTTTTTCTAGTAAGTTAATAAATTACTAAGAAGTCTTCAGATCACATTTTTTGTTTATGTTTAATTACAGTTTTAGATCACATTTTTTAAGTGGAACATTTTTATTGTTTCTGTTTGCTTTACAAACATGTGCTCTATAATGTAAACAATCTGGAAGCACAGTTGCAAGCACCTAGTGTATATCCAGTCATATGTTTTATTCCAGAAATTTAAAAATGCTTGCACAAAAGGGCTTAACACTACATACTTATTTTCTTTTATAATAATGTCACAGAATTTTTTCTATCCACAAAAATGGACTGTGATTAGTTATCCATTTATGTAATAATGGAATAGCCCAGCAAATTTAGAGTAAAAATTTACAAGTTTTTTTGGATAAATATATATATATATATACACATATATATATACCCAGAATATGTTATATATAATATTAAATATATAGTATATATTTATATAATATTATATATTATATATATGTATATCCACATTATTATATATCTAGATTATTTTGTCAGACACAAAGAAGTACTACATTTTCAAACAGTAGATGCAGGAAGGATGGATTTAGTTTCAATTTTGTTGGCTTTGAGTTAAAACTTGCATCATTTTCTTACTACCCCAGATGGCATTGCTGCTTAGCACAAGGTTTTTAGTGCCCCTAGAAAAATCATGCTATTTAGAGCAACAGCTTTGTATTGATATATTTATCAGTTAACAAGATTCATCTGTTTATCAGCTCCTGTCCTGTGCCCAGCGTGGTGCAAACACTGTTATTTTGTCCTGCTCCAATTTTAGATGTTTTTAAACAATCATGCTTGCCTAACTGAATCTTGATACTCTGTTTTATAATATGCTCTTCTTCTTTAAACTTCAATGCCTCAATTTTCATTATTTAATTTTGTTTTATTTGTATAATTGCTTAATTTTCTAATAACCAAATATATATCCCAAGGTCGGTTTAGCCATAGGAACATATTATTAATTTATTATAATACTAGTCCTCCATAAAATCACCCCCACACATCATTTTGAGACCTATATTGTCTAATTTTTGTGTGTCTTAGTCTGTGAATAAAATGAAATTGGGAAAATCAATAAATGAAGTTACTGAGAATTTATGTTATTTTTCCATTTAAGAATTCACTGAAGAACATACCACTTAATGTTTAATTCTTATGCTTTATAGTTTATATAGGTTAATCAATATAGGTATGTGCATACCTTAGAATTCATCATTTGAGCCTCAACTTCCTGTCTTTTTCTTTTCTGCAGAGGGTTGGAATATCGAGCACACAGTGAGCAATTCAAAGCCTTTTTTAGGCTACCCAAAGAAGAAACTTTGAAAGAAGTACATGAATGTTTCTTATGGGTACCATTCAGCCACTTCAGTACTCACGGAAAAATGTGCATTTCAGAAAAATACATCTGCTTTGCTAGCCAGGATGGTAATCTATGTAGTGTTATCATCCCATTACGAGAGGTAATATAGACTTGGGCACATATAAGTTTTTGATTTATAGAACATCCTGTAATTCTGTGAATTAGTGAAAGGCTCAATGCATGTATCCTTTTAGCAATTTAATAATTTAAGTACAAAATTACCCTTCAACTTAAAAATACTAGCTTGTGACATATTTTTAAATTCCTTTGGTAAAGCTTTGCAAAAAGTGAAAGTGGGGAATTTTAAGAAACAGGTAAAGGTCTAGGGCAGTGGTTCTCAACCTTCCTAATGGTGTGACCTTTTAATACCATTCCTCATGTTGTGGTGACCTTTATCATAAAAGCATTTGGTTGCTATTTCATAACTAATTTTGCTGCTGTTATGAATGGTCACATAAATATATGATATACAGTATATCTGATGTGCAACCCCTGTGATAGAGTTATTTGCCCCACTAAAGGGGTTGGGACTCACATATTGAGAACCAATGGTTTAGGGTAGCACAAAATAAGTTTGATGATTCTGATCCTTCAATTATGGTTACCACATTTTAGTCTATAATATTTGCTGTATTAGAGCAAAAAAAATAGAATTGATAACTTTCATGTCAGTCAAAATGTAGTATTCATCATTAAATGTTTTGTTTATATTGATAATTTTAAAGGCCATGTTAATCCAGCTTTATCCTTGAAAGGTTAAGTAACTTGAACCAAGGAGTTTTTGTATAATCATTACCATAATTCCCATTTGCAAATCCCTCTCTCAGTAAGTCACAGCACAGAGCAAAACTTTCATCCATAACAGAGTCCGCCAAACATGTATCTGAATGTGCCAGCACTAGGAGAAAATGTGATTCACTTAATTATCTTTTTACTCTCCAGGTCTTAGCTGTAGATAAAACTGATGACTCCAACAGATCTGTCATCATTAGCATCAAAGGAAAAACAGCTTTTCGTTTCAATGAGGTTAAAGACTTTGAGCAACTGGTGTCAAAACTCAGGCTCAAATGCCGGGCAGCTTCAACTCAGGACGATGTTAGTACAGAGGTAATCTCTATAGCAGTCACATAATTTTGAAGAAAAGCTTTGTGTTTAGAATAGTCTGTTCTTTCAAAAGGAATCCATAATAATTTTCCTATTCATTCCTATATTTCCTGTTGTAAATCTAAATCTAAAAAAAGTATATACTCTATACTATCTCAGAAGTAAAACTCAAGGAGTTTAAAGTGCTTAGGAGCTAATTATTTAAGAAATACTGTAGTCTGGTCTTTCTACTGTCTTTGCTGTTCTTCAATAAGCATACCTTGTATGTTCGTATAACTTACCTTTTAACTCAATCTGTGTTTGAGAACTTAACAAGACCTTAAGTGTTCTCTTTAACTGGGGCTGGAGAAATGGCTCAGTGGTAAAGAGTACTGGCTGCCCTTGATTCATTTCCCAGCACCTGTATTGGGTAGTTTACAACCACAGATAACTCCAGTTCCAGGGAATCTGCCACCCTCTTCTGACCTCTGAGGTTATTAAATGTGCATGATGCACATATATAATGTACAGGAAAAGCACCCATGTTCATCAGATAAAAATGAAAAAACCCTCTAGTTACCTCTTATTAATACAGAAGTAGCAATTTAATTCAGATTACAATTTTTAATAACTAATTGTTCAGCTTTATTTACATACTTTGGTCCCAAGCAAAAGAGTGGCATAGGTGTTTACTAGCAAAATATTAGGGGAAGGGGACAATGAGATGGCTTAGTGGTAAAGGCATTTGCCATGCAAATATGACAACCTAAATTTGATTCCTAAAACCTAAGTTCACCAAGTTGTCCTATGATTTCTATACACACATACATGTGTACACACACAATAATAAATATAATTTTCAATACACATAGAATGATTTTGCTCTAAGTTTTAAATTATAAAAATATTAGAGATAATAAATACTCTGAACAAAGAGTGATTAGGAGCCCAAATGTTATTTTAATATGTCTTTTCAGAAAATGGAATTCAAATGAATTTTCAATTCTGAATCCAAGAGCTCTGTGTTTCTACATATTTCTAAAATGTACCAGGTGTAACCATTTATATCTTAATTAAAGATTCAAAGGTAAACAATCAATATTGACTTTCCTGGTTATATTACTTTATTTAGATTGATAGAGAGACTCCTTTGTGAAGTCTGAAAATGATATGATAATTCAATTACAATGCAATGTTGGTAGACTGTGTCTTTACTTTGAAAAACTACAGTATCTTATGTGTGTTTTCTCCGTTCCAGATGCAGAAGCTTTATGTAAGCTTTGGAGAATTTGTCTTGCTCTCACGTATTGATTTTTAGAATTTTCTTTTATCCAGGACATTCCTTAGGTTAATGGTAGAGCACAAATAAAATTTCATCAGTCTTGATAATTACTCTCTTAATACTCCTATATTCTTATTATGTCAAATTTGTCTGTCCTGTCTTTTTCATTTCAGATTTAGTCTATGCTAGATCCAGTATGCTGAGCATCCTTCCCTTTCCCTTAATGTTTCTGCCTTTCTAAAGTGGGAGGAACTGCAATTTTTCATGGGAACCTCATATGCCTCTGTTAACTGGGTGTTCTATATTGTCAAGGAAAGATTTTTATTTCAAAATGTTGACCATTTCTCCAAATCCATCAGAATGCTAAGGATTTCTACTTTTTCTTACTCATTTTAGAGAATTTAATGTAGATATGTTCAGAATACTTACTAATCAGGATAGCAGTTTGCATAGAAATAGCATAGCAGTTTGAATTCTCATGTTTCATTTTCAGTGATTTCATGTGTGTGTTCATGTGCATGTGCATTGCCCATGTGCTCATGCATATGTGCATGTACATGTCATAATTTTTATGTGGATGTCCTAGGACAACTTGTGGGAGTCAGTTCTTTGCTTCTACCATGTGAGTCCTGGTGACTGAACTCAGGTCATGAGCCTTGTAGCAGGCACCTTTATCTGATGAGCCATCTCATCTACCCATAACTGAAGATTTTCATCTTGGCAATGGTGAAGAATTTTGACCCATTTTAGTATTATCTGTATATATCTAGCCATATCTATGGTACATCATAAAAATTAAGAGAAAGCTTTTTAAAACAAGAGATGGGGCTAGGGACATAGCTCAGTGGTAGGCCACCTGTTTAGCATGGGTAATATCCAACATTAAATGCCCAGCACTTTAAAAAAAAAAAGCAAAGCCAGTGCATTTGATTTTTAAATAACAGAGGTTGTTGCTTCATTCTTTTATAGCTATAATAAACTTACCTAAACAATGAGAAAAAGTTCATTGGGTAATTTTAACAAACCTGGTGACTTTTATATTCTAAAACTTGTACAATCTAAATCTCAGAGTCAACAAATCTTAATCTGATCACAGAAAGGACTTCAGGAATTTTGTCCTATGTCATAGGACCTATGAGGACGTAAAAATGCATTACAAAGGACAAATGCTTCCAGAAGTAATTGGGATTCTGTGTAAGCATCAGTTCTGTCCACATTTTAACTGGATGTCATTAAGAATGTTCCACAGTTTAATGCGTTACACTAAAACGGGGGCGCATGAACAGGTTTTATAAAATTCTGACCAACTGCTTAAAAACATTGGTCTTTTTTTTTTAATTGTATAATAAATACTACCAGAAATTTTCTGAAGCTACAAAATATAGGAAAGTTGAGCTCCTTTAGCGTAGCTTGAGGCAAAGTGGTCCCAAGACTAGAAAGCATTATTCGAGATCCCTTACTTCATTTTAAGTTACCTTACAAATGAATTATAAGATTATAGAACAGTGGTTCTCAACCTGCGGGTCCCAGTCCTTTGGGGGTCAAATGATCATTTTACAGGGGTTGCCTAAGACCACTGAAAAATACGGACCTTCACAATTCATAACAGTAGCAAAATTACAATTACCAAGTAGCAAAGAAAATAATTTTATGATTGGGGGATCAGCACAACCTGCTATAGAAGGTCACAGCATTAGGAAAGTTGAGAACTACTGCTAAAGAATGTCAAGGAAAGCAAAACTGGATTTATGCCTTAGTGTGTTTAAATAGGGAAATATTTTCTACAGGTTATCAAAGCATATGTAATTATATCTAATTAGTTCTTGATTTTTTTTATTTTCTAAGTTTTTAATGGTAAGTAATGAGTTCTGGGAGTATGTAGTCTACTTGATATAATGATGCATTGCCTAATTCCAGAATTGCAAATAACAGCTGGTAAAGTCAGGACCTATAACTTCACCTACCTGGGAGGCCAAGACAGAAAGATTACAAGTTTAAACACAGCATAAGTAACTAAGGGAGACCCTGTTTAAAAATTTAAAAAATAAAAAGGGTTAGAGCTATGGCTAGTATTACTGCACTTGTAGAGCATGCATGTATCCCTAGACTCAATCTATACTTAAAAAAAAAGAGGTTTCTTTTCATCAAAAATGTTTTATTTCATTATTATTAATATATTTTATTATTTGAGTATTTCATAATGCATAATGTATTTTGATATATTCACCCCTACTTCTCCTTCTTACCCCTCAAAAATCACCTTTCAAACTCTCCCAACTTCACATTTTCTCTTTTTTTTTTAAAACATCCAACTTTGATCCAATTTGTGCTATTTATACATGCATGGGCACAGCTGCAGCTTGGTCCACACACCAGTGGCCACATTCTCAAAGAAAGCTGACTCTCAGTCCCCGGGAAGCCATCATCTTTCAATAGCTCCTCAGCTAGGGGTGGGCTCTCATGAACCTCTTCTCCACTTCATGCTAGAATATTGACTGTCTTGATGTTATGCAAGGCTTATGCAGGTACCCACAGGTGCTGTGTGAGTGTGGTTCTGCCATGCCTAGAAGACACCATTTTGCCCACCCCATAACCTCTGGATCATGAAACCTTTCTTCTCCCTCTTCTAAGATGTTTCCTGAACCTTGGGGAGAAGGGATATGATATTTATGTCTCATTTATGACTACTAACTCTTCACTTAAACCAGTTGTGAGTTTCTACATTATCTCTGCTTACAGCAAAAAGAAGCTTCTTTGATGGAGACTGAGAGGGGTATAGGTATAAGAATATGTGTGTTTAGAGGACAGCTTGATATCATATAATATATATAGCAAAATAATAGTAGTAGGTTCACCCCTGGAAACTATGAGCTTCCCCAACTGTGGAATTTTTGTCACACTTACAGTACAAGGCATATGTTTCTTTTTGTGGACTGGGCTTTAAATCCCATTAGAAATCAGTTGGTTACCCCTAGAGAATTTGTGCCAATGTTGCACCATCTATGGGTGTATGTCATTAGGCTTCTCACAGAGTTCACAGCTAGATAAAAACTGTTGATATATTTTTCCTTTAGCATCCTGAACAGCACTATGTGATAGTATGAAAGGTAGCTACCAGCAGGAAAAGGGGAGAGAGCTCCCTGGGTAGTACCAGCTTAATTCCCCATGTCCTATGAACAAAATGTGTGGTGTTCAGCAACAGCACTCTTAGCATCAGGTTCTGATGATCAGGAGCAGTGGGAGTATTCTATATGTTTAGGTTGTCTCTAGGACAACCATGACCAACAAACTTAGGGACATATCACAAACCTAGAACTGGGTTGCTTATTTGGTAAACAGTGGCTTCTGGGAGGAACATTTTGCCTCGTGCAGTGTAACTCCGAATTTGTGTGTGTGTGTGAGTGTGTGTGTGTGTGTGTGTGTGTGATTACATATTCTTCTGCATTACCTTCACCTCAGCACTTGAATCTTCCTCCCCATGATTTCCCTTCCCACTTCATATCACCTGTCTTCTACTAGTTCTACCCCAAAGGAGAATTTAAACAAACCAAAAAGAAGGAAAAAAGAAAAAGAACTGTGTGTACCTAATAATACAGACATAAATAGTAGTTAAACCCACAAAACTGATTTTTGATTGCCTTAAAAATAAGGAAATCAGGCAAAAAGCATTTGCCATTAAGCCAACAACCTGATTTTGGTCCCTGATGGAAAAGGAGAACTGACTCCAGCAAATCATTCTTTGACCTCCTTACACACACACACACACACACACACACACACCATGGTACACACATACTCCTACATATTCCCACCATGCACACACACTAAATAAATGTAATTTTTTTAAGAATTAGAAGGTGTGCTTTCTGTACGATTACAAATAGGTATCTTAGCGCAAGGGAAGCAGATTATTTTCTGAAGTAGGAAACCAGAAATTTTATTAGATATAAAATTAGCAATCGATTTTTAATTATGGCGTATGAACGGGATGCCATTTACAATAAACTTCTGATATTTCAAAGATGTGTTTCATTCTATATTTTGTCTTGTTTTTTTTTATTTTGTAACTCAACTCTGTCTCCCCATCACTACTGATTGTGCTGTATTTGCAAGGTACATTAATTCTGTTATTTTATAAAATGGTTATATGCAAAGAAATATTAATTTTTGCCCTACATATTTCCTTCACTGTTAAAACCATTTCCTATTTCTAAAATCAGTGCTTGATGCAGAAAAAGAAAAAAAAATGAATAAAACAGGCTTAAGGGTACTTGTCATAAAATAACCTATGTTACTTTCTAGATGAGATTGGATTTTGCTCAGGCAACAAAATGTCTAAGTGTTTGTTCCTTTCATAATTGTGGCACCCAAACCAAGGCCATTTAGAAATGGTGTTACCATGAAATAAAAATCAGAGGGAAAAGAAAACATAATTTATAAGAATTAAGCTTTAAGGTTTGTTGCTTAAATAATCTATTTCACTGAACTCTTTAACAATTGGAATATTAAATTGTTTCAAGCCACCATCTTTGTAGGTAAGGTGATTTTATGAATACTTCAGAGGCACTTACAGATACAACAAAGATACTAGCTGTTGTTCTCTAAATTTATATTTAGGGTTTTGTCATTTATGCGCTTATTTTTCTCCTCCTTGAATATTTTTTCTGGTAGTTTGAATATATTTTCAATAGATAATTGGTGCCTTAGCCGTATGGTTTAAACGAAATAGTGTGCATTGTTTGAGATTCACTTTGAAAACATCAGTTTTTCTGTCTGTATTTACAAAATAAGACACTTCTTTCCATTCAGCTCAACTATGGGCATATTTTTTATCTTCGTTAAGCTGGTAAAATTTAAGGGATCAAAAGAGTTCCTTTTAAAATCACTTAAGATCTTTGGCATAGTTAATGTACAAAGCTGAGTAAATGATATGTATTAAAAGTAAAAAAAAAAACAGTTAATAAAAATCATGTGGCAATACAAATAACTTCGGATTTCTAACCCAATAATGAAAGCTAGGGAAGATGGTCCATGCTTGTAATCCTAGCACTCAAGAGGCTAAGGTTTCTGAGTCCCAGGCCAGCTCGCACTGTGAAAATACTGTCTCAAAAACAAAAGTAAAACATCCAAATTAACAATATTAGAAAACCAAGACTTACTGATTTTAAAACATAGTATACAGCTTAGTAAACACCATTGTGATCAAAGTATTGGGAGAGACATATGAATGTAGCTCAATTAAGAGGATAGAAATAAACCTTAACATTTATGATCCATTGATTTTTTTCAACAAGGACAGAAGTTAATTCAGTAAGGGCTTAAAGTTGATTGAACAAATGGTTCTGGCAGATAAGCATATATAAGAAGTGTACTTGAATTCTTTTGTTAAAGCACTTATAAAATTAAGTCAAAATAGATCAAACAACAAAACTTTTTTGTTAAACTTAAGTCTTTTTTAAACTCCACAGGTTTTAGAGTAAGCGTAACAGTAAGTCTTTATGCCTTTGAATTGAAGACAGATTCAAATAGGTATTTCTCTAAACAAGATAATGAAATGACAAATAATCACATGAAAAGATTTTCTGCATTGCTTGTTGCTAGGGAAATTAAACTCAAAACCATAATAAGATGCTATCCTTTCATACCCACTAGCATAGCTATTATTAAAATGGTTGATAATAATGGTTGAGGAAGATAACGAAGAACTTGAAAAGCCCATACACTGCTGCTGGAAATGTAAAGTGGTATACCACACTGGAATACAGTAAGGTAGTTCCTCGAAATGTTGCATACAGATTTACCATATGCCCAGTAATTCTGTCCATCGATATTGACCAATGAAGACTAAAATGTTCTCACAAGTACTGTTCATGGGTGTGCCCAAATGAGATGATTAATAATCACCAAAAAAATGTTTAAGACAATCATTGTCCACAAAATGATAAGTAAATGTGATATTCATTCATTCAGTGGCATATTATAGGACAGTAACAAGAAATGAAATGTTGATATGCACTATTATATAGCATGTATAAACTTTGAAAATACTGTGCCAAATGAAAGAAGTCCAACACATATTGTGAGATTCCATTTATCTAAAAGTCTGAAATAAGCCCATTTATGGCAATAAATACAGGTGTTGTCTGGAATCTGAGTGGGATGGGTAAAGAGATAAGGAGTGACTACCAATTTTAGAGTATTTCTTTTAAATAATCTTTTTACCCAAGACTGGCGTTGGGCTTGCAGTGTATTTCGAGCTGGCCTTGAACTTGTAATGCGACCTCAGCTTCCTGGGTGATGGGATTGTAGGCATGAGTTGTATTATCAGGCTTGCTTATGTTTATTTTTTGTTTAGTCATTTTTATTCAGGTGATAGGTATTTTACACTGGTATAAATTTGTATTTCTTTAAACAATTTTTATCAGTGAACCTGTTTCATGTGCTCATAGCTTTGATTTTTTTTTCTTAGCTAACATAGTTTGAATAGGTAGTCTCTAATATATTCTAGCCTCCCATTTTATGAAAACAATCTGGTCTTGATTTTACTGAGAATTTTTTACAAGCTACTTTTATGGTATTATTATTATTTAGCTTTGACAGAAGGTCGTTGCATCCCAGCCTGGTACTGAACTCAGTATGTAGCCTAGGCTGGCATAGACTGTCAATAATCTTGTCTCAGCCTCTTGATTATTAACTAGTATTACAGGTGTGGACAGCCATGCCCACCTTAGCATAAGGTCTTTATCTCTTCTTGTTTCAGAGTTCTCTCTTTATATTTGACTTTCATAGATTTGGTTATGATGTATGTAGGTGGTGACCCTTATATCTTTTCCTACTTTGTTGAACAACTTCTTAATTGGCATTTTGTGAGTAATATTTCATTAAATTAGGGGTGTTTCTTGATATCTTTTTTTTTCAGGTACTTTCTCCTTTTCCCTCTTTTCTTCTTTTAGGACTTTTTTTACAAATATATTATTGGTTTAATGTTTTTCCACAAGTCTTTGAGACCCCTTTTTTTTCCTTCATGTATTTTACTTTTTTACCCATGGATAATCTCTACTGACCGCCCCCTCCAGTTCTTTTTTGCCAGTTTAAGTACATTCTCCAAGTGAAATTTTCAGTTAAGTTATCAACTATAGAATTTGTATTTTTACAATTTCTGTATCCTTATTGATATCTGCTATTTTGTAGAACCTAACTATCTTTTGGATATTTTAACTTTTTAATTAATAGACGTTTTTTGTCAGTTTGGGGTTTATAGAAAAATTAAACAAAATACACTTTCCCTGTACTCCTTTCTACCTTCTCTGACTATGACTTCTCTAATTACTAACAATGTTTCGGTAAATTTGTTAACAACTGATGAGCCAAGAATAATATGTTAATTTTAAATGACATCCATAATTTACAGTAAATTTGATTTTTGTTACATTACAGTTTTGTTGAATATATACTATTACATAACAGCCTTCACAACATTATACAGAAGAGAATTGCCTTAAAAATCCATGCACTTTTATATGGTAAAACCGTTACCACCTTCTGGGAGTGAGTTAACTTTTTGTTGTTTCTTTAATTTTATATTTTCTTTTTAAATATAATTTTTATTTATTAAAATTTATTCACTTTGTATCCCAGTGGTAGCCCCACCCTTGTTCCCACCCGGTCCCGCCCTCCCTTCTTCCCTCCCTCCCTCATCTCCCATGTCCCTTCCCCAGTCCACTGATAAGGGAAGTCCTCCTTCTCTTCCATCTGACACTAGCCTAGCAGATCTCATCAGGACTGACTGCATTGTCTTCCTCTGTGGCTTGGTAAGACAGCCCCCACCATCAGGGGGAGGTGATCAAAGAGCCAGCCACTGAGTTCATGTCAGACAAAGCCCCTATTCCCCTTACTAAGGAGATTATTTGGAAACTGAGCTGCCATGGGCTACATTTGTGCAGGGGTTCTAGGTTTATCTCCATGCATGGTCCTTGAAGTATCAGTCTCAGAAAAGACCCCTCGGCCAAGATTTTGTGGTTCTGTTGTTCTCCTTGTGGACCTCCAGATCCCTCCAGGTCTTTCTGTCTACCTCTTCTTTCATAAGATTCCCTGCACTCTGCCCAAAGTTTGGCCATGAGTCTCAGTATCTGCTTTGATACCCTGTATGGGAGAGTCTTTCAGAAGCCCTATGTAGTAGGCTCCTGTCCTGTTCCTTGTTTTCAGCTTCTTCCAATGTCTATTCCATTTGCCTTTCTGAATGAGGATTGAGCGTCTTACCCAGGGTCCTCCTTCTTGCTTACCTTCTTTAGGTGTACAGATTTTAGTATGAGTATACTGTATTATATGTCTAATATCCACTTATTAGTGAGTATATACCGTGTGTGTCTTTCTGTTTCTAGGATACCTCAATCAGGATGATCTTTTCTAGGTCCCACCATGATTTCCTCCTTTTTAATTGCTGAGTAGTATTCCATTGTGAAAATGTATCACAATTTCTGTATCCATTCTTCTGTTGAGGGGCATATGGGTTGTTTCCAGGTTCTGGCTATTACGGATACAGCTGCTACGAACATGGTTGAGCAATTGTCTTTGTTGTATACTTGATCTTTTTTTTTTTTTTTTTTTTTTTTTTAGATATATGCCTAGGAATGGTAAAGCTGGATCCTAAGGTTTCACTATTCTTAATTATCTGAGAAAGTGCCAGATTGATTTCCAAAGTAGTTATGCAAGTTTATATTCTCACTAGCATTCCCACCCCTTTCTCCACATCCTCTCCAGCATGTGTTGTCACTTGAGTTTTTGATCTTAGCTATCCTGATGGATGTAAGGTGAAATCTCAGGGTCGTTTTGATTTACATTTCCCTGATGACTGAGGATGTTGAACATTTCTTTAAGTGTTTCTCTGCCATTTAATATTCCTCTATTGAGAATTTTCTGTTTCACTTTGTACTCCATTTTTTAGTTGTATTACTTGATTTTTTGCTATTCAACTTGAGTTCTTTATATGTTCTGGATATTAGTCCTCTGTCAGATATAGGATTGGTGAAGATCTTTTCCTAATCTGTAGGCTATCATTTTGTTGTGATGACAGTGTCCTTTGCTTTACAGAACTTTTCAGTTGCGTGAGGTCCTATTTATTGATTGTTGCTCTTAGAGCCTCTGCTGTTGGAGTTCTGTTCAGGAAGTTGTCTCCTGTGCCAATGAGCTCAAAGCTCTTTCTCACTTATTTTTCTAACCAATTTAGTGTGTCTGGCTTTATGTTGAAGTCTTTGATACACTTGGACTTTAGTTTTGTGCAGGGTGATAAATATGGATCTATTTGCATTTTTCTACATGCAGATTACAGTTAGACCAGCACCATTTGTTGAAGATTCTATCTTTTTTTTTCCATCGTATGGTTTTGGAATCTTTGTCAAAAATCAGGTGTCCATAAGTATGTGGGTTTATTTCTGGGTCTTCTATTTGATTCTATTGATCCACCATTCTATTTCTATGCCAGTACCATGCAGTGTTTATTACTGTTGCTCTATAGTATAACTTAGGATCAGGGGTGGAGATACCTCCAGAAGATCTTTTGTTGTAGAGGAATGTTTTAGCAATTCTGGGTTTCTTGTTATTTCATATGAACTTGAGAATTTTTCTTTTGTCTGTAAAGAATTGTGTTGGTAATTTCATGGGAATTTTATTGAATCTGTAGATTACTTTCGGTAAGATGGCCATTTTTACTATGTTAATCCTGCCAAGCCATGAGCATGGGAGATCTTTCCATCTTCTGATATCTTCTTCTATTTATTTCTTCAGAGTCTTGAAGTTTTTTTTCATAGAAGTATTTCACTTGCTTGGTTAGAATTATACCAAGGTACTTTATATCCTTTGTGGCTATTGTGAAGGGTGTTGTTTCCCTAATTTTTCTTAGCCCACTTTTCTTCTATATACAGGAGGGCTACTGATTTTTTGAGTTGATTTTGTATCCAGCCACTTTGCTGAAGGAGTTAATCAGCTGTAGGAGTTCCCTGGTAGAATTTTTGGGGTCACTCAGGTATACTATCATATCATCTGCAAATAGTGATACTTTGAATTTCTTCCTTTCCAAACTGAATCCCCTTTACCTCCTTTAATTGTCTTATTGCTCTAGCAAGGACTTCAAGAACTATGAAAAGAGTGGGCAGCCTTGCCTTGTCCCTGATTTCAGTGGGATTGGTTTAAGTTTCTCTCTGTTTACTTTGGTGTTGGCTATAGGCTTGCTGTATATTGTCTTTACTATGTGTAGGTATGTGCCTTGTATCCTTGATCTCCCCAAGATTTTAAACATGAGGGAATGTTGGATTTTATCAAATGCTTTTTCAGCATCAAAGGAGATTATCATGTGCTTTTTTTCTTTTAGCTTATTTATATGGCGGATCACATTGATGGATTTCCGTATATTGAACCACCCCTGCATGCCTGGGATGAAGCCTACTTGGTCGTAGTGGATGATATCTTTTATGTGTTTTTGGATTGGGTTTGCAAGTATTTCATTGAGTATTTTTGCATCAATGTTCATAAGGGAGATTGGCCTAAAATTCTCTTTCTTTGTTCAGTCTTTGTGAGATTTAGCCGTCAAGGTAACTGTGGCTTCATAAAATGAGTTTGGTAATGTTCCTTCCATTTCTATTTTGTGGAATAGTTTGAAGAGTATTGGTGGTAGCTCTTCTTTGAAGGTCTGGTAGAATTCTCCACTGAAAATATGTGGCTCTGGGCTCTTTTTGGAAGGGAGACTTTTGATGACAGCTTCTATTTTCTTAGGGATATAGGACTATTTAATTGATTTACCTGTTCTTTGGTAAGTGGAATCAATCAAGAAAATTTTCCATTTCATTTAGATTTTCAAATTTTGTGGCATTTAGGCTTTTGTAGTAAGATCTAATGATTGTTTGGATTTCTTCAGTGTCTGTAGTTATGTCCCCCGTTTTATTTCTGATATTGTTGATTTGGGTAGTGTCTCTCTGCCTTTTAGTTAGTTTGGCTAAGGGTTTGTCTATCTTGTTGATTTTCTCAAAGAACCAGCTCTTGGTTTCATTGATTCTTTGAATTATTTTATTTGTTTCTAATTTATTGATTTCAGCCCTGAGTTTGGTTATTACCAGCAGTCTACCCCTCTTGGTTGTGTCTGCTTCTTTATTTTTTCCCCTAGGGCATTTAGGTGAGCCCTAATTACTGATTATTTGTATGAGATGTTTCAAATTTATTCTTGAAGGCACTTAGTGTCATGAACTTTCCTCTTAGCTCTGCTTTCAATTTGTCCCATAAATTTGGGTATGTTGTACCTTCATTTTCATTGAATTCTAGGAAGACTTTAATTTCTTTCTTATTTCTTCTCTGAGCCAGCTGTCATTGAGTAGTGAGTTGTTCCGTTTCCATGTGTGTGTGTAGGCTTTTTGCTATTTCTTTTGTTGTTGAGGTCCAGCTTTAGTCTATGGTAGTCAGATAAGATACAAGGGATTATTTCAATCTTCTTGTATCTGTTGCGGCTTGCTTTGTGACCATATATAGGGTCTGTTTGGAGAATATTTCATGAAGTTCTGGGAAAACTGTAAATTCTTTTGTGTTTGGGTGAAAGGTTCTGTAGATGTCTGTTAGGTCCATTTGATTCATGACCTCTGTCAGAGTCATTGTTTCTTTGTTTAATTTCTGTTTTGTTGACTTGTCCTTTGTTGAGAGTGGGTGTTGAAGTCTCCTACTATTAATGGGTAGGAATCTATGTGTCATTTAAGTTTTATTAATGTTTCTTCTACAAATGTGGGTGCCCTTGTATTTGGGGCATAGATGTTCAGGATTGTGATGTCTTCCTGATGGAATTTTCCTTTGATAAGTATGAAGTGACCTTTCCCAACTCTTTTGATTAATTTTGGTTGAAAATCTATTTTATCAGATATTAGAATGGCTGCTTGTGCTTGTCTTTTTGTCCATTGGCTGGGAAAATCATCTTCCAGCCCTTTACTCTCAGGTAATGTCTACCTTTGTGACTTAGGTGTGCTTCTGGTATGCAATAGATTGTTGGGTCTTGTTTACTATCCATTCTGTTAGTCTGTGTCTTTTTATTGAAGAGTTGAGTCCATTGATGTTGAGAGAGATTAATGACCATTGGCTATTAGATTCTTTTGATGTTGGTTGTGGTAGTGTGTTTGTGTGCTTGGCTACTTTTAGTTTTGTTGTAGTGATGTTTTTTTATTTCCTGTGTTTTTCTGACTGTAGTGAGTTTTCCTGGGTTGTATTTTTTCTTCTAGTATCTTCTGTAATGCTGGATTTGTGGGTAGGCATTGTTTAAATTTGTTTTTGTCATTGAATATGTTGTTTTCCCCATCTATGGTGACTGAGAGTTTTGCTGGGCATGCTAGCCTAGGCTGACTTCTGTGTTGTTTTAGGGTTTGCCTGATAACTGTCCAGGCCCTTCTGGCTTTCATAGTCTCTGTTGAGAAGTCAAGTGTGATTCTGATGGGTTTGCCATTATATGTTACTTGGCCTTTTTCTCTTGTAGCTTTTAGTGTTTTTTCTTTGTTCTGTATACTTACTGTTTTGATTTTTATGTGGCAGGAGAATTTTCTTTTCTGGTCTTATTTATTAGGTGTTCTGTAGGCCTCTTGTATGTTTATAGGCCTCTCCTTTAAGTTGGGACTATTCTATGATTGTTTTTGAAAATATTTCTGGTCCTTGGTGATGGGAATCTTCTTTTTCCTCTATTCCTATTATTCTTATGTTTTGTCTTTTCGTGTTGTCTTAGATTTCTTGGATGGGTTGTTTTGGGAATTTTTTAGATTTAATATTTTCTTTGATGGATACATCAACTTCTTCCATTATATCTTCCACACCTGAGATTCTTTATTCCATCTCTTATAGTCTGTTGGTTATGCTTAACCTCTGTAGTTCCCATTCTCTTCCTTAAGTTCTTTGTCTCCATGATTTCCTCCATTTGTGTTTTCTTTATTTTTTTTCTAATTGTGTCTTCAGATTTTGAACTGTTTTATTGATTTCCTTAACCTGTGTGACTGTATTTTCCTTCAATTTCTTTACCTGTTTCCTTGATTTCTTTCAGTGACTTAATTATTTCCTCTGAAGGCCACAGACTATTTGGCTGCATCTTTCTGTATTTCTTTACAGGTGGCCATTCTTATCCAGAGCTGGGTGTCCTGAAGTCAGACTTGATGTTTCCCCCACTGTGGGGTTTCCTCCCAACAGGGGACCCAGTCTGTGGTGTTTGGGGGTCCACAGTTTAGTAAGGGATGGTGAGTAGAACACGCAGACACAGGCAAGTGGCTCCGCCCTGGTGACTGGGTGCCTTGAAGAACCCAGGAATTTTTCCTGAGAACTTTCCCTGGGATGGGGGGGATGTTTGGCTGTGTGTCCTGAGGTTGGACTTGGCTGTTTCTCTCAGCATGGGGTTTCCTCCTAACAGAGAAAACCTGGCACCCACAGTTCTGTCTGGGATGGTGAGTTGGGCATGTAGGCGGGTCTCTGGGCTGGCAGCTAAGTGCCTGCCAGAGCTAGGACTTTTTTCAGGGATTGTCTGGGTGACCTGAGGTCAGTCCTGATTGCTTTCTTTACCGTGGGGTTTTCTTTGGGCTGGAAAACCCAGTCTCTGGTGTTGTGGTGCCCACAGTTCAGTCTGGGATGACGATCAGAGCACATAGGCATGTGGCTCTGGGCTGGTGACCAAACAATTGCCGGGACCCAGGAACTCTTCTGGGGTTTAGCTGGGTGACCTGAGAATTGACCAGATTGCCTCCCAAACCATGGGGTTTCCTCTCTCCCTAGGAAACACAATAGCTGGAGTTTTAGGGCCCAGAGTTAAGTCTGTTGGTTGTTGTGCAGTCACTGCTGTCCTACTGGTCAGACACAATGTCTTCTTGGCACTACCAACTCGGATTCCCCATTTTATATTTTCTAAAATGGTATAGAACTAAAGTATATCAAATATAGCCTTTCACATTGAATTCTTTCACTTAGCCAGATACGCTTGTCTTTTCTCAGTGTAATTTGATATCCCATTTATTTTAGTGCTTTAAAAGTACCTCATTTTTTTTTTTTTGGTGTACCAGAATATTTATTTTTTCATTCACTAAAGGACACCTGTTTGCTTCTGGCTTTGGTCAGTTAATGAGTAAAATTACTATAGGCATTCACATATGTGTTTTTATGTAGATTATAATTTTCAACTCATTTGGGTTCATGATTGGCAGTATAATTTCTCAACTGTATGATAAAACTGTATTACTTTTGTATGAAATGCCAAACCATTTTTCAAAGTAGCTATATTGTTCTTTCTTTTTTTTTTTTTTACCAGAAATGAGTAAGAGTTCTTGTTTCTTGTTTTTAATTGCTGAGTATTATTGCATTGTGTAAATGTACCACACATTCCGTATCCATTCCTTCATTGAAGGGCCTCTAAGTTGTTTCCAGATTCTGGCTCTTATAAATGAAGATGCTGTGAACATAGTTGAGCAAAAGTCCTTATTGAATGGTGGGGCATCTTTTGGGTCTAGGAGTGTTATAGGTGGATCTTGAGGTAGCACTATTCCTAATTTTCTGAGAAAGCACCAGATTGATTTCCAAAATGGTTTTACAAAGTAATATCCCCACCAGCAATAGAGGAGGGTTCCCCTTTCTCTACACCCTCTCCACCATGCATTATCCCTTGAGTTTTTGATCTTAGCCGTTCTGATGGGTAGGAGGTGGAATCTCAGGGTCATTTTGATTTGTATTTCCTGGATGACTAAGGTTGTTGAGCATTTCTTTAAATGTTTCTCTGCCATTCAGTATTCTTCTGTTGAAAATTCTCTGTTTAGCTCTGTACCCCATTTTTTAATTGGGTTACTTGGTTTTGTTGTTGTTTAACTTCTTCAGTTCTTTATATATTCTGGGTATTAGCCCTCTCTCAGATGGAGGTTTGGGGAAGATCTTTTCCCAGTCTGTAGGCTGTTCTTTTGTTCTCCTGAAATTTGCAGTCAAATAGTGGGAAATAGAAAAGATCATTCTGAGTGCAATAACCCAGAAGCAGAAAGGCACATATGGTATATACTCACTTAGAAATGGATATTAGTCATATAATACAGGGTAAACATACTAAAGTCTATAGTCCTAAAGAAGCTAAACAACAAGGAAGACCCTAGGGAAGATGCTTAATCCTCATTCAGAAGAACAAACAGGATAGACTTCGGAAGTAGGAGAAGACAAGGAACAGAACAGGAGTCTACCAAAAACTCTACCCACCAGGGTATCGAGGGAGATACTGAGACTCATGGCAAAACTTTGTCAGAGTGCCATAACACTTATGAAAGAAGG
Organism: Pachyuromys duprasi; assembly: GCA_028658305.1. Lineage (NCBI taxonomy): Eukaryota > Metazoa > Chordata > Mammalia > Rodentia > Muridae > Pachyuromys > Pachyuromys duprasi. The sequence continues at coordinate 55,126,794 of CM053742.1, read as the reverse complement.
AGGAGATAGAAAGACCTGGAGGGGACAGTATTTCCACAAAGAGACCAACAGAACAAAAAAACCTGGTCCCATGGGCCCCTGCAGAGCCCGATACTTCAACCAAGGCCCTTGCATAGAAAGGACCTTGTCCTCCTGCTCAGAGGAAGCCCATAGGCTGCTCGGTTTCCAAGTGGGTTCTCTAGTAAGGGATACAGATGCTGTCTCTGACATGAACTCAGATTTCAGCTTTTTTTATCTCCTCCCCCTAGGGGGTGCAGCCTTGCCAGGCCATAGAGGAAGATGATGCAGCTAGCCTTGATGAGACCTGATAAGCTAGGATTAGATAGAAGAGGAGGATGTCCTCCCCTATCAGGGGATGGTTATAGGGGGAGAAGAGAGAGGGTGGGTTGGACTGGGAGGAGACAAGGGAGGGGTGGCAGAGGGGATACAAAGTGAATAAATTGTAATATATATTACATATATATATATCTAGAGAGAGAGAGAGAGAGAGAGAGAGGGAAGGAGAGAGAGTTCTTGTTTTACATCCTCACAGTCATTTGGTATTGCAAGTTTTAATTTTACTAGATATGGATTTCTTAAAAATACATTTAGTTAATGCTGTATGAAGCTGAATGTTTTTGTATGATTATTGGCTATCTTATTATATCCTTTCCCTACTATTTATTGGATCATTTATTTATTTTTCTTGTGTTCCCCTGGTTCTTTCAATAAAAGCCACAAATAGTTTGATTAAAATTATGTGAGTTTCTTATGAATCCTTTTAAATACGTTCTGCTTTCCATTCAACCAAAAACCATACTTTAAGTCTTTTTGTTTCCTTGACCTCCTGTACAAGGTTACTCTTTTCTAATGTTTAACCAAAAGAGTTAACATAGGAAAGGGTCTAGGAAGCACCAGCTTGATCTTTATGATATCTTAACAAAAGGCTCCCGAGTTGTGCACTTATATTTTACTAATAGTGGCTCTGGCTTTTATCTTTGCCTAGAAGCTAGATCTTCTTTTGGCAATTGTCTTGTCCTGTAGGGAAACTGAGAATAAAACAATGCATTTCTGTGCCAGAGGAGGGCACCAGATCTCATTATAGATGGTTGTGAACCACCATGTGGTGCTGGGAATTGAACTTAGGATCTTTGGAAGAAAAGCCAGTGTTCTTAACCTCTGAACCTTCTCTCCAGCCCCATAACAATGCATATCTAAAGCCAACGAATTATAGCTCATTTGTGTTTAATAGTTTGTTCCTTGAGAGAGCAAGGTTTGAACCTATTCCTATGTAGCCCCCAAAGCTTGTCCCTGAGGGCCTGTCCCTTGATGTAGCCTGTGGTATAGTGTTTGTCCTGTAGGCATGAAATCCTGGGTTTATTCTTCACATGCCAATGAATTAAACAAACAATCTTGTATTCTTGCCAAAAGGGCCTGTTACCTCTTCATGCAATGCAACAAACAAACATTTCATTAAATCCCCAAAGAAGGGATTTAAAGGGTTAAGGTATAGAAATGGAGAGAAATGTAAAGGTATATTAGCAGACAGCCCACCAAGAACAAAGGACATTTCTATTTCTTTTCCCTTTGCTTTGTTATTAGAACATTTGATTACCAGTTTCTATTTTCTGGTGGCCACTTTTTACATCCCTTTCTCAATGCAAATACTGCAGTCTAGTCTTCTGTCATTTGGTTCACATGGGTTATCTACTTTTAGAATACCTTTCACCTTGCCTACCAGTACAGTGCCTTACCTGTCAAGGCATAAAATGAATGCTACCTTCTCTGTAAGACCTGTGTGCACATGCTCAAATGTACATGTGCAACACAAACACATGTGCAGTACGAAGCCACAGTGCTCCTGTGGAGGTCAGAGGTCAACTTTGGTGTCAGTCCTTAAACCACTTAAGAACAGCACAAGTTAATGAAAGACAAAGAATGAGTTTAAAGTACTTATTCAAGGAAAACTAATGCAGGATGAGGTGATAGCTCAGTGCAAGATTAAGAAAGTGTGGCCTTGTTTGAAGTAGTCACTCTTGTTCTCTATGGACACCAAGCTAGCTGGTCTGTAAGCTTTGGGAATTCACCTGTGTCTACCTGTCACCTTGCCTAGAAGTACAGAGATCACACACATGTATTACTGCATCCAGCTTTGCATAGGATCTAGAGATCTGAAACTGGATTTTCATGCTTGTACAGCAGTTTTACAAACTGAGTCATCTCCCCAGGCCTAGGAGATGTTTGCTTTTTTTTTTTAAGACCCACCCATACCGTTGCTTAATAGGGTATATGACACAAAAAACCTACCCCTAAATCTTCAGAATCTTAACATTATACGCACTTACTTCTTAGGTCACAGCTGGATGAGAGTTGACTAGGGTAATGCCAGTAAGTTTCACTATGCAATTGGCAGATTTACCTGTTCTGGTAAATCAAGTCTTGAGTCTCAGACATTCCATTCAATTATTTTTTGTCAATGAGTGCTTTAATACCACAATGGGAAAATTTATTATGGAGTTTATCATTCATGAAACTGAAAATATTTGCCCCTGACCTTTGGATGAAACATTTTTGACCCTTCATTTGAGGTTCCGTGAGAAGAGAGATTCTGGGTCCTTTATTAAATGTAATTTCTTCAACTCTTTAGATATGTTGGTAATACCTCCTTTATAAAGTTTGTATATGAAATCAAACAACTAGTCACCTTCAAGGTCATATTCTGTTGGCTACTTCTTTTTAAGTTCTTGATATTTTTTTAAAGCTAGGATCAACTTCTGAGTTTAGTAATCCTCCCAAATATGGGTTAGATTTCCTTCTATTTTTTAAGATTTATTTGTTTGTTATATATACAGTGCTCTGACAGCAGCATGCCAGAAGAGGGCACCAGATTTCATTATAGATGGTTGTGAGCCACCATGTGGTTGTGGGGAATTGAACTCGGGACCTTTGGAAGAGCACCCAGTGCTCTTAACCTCTGAGCCATCTCTTCAGCCAAGTCTTTCATCTTTTATACAACAAAATATTTTGTGTGAAAATGTTACTCAAACTTCAGAAGTTTATAAATCATCCTTAACTTTCATTTCCTGCTTTCAAAGACAGCCACAGTTGAGTCACTAAAGACTTTTGTCTGTCACATTTATTTATTTAGGCAGCTCACTTGTGTGCACACTTCTAGATACCCAGGAACATATCTAAATCTTTCAGAGTTCCACATGGTTATTTTGTTTTCTAAAACCTCCTTTCAGAATTCTAGCCACCCCCTTTCTTCCCCAAATGAAATTGCAGAGGTAAACAGCTGTGATCTTAGAAGCAGGCCACTGGGGTTTTCTGTTATGCCCTGGAAATGGGACTCTTTTTCAGAGCAGAGCTGTGAATCAAATCAAATAACACCTTAGAAGTGGAGATTTGCCAGGAGCTGTAGGTTTGATTAAATGTTGACTGTGCTGAGGATAAGATGGTACTTAGAGGGAAGTCCAAAACATCCACTGGTTGCCTTACTGCTGGCTTTTCATGGCTACAAGGCAGTTTGGGCAGGAACAGCCTCAAATTAAATCTTCTCAGACTCTGCTCTTCTTACTGAACTCCATGAGGGTTTGTTTGTTTGGTTGGTTTGGTTTCTGATGTTTCTTTTCTCTCACCCTCTCTTTCTGTATATGCTGGGGATGGAACCCAGGGTCTTAAGCTTGCTCAACAGTCACTCTTCCATTGAGATATATCCTTGACCTTCATTAATTTTCCTTGAATAAATAAAGTAGTTCTTTGCCTTTGGTTAACTTGTGGTGTTCTGAAATTGTTTAAGTATTTGACAGTATTTTGTTGCTTTTGTTGAGGCATGGGCTCACTGAGATTCTGAGTGTGTTGTTTCCAAGGTTACTTTGTTTGACTCAATCTTGACATAAATAAGTAAATAAGAAAATAAATAAATAGATAACGTTTCTGAAACATTTCCTTACTGTTCAGTATATCCTTAGATTATAGTTTATGAATAACAGACAGAATACTAACATATTTTTATGTTTTAAATTTAATTTATTCTCTCATACATTACATCCTGACCATAGTTTTCCCTCTGTCTACTTGTGCGAGCCTTTCCCTACCTTCCTTTTGCCCCAGATACACTTCTCCATTTCAACAAATTTCTTTTTGAAACTTGTGAACATACATTTAGGACAATCACATTCTGACTTTCTTTTTCAGGTTGCTATTAGTTCTGATTCTACAGGCCCATCTGATAATTTTGAGGAGCATCCTTTGACATGTCAAAAAGAATATAGCAAAACTGTGAACACTGAGGCCTTAATGACAGTATTTCACCCTCAAAATTTAGAGAATGTTGATTCTAAAATGGTAAGGAAACAAAATAATTACATCTATGGGTTAGAGCATTGGTCCTCAAACTTCTTAATGCTGCAACCATTTAACACAGTTCCTCATGTTGTGGTAACCCCTAACCAAAAAATTTTTTCATTGCTACTTCATAACTGTGATTTTACTACTGTTATGAATCATAATGTTAACCGGTATTTCCTATTGTTTCCTGATGGTCTTAGGCAACCCCTATAAAAGGGTTTTTGTCACCACAGTTTGAGAAACAGTGGATTAAATATTATCAAAATGGAAAGGTTTACTTTTGAGGTTTGAAGTATGCCTTGTTTGGTTCCAGAGTACTATTCTCAATAGTGAAGATAAAATGGGAATGTTGGGCTGGGCAAGAGTGGCACACACCTTTAATCCCAGCATTTGGGAGACATAGGCAGGTAGATTTCTGTGAGTGTGTGGCCATCCTGGTCTATAGAGTGAGTTCCACGACAGCCCAAGCTACACAGAGAAACCCTATCTCGAAAAAAAAAAAAAAAAGAGGAATGTTGGAATATCGAGCTTTATTTGCATGAATTCCTTTTTTAAAAACAATTATTTATTTTTATGTGCATTGATGTGTCTGCATGTAGTATGTTTGTGTTTGGGTGTTAAGGTGTGTTGACATCCTCTAGAACTAGAGTTACAGACAGTTGTGAACTGCCTTGTGGGTGCTGGGAATTGAACCATGATCCTCTGGAAGAGCAGTCAGTGCTCTTAACCTCTAAGCCATCTCTCCAGCCCCCAGTTTACATGGATTTCTAATAATCTGTGGTAAAATGGAGTTGATTTGGAAAAGAATGCTGGTGCAAACCTTTTACCTCTTAGATCTTAGGCTTTGGCGACTTTTAAGAGTTTGGCTAGTAATGACAGTAAATTAAAACTGTTAGGTTTGCATGGGTTTATGCTTTTTTTAATGTTAAGGGTCCAATGCTTTACCATTTGAATATGATTTTTGATTTTCTATGTGTTTGCTCTGCATATATTGTCTTGTGGAAAACAGAAGAAACAAATTATTTTAAAGAAATTAATTTTTCACTGTTCAGTTACCTTGTTTTTTCTATTCCAGTTGAAAGAAAAGATGAAGGAACAATCATGGAACATCTTATTTTCAGAATGTGGACGTGGTGTTACCATGTTCCGGACAAAAAAGACCCGAGATCTGGTTGTAAGAGGGATTCCAGAGACTTTAAGAGGAGAGCTCTGGATGCTATTCTCAGGTATTACATTTATTTGATTTGTTCGTTTAGTATGTCCCTTCTAGGAGTTATGTTCTAAACACAAATATAGCTGAGACATGAGCTATATATGATAGTCAAAGAGATAAAGATGTAGTTACATGTACTTACTAAGTATTTACATATTTACTATCTGGCAAGATTAATTTATTAGGCAATATATGTAATTATATACAATTAATATATTTAATATATGATATAATAATGTTATATAATAATTGATAATACCTACATTATATTATACATTTATATATTTTATCATATATAATTATATTAATATATGAAATATATCTACATAAAATATATAATTGGGGGTATAGAGTACATATCTGTAGCATCAAGGGAAAATTAAAGGAAATTCTGAAAATTATTATCTTGATGTTGTAGACTGTCATGTAATACTTCCCTTTTCCTTCATTTTCTTTTCCTTCATCTTTTTTTCTTTTTTGTGTTCAGCTATTATTTTAGCCTAAGCCTAAAATTCAATGTAATAAAATACAAATATGCCACTATATGCAAATCTTAGCTTTACTTTATTATTCTTTTTGTATGTGAATACAATTGCCTTTGCAGGTGCTGTTAATGACATGGCTAGTAATCCTGGCTATTATGCTGAAGTGGTTGAACAATCCTTAGGGACCTGCAACCTGGCTACTGAGGAAATTGAACGTGATTTGCGTCGTTCTCTGCCTGAGCACCCAGCATTTCAGAGTGATACTGGCATATCTGCTCTGAGGCGGGTACTGACAGCTTACGCATATAGAAATCCCAAAATAGGATACTGCCAGGTATAACTTCACTGTGATTCCCAAATACTATGTGCATATTTCAAATTATATTATCAAATTCAACTCCAGAATTTTGACATATGCTAATGAGAACAGAGGTATGGCTGAAATGGATAGTGACTATAATTAAAACAAGTAGGATGATACTGGGAACATTTTAAAGTATTGATATTTCACTATTTTTTTCTTTAAAATTTATTTTTATTTATATGTATGTATGCATATATACATGAGAGTATTTGCCACATGTATACAGGTGCCCTTGGTGGGTAGAATAGGACATTGGATCTCCTGGAGCTGGGCCACAGACATTTGTAAGCTGCACAACGTGGGCACTGGGAACTGAACTCAGATCCTCTGAAGTGCACCAAGATCTCCTAACCACTGAGCCACCTCATTTTTTTTTCGTTTAACAAATACGTATGGATTATGTGTCTGTAAAAGATACTGTGTCGCATACTTGCTACATGAAGATATATCACGTGAGGATATTGTCATTAAAATTATATAGATCAGGCCTGAGAAGGTGTAGCGCAGTGGGTGACAGTGTAAGCCTGAGAACCTGAGTTTGAATCTCAAGCACTGGTGTTTAAAAAAAAAAAAGCCCCAGGGACAGCACTGTACTTCTGTAACCCTAGAGCAGGGGAGAGGTGGGACTAAGTAGATCCTGAGGGCTTGCTGTCCATCCAGTCTAGCTGAAATGGCAAGCTTTGGGTACACTAATAGAAAAAATCATGTCTCAAAAAATCAAGTGGAAATAATGATTGAGGAAGAATCCACAACATTAACCTTTGGCCTTCGCGTGTGCCTGTAACAGAAGAGCACATCCAAACGCACATGTACATATGCATCCACACACAATACATAGGTAGTTAAATGAGTAATTCATTAGGGAATTGAAAAACAGAGGACACAAAATGTTACATGGATATATTTTCATCTGGGAGGATCAGAGAAGGCTTCATGGAAGAGGTGGCACTTACAGGTCATGGCAGTTGGTGAATTTTGGACATATAGAAATGGAGTTTAAAAACTTTCTAAGTGAAAGAACTGGTACAGCCCAATAAAAATAGACGTAATCAATTAAGGGCCTTGCATGAAGAGGACCTAGGCCCCCTGCTCAGAGGAAGCCCATAGGCTGCTCAGTTTCCAATTGGGTTCCCTAGTAAGGGGATCAGGGGCTGCCTCTGATATGAACTCAGTGGCTAGCTCTTTGATTACCTCCCCTTGGGGGGATGCAGCCTTGTCAGGCCACAGAGGAAGATGATGCAACCATCCTTGATGAGACATGATAGGCTAGGGTCAGATAGAAGGGGAGGAGGACCTCCCCTATAAGGGGACTAGGGGAGGGGGCATAGGAGAAGAGGGAGGAAGAGTGGGACTGAAAGGAGATGAGGGAGGGGACTACAGCCAGGATACAACGTGAATAAGTTGTAATAAATAATAATAATAAATACAGGTAAGTAAAGAATATGTGTAAAGTCATATACCTTTTAATAAAATGAAGGATTAATAAAATAGCAATGTATTTGGAGAAATCACCAGGTACTTTGGAGTTGGTTAAGAGTTTAAATTTTTTAAATTTATTCTTCTCTTATACAATACATTGAGACTACAGTTTCTCCTCCCTCCGATCCTCCCAGTTCCTCCCCACACCTCCCCTATCCCCAGATCACTCCTCTTCTGTTTCCCTTCAGAAAAGGTTGATATCCTCCCAGGGATATCAGCCGGACATTGCATAACAAGTAACAATTAAGACTAGGCACATACCTTCATATCAAGGCTGTACGAGGCAATCCAGTTAGAGGAAAAAGGATGCAAACAGCATGCAAAAGACTCCCACTGTTAGGAGTACCAGAAGAACACAAAGTTATACAACCATATCATGTATACAGAGGACCTACCACAAACCCATGCACGCTCCATGATTGCTGATTCAGACTCTGGAGCCCATATGACCCCTGTTTAGATTCTGTGGGTTTTCTGGTAGTGTCCTTGACTGCTCTGGTTCCTACAATCCTTCCTCTTCCTCTTTGGCAGAATTTCCCTGCCCCCACCTAATGTTTGGCTCTGGGTCTGTGCATGTTTCCCTTAGTTGCTGGATGAAACCTCTCTGATGAGTACTGGGCTAGGGCCCAATCTATGAGTATAACAGAATATCATTAGGAATCACTTCATTGACTTTTTTTTGTTAGTCCTGTTTGGTTCTACACTAAGTCTCTGGGCCATCACACTCTGGTTCTTGGCCATCCAGGCTGTGTTGGTCATTGGCTCCCTCTCATGGTGTGGGCCTCAATTTAGATTAGTTATTAGTTGGTCATTCACACAAGTACCATATCACCATTACCCCAGGACATCTTGCTGGCAGGAAAAATTGTAGGGAAATTGCTGGGTTGGTCTCCCATTCCCACCACTGTGGTGGAATGTACACCTTTAATCCTAGCACTTGGGAGGCAGGGGCAGGCAGATTTCTGTGAGTTTGAGGCCAGTCTGATTTAGAGTGAGTTCCAGGACAGCCAGGTCTACACAGAGAAACTCTGTCTCAAAAAAAAAAAAAAAAGGAATTTAAAATTTATATTGAAGGCACTGTAGGAGTCCTTGGTAAAAATTCTTTAGGGATGCACTGTGATAATTAGGTAGTTGCTTGCTACAATACACAAATAGATAATAACTGAAATATTATAGAATATTATTTATTAAAGGAGAAAGTAGAAATAACTACTTAGGTCAGTAGAGAATTCTCCTTTGTGAAATTATTAAGGGACTAGGCTATGGGTTGAAAATATAATGATAATCTTAGAAAAAAAAGCTAATATTTTGATAGCTGTTACATGGAATCTACAGAACTTGGGGAGTAGCACATGTTAACAATATTAAATCTGTCAAACTATGTACACAGACTGTTTTCCACTTTATTTAGGCCTCTTGTTTCTTTTTCTGAAAAGATATTTGATAGCTTTCAATGAACAAATCTTAAATTTTCTTTTGATAATTTTATTTTTAAGTATTTTAATTTTTTGAAATTATAGTAAATGGATTTTTGTTTCTTTTTAATATTTCTTGCTAGTATATTAAAATAGAATTTACTTTGTATAAATTGATTTTGTCTTCTTCAGCCTTGCTGAATTTATATTAGCTCTAGAAAATCGGTTGTGGGTTTCTTTCAAGTTTAAATATGTGAAATTATGGAATCTAAATAATGACTTTTTTTTCTTCATTCTAATCTGAATGCTGTTTTTTTTCTTTTTTCTTACCTAAATAGATAACATTCAAAATCATGTTAAATGGAATTGTTAATAGTATTATTTTACTTTTGAGGTGCCATCTGATTGTCCAGGCTTGTCTAGTTCTCCTGGGTTTCAGTGATCCTCTCCTGCCTCTTTGAGCAGTTGGAACTACAAGTGTATTCCAGCACACTCGGCATGATAGTTGTACTAAATGAATATTCTCGTTTTTTTGTTTTGTTTTTGTTTTTGTTTTGGGGTTTTTTTTTTTTTTTTTGCTTTTTTTGTCTTAGAGAGAACCAGTCTTCTATCATAAAGTGTACCGTTAACTGTAGAGGGTTTGGGGTGGGTTTATCAAGTTGAAGAATTTTCTTTATATTCCTAGTTTCTGGGGCTTTGTTCAATATGAGAAAGCAGAGAGATTCTGAGTGCAGTGAAGTACACCAGGAACCCTAATACTTGGAAGCTAAGGCAGCAGATCTTGAGTTCAAGTCCAGCCGTGGCTGCATAGTGAGACTATGTCTTAAAAAGCAAAACAGAAAAATGAAATTATAATTTAATTGCAGCATTTCTCCCTTCCCTTTTCTCTCTCTGGAACCCTCACATAAACCCCTTTCTACTTTCCTTCAAATTCATGGCCTCTATTTTCACTACTTGTTATTGATTAGATATACGTATGTACATACATAAATATCTAAATATAACCTTTTCAGTCCATATAATGTTACTTGTATGTATGATTTCAGAGCTGACCATTTGGCACTGGAGAACCAATTGATACCCTCTTTCCAGGAGAAGACCACCACCACTCTTTCTCTCAGTTTCCTGTAGTTCTCCATGTAAGGTTGAGGCCTCACGAAATTTTGTCAAATGATTTTTTTTCTTTGTGTCCATTGATATTATCATGTTTTTGTTTAGATAACACATTTCATTGATTGGTTTTCATATTTTGTACTTCTCTTGCATCCCCATTATAAATCCCAGTTACCCTTAGTATATAATACTTTTGTATGCTCTTGAGCTTGGTTTCTTATTTTGTTGAGGATTTTATACTCATTTTCAAAATATATTGATATGTGGTTATCTTGTAACCACATATCTTTGTCTTCTTTTGATGTCAGGATTTCTTAGAATGCATTGAATTTTGTTTCTTCCTTTTAGATTTTGCATTGTTTATGAAGGACTGGTTTTAATTCTTTAAATGATTAGTAGAATACCAGTTCTGATGAGACCTGATAGGCTAGGGTCAGATGGAAGGGGAGGAGGACTTCCCCTATCAGTGGACTAGGGGAGGGTCATAGGGGGAGAAGAGGGAGGAGAGGTAGGATTGGGAGGAGATGAGGGAGGGGTGCAGCTGGGATACAAAGTGAATAAATTTTAATAAAGATAATAAAAATAAAAAATAGTTATGGCTGCATAATTAGCCACAAGTTTTCAAAATGATTGAGGTCAATACAAATTTTAATACCAAATAAAATAATTTTTAAATGAAAAAAAGAATATGTCAATAAAGCTATCTGTTCTTCATTTTCTTGGTAGGAAATAATTCCATTACTAATTCAGCCCCTACTGTATCATAATTCTGACTTTTATTTCCCCTAGAACTTGTTTAGTAGCTAGTATTTTTTAAAGAAATTTGCCTACTTTATCCAATTTTTCAATGTACAATTGTTCACTACATTATTTCTATTTCTGTAATATTATTTGTATGTTACCTCTTTTCATGTGGTAGAAATTGAAGTTCACTGTCTTGTTTCTTATCTTTTTGATCAAGTTACCTAAAAATATGTAGGGTTTTTGTTTTTGTTTGTTGTTTGTTTATATGGGTGGGTGGGTGGTTCGTTGTGTTTTTTAGATTGGATTTCTCTGTATAATACCCCTGACTATCCTGGAACTCTTCTTGTAGACCAGGCTGGCCTCTAACTCACAGAAATCTGCCTGCCTCTGCCTCCCAAGTGCTGGGATTAAAAACATGTGCCACCGCACCCACACAAGGTACGTAGTTTTTAAGAGTATTGTTTAAAAATATTTTTGGCAAACCTACCTAACTTATTTGTTTCAATTTCTTTTTAATACATTTTTTTAGTCATTTGAGAACTTTGTATAACATTTTTTAAATCACATTTATCCTCCCTACTCCAACTCTTCCCGGATTCATGCTCTTTCCCTTCCCACCCAACTTTGTGTTCTTTTTTCCTTCCCTGCTCCATGAAGGCCAATTTATTCTGCCTAAATGTTCTTTACTGTGTGACCTTCCACTAGAGCTTGGTAGACATATAAGGGCTGCATTCACAAAGAAAACTGACCCTTCCTTTCCAAGCAGCTAAGAACTGCCAGTAACTCCTCAGCTAGGGATGAAACTTTGTGCCCAACTATCTTTTCCATGCTGGCATTTAGTCTGGCTTAAGCTTGCATAGGTCTTATAGATGCTGTCACAACCATTGTAAATGCATATTTGTATATATCCTGCTATATCCAGAAAAATTGTTTCCTTGTAATTATTCACCACATCTGTCCCTTACATTTGTTCATTCCTCCTCTTCTGCAGTGATCCCTGAGCTTTTGGAGGAAAAGGAGATGGTACAGTATATATATTCCAGTTAGGCCTTACTCTCTACACTTTGGCTAGTTGTGGCACTTTGTGTTTTTCATTATCTACTGCAAAGTAGTGTCTCTGATAAGGGTTAGGAAATACCTTAATGTGTGGGTATAATGATATCATTAGGAGTTGGCTTAATACTATGCTCATTTAGCAAAATGAGAGTAGTAGAGTCTTTCATAAGATCAATAATCTCTCTATAGTTTTTTTGGCCTGGTAACGGTTCTTGAGATGAGTTTCATTTTGTGGAGTGGGCCATAAAAATAATCAGAAAGTGGTTGCTTACTTCCACAACATTTGTACCACTTTTGCTCCAACGGGAACTATTGCAAGGCCAGCCATTATTGTAGTTTACTGAGTTCACAGCTGAGAAAGACTGATTTTCTTATATCTTTTTCTTTTTCTGTTCTCTACCACTTTATTCTTGCTAAAAGTCCAAAAATTAGCCAGTGTTGAGAGCTTGGCCTTTTGCTTTCTTAGCATAAAGTATAGCTCAGTAAAAGTGTTTGTTTTCTAAGCATGTGCAAAGCCCTGTTATACCTAAAGCAATATACATGGACATGGGTGTCTAGATTCATAAGGATATACTACAGTTTTTCAAAGCCCCCAGATTTTCTTCAAATATTTTTGTTAATTTCTTGTTTTGCCCTGCTGTTACCCATTGCCTCAGGCAGACACATGCTCAATAGCTACTACTTCTGATTAATTTTAACAAACACTCTTGAAAAAAAGCTTTTGTGCTAGATAAACTATCAGGTCAGGTAAAGACATGCTGTTACCCATTGCCTCAGGCAGACACATGCTCAATAGCTACTACTTCTGATTAATTTTAACAAACACTCTTGAAAAAAAGCTTTTGTGCTAGATAAACTCTCTATCAGGTCAGGTAAAGACAACTTTGTAGATGAATTTTTCCATAGGAGTATCAGACTGAATAATGACAGTCCTCTACAAATGGTATTTTGAAATACTTTTTCTCCAACTCCTTTCTTTTCCTTCCAGTATAAGTAGAAGGTTAGGTAGCAGTGGAAAGGGAGAAGAAGAAAGAATTTCTATGTTGGAGAACCCTGCTGTTTGAGGTTGCAGTCCTACCAGTCTGAATAGCCTTTCTGAGCTTGGCACTAGATGGAGGACTCCTTCTTCTCAGCAGGGCTTTCTGCTGTCTGCCTGATCTCATCTGGAGAGTGTCTTTAGATGTGCCTCTCACCACATCTGATATATGGCCTTTGATATAATTCCCTAGTAGATCCCCCTTCCTGCACCTATAGGATAATTAGGTACTATGTTCTTGTTCACATGATAAGAATGTGCTGCCAAATGCAAATCAAGCATCCTTGGAGTTTCTAGTTACAACCAATAATGTACATATATCCTGGGAGCCTCTGACCCACTCCCCAAGCACTATAAAGTCTTTGTTCACCTGAAATAAAAGTTGAGCTCTTTCATGGAAGTGGTTCCTAGAGGCTATTCTGTCATGCTCACAGCCTTCTCAGACTTGTGCCCCACCTCTTCTCCTCCTACCCTTGTGGTCTGATGGACAACAGCCCCCAAGGGAAGAGGAAGCCCACAAGAATATACCTAAATTTTTTTTCAGTAGAAACTATAGGGTTTGAAACAAAATTGCATGTACCACAGAACGAAACAGAGACTTCTTTATAGAAGAATATAGAATGGCAGACAAATACTTAAAGAAATGTTCAATGCCCTTAGTCATCAGGGAGATGCAAATCAAAACAACCCTGAGATTTCACCTTACATCCATAAGAATGGCTAAGATCAAAAACTCAAGTGACAACACATGCTGGAGAGGTTGTGGAGAAAGGGGAACCCTCCTCCATTGCTGGTGGGAATGTAAACTTGTACAACCATTTTGGGAATCAATCTGACGCTTTTTTAGACAATTAGGAATAGTGCTTCATCAAAATCCAGCTATACCACTCCTAGGTATATTTCCAAAAGAAGCTCAAGTACACAACAAAGACATTTGCTCAACCATGTTCATAGCAGCTTTATTTGTTATACCCAGAACCTGGAAACAACCCAGATGTCCCTTAGTTGAGGAATGGATACAGAAATTGTGGTACATTTACACAATGGAATACTACTCAGCAGTTAAAAACAAAGAAATCATGAAATTTGCAGGCACATGGTGGGATCTAGAAAAGTTCATCCTGAGTGAGGTAACCCAGAAGCAGAAAGACACACACAATATATACTCATTTATAAGTAGATTCTAGACGTATAACAGAATAAACATACTAAAATCTGTACACCTAAAGAAGCTAAGCAAGAAAGAGGTCCCTGGGTAAGATGATTAATCCTCACTCAGAAAGACAAACAGGATGGACATTGGAAGGAAAAAACAGGAAACATGATAGGAGCCTACCACAGAGGGCCTCTAAAAGACTTTATCCAGCACTGTATCAAAGCAGATGCTAAGAACCTTAAACAAACTTAGGGCAGAGTGCAGGGAATCCTAAGAAAAAAGGGGGAGATAGTGGAACCTGGAGAGGACAGGAGCTCTACAAGGAGAGCAATAGAACTAAAATATATGGGCACAGGAGTCTTTTCTGAGACTGATACTCCAACCCAGGACCATTCATGGGTATAACCTAGAACCTCTACACACATGTAGCCCATGGCAGCTCAGTGTCCAAGTGGGTATTATAGTAAGGGGAACAGGGACTGTCTCTGACATGAACTCTGTGGCTGGCTCCTTGATCACTATCCCCTGAGGAGAAGCAGGCTTACCAGACCACAGAGGAAGACAATGCAGCCAGTCTTGATGGGACCTGATAGGCTAGGGTCAGATGGAAGGGGAGGAGGACCACCCCTACCAGTGAACTTAGAGAGGGACTTGGGAGGAGGTGCAGGAGGGAGAGTAGGATTGAGAGGGAATGAGGGAAGGGGCTACAGCTGGCATACAAAGTAAATAAACTGTAATTAATTTAAAAATAAAAATTTAATTAAAAAATTCATGTACCAGATAACAAGTTCTACAGTCATGAAAATTGAAATAACTAGAAAGACAAAGTATTTAATAAAAGGTGATATTTTGTTTTGTGCATAGTGAAGGGTGATTAATTATAGATAGTTAATTATAGATAGTTATAAAATTTGTTTTCTCCAATTTTATGGTATCATTCACAATTATGTGTTTTATTTTAAATACTCAATAATTAAGATTTTTAACCCATTGAAATCGGCCTACTTAAGATTTTATTTATTGTGTGTTATATACATGATATTACTACTTTATTTCCCTTTAATATTACTATATAAAATAACTGACTAGCAAATGTTAGCCTGATTATATATTGCTTAGTTTTGAACTAGCTCCAAGTCCTTATGTTGTCATTATTAATTCCTCAGTTGTTGTTCTTGCTATTGACAAGTTATATATTTGAAGAAGAAATGCAGTTATTGCCTGAGCAATATTCACTTATTTATTTCTTTCCTATGAAATTTAGGCAATGAACATTTTGACTTCAGTATTGCTTCTATATGCAAAAGAAGAAGAAGCTTTTTGGCTTCTGGTTGCTGTGTGTGAACGAATGTTGCCTGATTATTTTAATCGTCGAATCATTGGTAAAAGCATACAAAAAATGCATACACACACACATATATTATATATATATATTATATATATATATTATATATATACATACACGTATATATATATATATATATATATACATACACATATAGTTACACATAAATGTTGACCTAATTTCTTTTGGTGCTATCACCAAAAGGCACAGGCAGTAATTTATAAAGATTTCAAATTTATAAAGTTTTCTTTTAATTGGTGGTTCTAGAGGCTGAGAAGCCCAAGAGCATGGTGCATCATAGTAATTTGACAGAGGATATCAGATGGCCAGACATGTCAAGTACACTAGAATTTATTTACTTTTTTGAAATAACATGACTACTTCCATTATAACTTACTAATCCATGAATGAACTAATCTATTCATTAAGGCAGAGCCCTTGTGACCCAATCAGTTCTGAAAGGTCCTAACTCCAACTTCTATTAATATATGAATGGAAGATTGGTTTAGTTTCTAATATGTGAAATTTTTTAACCACAAGAGACAGTATTTTCTAAACAATTGTCTATTTGGTGCAAGAGTAGTTTTGTTTGTGGATGTGGTGGGTGGGGATCATTGTATAGCTTAGGGTATATAGCTCCAACTAGCAATCCTTCTGCCTCAGCTTCCCAAGTGCTGAGATCACAGAGGTGTACCAACACAGCTGGCTTCTTACCTGTGAAATTTCCAGTCAAGTTGAGGGGTTGGTAAGTTGGATTGAGAATGACAGAAAACACGAGCAATATCAACATGCCACACTGGCTGATCAGCTTCTGATACTGAATGCCTCGTTGGAAACGTGCTATGTATGTTACATTTTTAAAAGTAAGGGCCTGGTCTGCTCTGTGATGAAAGGGAAATTATTTAAGTTTATAAACACTATATTGTCAAAATAATGAGTTGCAGCGTTTAGGCTTACTGAGGAAAATGTCAATGATTTCTTGATGGGGGGAGATTTTAATCAGCTTAAAGTCTCCATAATTATATGACTTTACATATTAAAAGAATGGAGTTTTTCTATGTTAATTGTGTGATATCTTTAGTCATCAAATATATAAAGATCCCCTGTTTTAACACATATATATAAAATCTGTCCTTTGTACCTTCATAAGTTTTCAGTATTGTGCATAGGTCTTGATTATGTTGCTTTTTATTATAGTCATGTGTGCATTTATCTTTACCTCTACTCAATATTGAATTCTCTTAGGACTGAGGATGTAGCTCAGTGACAGCATGTTTGCCTACTATGCCTAGGCCCTGAATTACATCTTAGTACCACAAAAATATTAAATTCTTTGAAGATGAGCCTACATCACTAATTACCATATCTAGTGTATGTCTCTGACTGTAAGGACTCAGGAACCCTACAAATGAATGAGTTTCTCAAGTGTTTTTAGAGGAAAGGCACTAATGGGCTCCTGTTTGGAAGAAGTAAAATCAGCTCTATCCAGAAGCTAATGAAAGTGGATAGGAGTTACAAAGAAAGCCTTTTAAAAGGTGGTCATTTTAAAACTTGTTGTGCTATTTTTCCAGGTGCCTTGGTCGATCAGGCAGTGTTTGAAGAACTTATCAGGGATCACCTTCCTCAACTGACAGAACACATGACAGATATGACCTTCTTTTCCTCAGTTTCTCTCTCATGGTTCCTCACACTTTTCATCAGTGTGCTACCTATTGAAAGTGCAGTGAATGTTGTGGACTGTTTCTTCTATGATGGGATAAAGGCCATTTTACAACTGGGGCTGGCAATCCTCGACTATAATTTAGACAAACTTCTGACCTGCAAAGATGATGCTGAAGCTGTGACTGCTTTAAACAGGTACTGGACGAACTATAGTATCTAAATCTGGAGGTGGGCCGGGGAAATGGATTTCCAATTGAGAATGGTTACTGCTCTCCCAAAGAAGGTCAGTTGCCAGTACCCATGTTAGGCTGCTGTCCAGCTCCAGGGCACCTGATAGTCTCTTTTGGCCTCCGTGAGCGTGTCAACACATGTGGTATGTATATACGCATAAGTAAGAATTTTAAATCCAGTGGAGATCTAAGTGATTTTATTATGCAGTCTGCTTGGTTTACCAGTAAGGAAACTCGCCTTTAGAAATTTCAAACAATTTGCTTTAAGTCACGGAGCTGATAGAAAGAAAAAATACAGGCCTAGAATCCTGTCCTTAATCTTTAAATAGAATGCAGCAAAAGTAAATCACTTTGATTTAAACATTTAGGTTCCTTACACATTTGTGTTAATAGCATTAATTCAGTAAATCATAACATTAGTAATTCTAGTTTAAGCTAGAATGTGTCTATATAGAAGTAATCTGAGGGGCAAAGAATAAAACTATTTTACTTCCACTAACTCTTACATTATTGTCACTTTTGGGTAGGTTCTTTGACAATGTCATTAATAAGGATAGCCCATTGCCTTCAAATGTTCAGCAGGGTTCAAATTTCAATGATGAAAAAAGCAGTCATACTAAAGTCGATATTACAGATTTGATTAGAGAGTCCAATGAGGTAAGTTTTTATACCATAAATATAACTATATAATATATGTAAATATTTATAAATAATTGTTTGCCATACATTTAAAGAATAAGATTACAATTTAAACAAAGAAGCCACTTAAAATATAACTTTACTATACAGTTGGGTTCTGTGAGTTGATCCTAGGTTGTTTAACTTCTGCCACAACTTATTTTTTATTAAATGATATTAAATTAACTTGCTTTCACAAATGACCACTTTTATATACGTATCAAGGTATAAAAATGATTCTCTTCTGAAGACTGACTTTTACTAATGTTCTCAGTCAAGACACATAGTAGATAAATACAATTATTTATATATATATTCATATATGCTAAGATGAAAATGTGTGAAGTCACTGAACAAGTCAGGAAAATAGCTAGATATAGAATCCAGGACTCAGAGAATTGAGTCTGATGAAATTCAACTGTAAGAGAAGTGAATATTTATTCTGAGTGAGTAACCACTGAAATCACTTCTTACAGAAGTATGGTTGTATTCGCTATGAAGATATATATAGCATGCGCTGTCGAAATAGGTTATATGTGATACAGACCCTGGAGGAAACAACAAAGCAGAATGTGGTAAGTATCCACCCTGGGTGGGGGGCCCTGAAGGATCTTTTCTTTAACTTCATTTAAAATTCCATGTGAATAAAATGAAAAGGGCATGTTTGTAGCAGCTTTATTTATAATAGCCAGAATCTGGAAAACAACCCAGATGTCCCTCAATAGAGGAATGAATACAGAAATTGTGGTACATTTACACAATGGAATACTACTCGGCAATTAAAAACAAGGAAATTATGAAATTTGCAGGCAAATGGTGGGAACTACAAAAGATCATCCTGAGTGAGGTATCCCGGGAGCAGAAAGACACACATGGTATATACCCACATATATAACTGGATATTAGAAATATAATATAGGCAAAGTACCTAACCTGTGATTGAGATAAAAATAAATAAATAAATAAATAAATAAATAAAAGAAAATGTAAGAAATTTGTGTTTTAACTCATGGGTTTATCATATGCACATATGCATGTACACATACATTTTAATCTATGTTATATGTGCTCATATGTTTATATATTGTTTAATAAGTTTAATTTACCAACACCTTTAGTAATACATATAAATCAATAGGTTTCATCTTAAATGTTTTATGATTTTCTAGTATATAGATATATTAAATTTAATTTAAGCATACTCTACTTAAAAGCATTATCTTCTTTGCAATTCATGTAAAAGAGTGTGGTGGTTTATCTTGGCTACCAACTAGAGTGGCTCTGGAACCAACTATGGCATGCTCTCTAGAATCTCCTGGAAGGGTAACTGAAGGAGAAAGGCTCTCGCCCAGGCTGAATGACACTTTTTGTTCTAATCTGGAAAGAAGAAGGTCCAAGGGAAAAGCTAAAATTTTTTGGTGACCTCTTGCTTGTGAGTGCATCTACCCTGTTGTGTGCACTGTAAGTAATGCTGTCACTGTTGCTTCTTTAGTGACATACAAATTCACCTTCCTCAGTGTCACAGAGTGGGCTGAGAATGAATGGGTCTCTGTGGATCTTTTAAACCTTCATCATTATACTAGGATTACTGAGGGAACTGATCTTAAAAACTTACCAGGTTTTCATCCTCTGTAATGTGAAAACAGCCATTATTAAACTACCAAGATTGTATTTACTTAAGCCTAATAAATTTTTTAGCATAAAAAAAAGAAATATAATATAGGATAAACATACTAAAATCTGTCTGTTCACCCAAAGAAGCTAAGAAAGAAGGAGAACCCCAGGTAAGATGATCAATCCTCATTCAGAAAGGCAAAAGAGGATGGGCATCACAAGAGGGAGAAAACAGGGAACAGGGCAGGAGTTTTACCACAGAAGGCCTCTGAAAGGCTCTACCCAGCAGGGTATCAAAGCAGATGCTGAGACTAATAGCCAAACTTTGGGCAGAATGCAGGGAATCTTATAAAAGAAGGGGGAGATGAAAGATGTGGAGAGGGCAGGAGCTCTACAAGGAGAGCAACAGAACCAAAAAATCTGGGCACAGGGATCTTTTCTGACGCTAATACTTCAACCAAGGATCATGCATGGAGATAACCTAGACCCCCGGCACAGCTGTAGCCCATGGCAGCTCACTGTCCAAGTGGGTGCCCTAGTAAAGGGAACAGAAGCTGTCTCTGACATGAAACCAGTGGGCTGCCCTTTGATCACCTCCTCCTGAGTGGGGAACAGCCCTACCTGGGCACAGAGGAAGACAATGCAGCCAGCCGTGATGAGACCTGGAGCAGAGGGAAGAGGAGGATGTTTTCCCCTATCAGTGGATTGATGGAGGGGTATGGGAGGGGAAGAGGGAGGAAGGGTGGTATTGGGAGGGAACAACGGAGGGTACTATAGCTGGGATACAAAGTGAATAAACTCTAATTTATTTAAAAATTAATGTATTTAAAAAATAAATAAAAACAAAAGATGAAATGAAAAAGGCTAAACTTTAGAGCTAGGTTCTTTTTTTTTCGTTTACAATTTTATAAATTATTTATTACATTCTCTTTGAAGTTGCAGAGGTTTTTAAGTTTATATTTTGTGTTTTACATAGCGTTTTTATAGTTTGTATTTAATTTTTTTTCTTTTTTTTTAATTTATTTATTTTTATCTCAATCACAGGTTAGGTACTTTGAATCCCAGGCGTAGCCCCCTCCCCCATTCCTTCCTACCCTCCCACTCCCTCCCTCATCTCCTTCTTCCCCTCCCCCTCCAAGTCCACCAACAGGGGAGGACCTCCTTCCCTTCCATCCAACCCCAGCTTATCCTGTCTCCTCAGGGCTGGCTGCAAAGTCCTCCCCTGGGATCTAGCCAGTCTGTCACTCCCCGGCTTATATGGGGGAGGGTCAAAGAGTCAGCCATCAAGATCATGACTGAAACAGTCCCTGTTTCCCTGAATAGGGTC
>CM053742.1:55076408-55105048 GCA_028658305.1 Pachyuromys duprasi | reverse complement strand
GGGAGTGACAGACTGGCTAGATCCCAGGGGAGGACTTTGCAGCCAGCCCTGAGGAGACAGGATAAGCTGGGGTTGGATGGAAGGGGAGGAGGTCCTCCCCTGTTGGTGGACTTGGAGGGGGCGGGGAGGAGGGAGATGAGGGAGGGAGTGGGAGGGTAGGAGGGAATGAGGGAGGGGGCTACGCCTGGGATTCAAAGTACCTAACCTGGGATTGAGATAAAAATAAATAAATTTAAAAAAAAAGAAATAGTCTAATACTATATAGTACACTAAAGTCAAATAGTATTTATATCAGAAACAGAAGGTTAATTTAACAGTTAAAAATAAAGAAATAACTTGGCTATCATTAATAAATCTGCAATAAAAGTTGATGTGTTTGTTTAAACATTTTCTTCCGGTAGAGGGAAACTTTAAGTGAATTCAAGGAGATATTTTCTAAACAAGTATTTCAATCTAAATTGTTTTAATCATTTTTAAAGTTGCGGGTTGTATCACAAGATGTGAAAATGAGCCTTCAGGAACTGGATGAACTTTATGTCATTTTTAAGGTACCGTTGTTCCTCTTTTTTGAAAACTAATCTTTTAGCAGAAATTTATCACAATTACTCTTAAAACATTTTTATGTTTTAACAGACATGTTTAAAAGAACACTTTTGCTTTTCTCTGATTTAATGACTTTCCTCTTTTCTTTGTTTTTGACAGAAAGAGCTATTTATATCTTGTTATTGGTATTTGAGTTGTCCAGGATTGAAACATCATGACCCCAGCCTGTCATATTTGGAACAATATCAAATTGACTGCCAACAATTCAGAATGCTGTATCATTTGTTGAGTCCCTGGGCTCACTCTGCAAACAGAGATTCACTAGCTCTATGGACATTCAGATTGTTGGATGAGAACTGTGATTGCCTTATAAACTTTAAAGAATTCTCCTCTGCAATTGGTAGGTAGATGCCCTTCAACTTTCTAAAGCAAAACAGAAAAACTTCCCTACCTCCAAAAACCATTTATACTTCTGCCTATTACTGCTAGTTTAGGCAGATGTTTCACTCTGGATTACATTATCTTCAGGTTTTGTAATTATGGGGCTTTTAATTGTATTTGTTGATAAACCAATGCATAATAATCTTTTTATGATTTTTATGTGCATTGCTGTTTTGCCTGTGTGTGTGACTGTGTGAGGGTGTTGGATCCCCAGAAACCTAAGCTACAGACTATGAGCTGCCATGTAGGTGCTGGGAATTTTGAACCTGAGTCCTCTGGAAGAGTAGCCTGTGTTATTAGTCACTGAGCTATCTCTCCAAGAAAACATACTGATCTGTTTTTGCCACAACCCAGCTGTAAGATGTAGGGGTTTTAATGCTATAGCAGGAAGAAAGAGAATGCCCATGGTTTTTCCATACCAGATATATAGATGCAATAAAAGGATTTCTCCTTGGTTAAAAATTTATCCATGTAGCCTAGATGAGTGATACAGAAATAACAAAAAAATTAATTGTTCCTATAATTGATATGTTATAGGTTTTGTTCCTTTGTTTCTCATAACCCACTCCAGCAATGATTTCTTCTCACAGATTATCTTGAAAAGAAGTTCTTTCCTCAAAGGAATTGTGAGGTCTCTTCAAAAGGAAAAGAAAATAATGAAGTTGGGAAAAAGGAGCTAGTGAAGAGAGCATGTTATTCCTCTGTGGAGTATTTCGTTTATATGCTCAAAAAAAAATCTTACTGGGTAGTTGTTTAACTATTAGCTTAAGAAATGCAATGTTTTGGATCCTAATTTATGACTGTTGTCTGTATCTTAATCACTTTGGTTGAAGTTGGTAGAAATTTGGTTATAATCATGAATAGATACATGATTTTTCTAATTGAATTTCATTGAACAGATATAATGTACAATGGAAGTTTTACTGAGAAGCTTAAGCTGCTTTTTAAGCTGCATATTCCTCCAGGTAAGAATGTAACAGTCTTTAAGGCTTCATTCCATTTTAACAGTCATTGTCACACATATAATTCCATTGTAATAAATTAAAATAATTTTCCAAGTGACATAAGCTTATTGAGAGCTCATTATGGCTCTCAAATTATATCCTAAGTAGATATAAGTATAGATGGAAATAAATCTATGGGAGAGATTCTCAGGTAGATCCTCAGGCAATCATTTGTTTATGTATGTATAGATTATGTGGTTTCAGATAGGGTATCATTATGTATCCCAGGCTGACCTCAGCCTCAGAAGTGCAAAAATAACAGCCATGCCCCACCATGTATAGCTAGCTACTTCTTAAATAATACCTTGTACAAGAAATTATGTATCATTTAAATATTGGGACCATGTTGAATTTCTGCTGTCATTGTTATTAGAATAGATTCACTTTAGGAAGATTAACAAACTTGCAGATAGCACAAATTATTGAGAATACAGGGCCAGAGGGAAGGTATAGTAAACATTTACAAAAAGAAGCAGAGCAAAGCTATGGTAGTGAATATATTTACTTTATACCCCATGTCAACCTTAGGCCTGCGCACACACATACATGGGCACATGAATGAACGCATGCATAACCACACACATTATAAAAATATAGTTTATATGTATTCTTGTTTTAGCCACACAATTTCTGAAAGATTGTATTATCCTTCCAATTTTTACAAAAAGGAAGCTAAGGGTTAGGAAGATTGAAGTATGTACCAAATGAGTATGAGATCCATCTGATTCCAAAGCTCTTTTTTTCCCCATTCTTCTATACTTCCTCAAAGTTACCATGCCCTTCCAGTTCTCATTAAGTATTTTTCCCACTTGCCTTAAGAAAATTACTTCCAATACCTCTCTACTCTGAAAAGAATATTGCGAAAAGTAGTCTGGATCGGGTAATTCATAAAATCAAATAGTTCATCATAATTTGTCTAATGCTCTCCCTGGATTCATTTTAAAGCTTCTTAAAGGCTTTTCAGGTTATCAAAGAATGATTATTTAGTAGATAAAATCTTAAAAACATCTTCACCCTTCAGACACTCGAATCACAAGCACAGCATTAAACACAAAAGACAAACTACATAATAATTGAATTATAAGGATAATTTGGTTATTAAGTTAGGTTACCACTTGAATGTTTAATTTTCCATTTCTTGCATTGTTGGTAGAGGGACTGAAAGTCGGGTTATTGAATAAAATAAAATATAAAATAGGAGATATGTTTCTGTTAAATAGCAGGTGGTACACGAAGTAAAGCACTCAGCTTCACTTCTTCTTAGTAGTACAGGAGTTTTAACAATGTGGAGACTTCATGTTAAGGCAAAATATAAATTCCAGATTCTCTTTTTCAATTTGTAGTGACTCAGAAATCCACTCAAAAAGCAAGTAGGTTACCCAGGCTCCAGTAGATAGTCTTCTGCATCAAATGAACTCAGTGGGTTTTATAAAAAGAGTCCATGAAATTAGAAGGGCATAGTGGTGATGAAGAGGGAGAACATTGGAGGAGAGGGAATGGGGAAATGGAACTGATTAAAATATAGTATATGAATGTATGAAGTTCCCAAGAAATAAAAAGGAAGAAAAGCAAATAAGAAAAGTCATAAAACTCAACGTAATTAAATGCTTATTTGGAGTTCAACAGAGCAGAGCAATATTATTTCCACATTTCTGTATGGGCACATGTCTTATATACATCATCTAATTTCTACTATTCAACTTGTCTGAGCATTAAGGACCATTCCTCTGTTCTTTGTTGCTCATAATTTGATTGGGGTTATATGTTTTCAGCTTATACTGAAGTGATATCTAAGACTTCTTCAAACGGCGATGAGCTTTCAAAAGAAGAATTACTTTATTTCAGTCAGCTCCAGGGTAAATATTTGTTTGTTTAACCTTTTAAATTAATTTGTGTTGTTTTGAGTTGGGTTTGGCTGTATTTCTTAGACTGGACTCAACTCTTAGGCTACAGTACTCATCCTGCCTCAGTCTCTCAGGTAGATAGGACTATGGGCATCTTGATGATCGTTTACTTGTGGAGATCTTCCTGACTTGGAGTCAATATACTTTCACTTTTTAATTTTTTATTAATTATTTGTAATAATTTATTGACTTTGTATCCTTGCTGTGGCCCCCTCCCTCATCTTCTCCTAGTCCCACCTACCCTCTCTCTTCTCCTCTTATTCCCCTTCCCTAGTCCACTGATAGGGGAGGTCCTCCTCCCCTTCCATCTGACCCTAGCCTATTAGGTCTCATCAGGACTGGTTGCATTGTCCTCTTCTGTGGCCTAGCAAGGCTGCACCCCCTGGGGGGACTTGATCAGAGAGCCTGCCACTGAGTTTATGCCAGAGACAGCCCCTGCTCCCTTTGGAAGGGAACCCACTTGGAGACTGAGTCTATGGGCTACATTTGAACAGGGGTTTTAGGTCCTCTACATAGTGATACATGGTGTATCAGTCTCTGCAAGGTCCTCAGGGCCCAGTTTTGTTTTGTTTTGTTTTGTTTTGTTTTGTTTTGTTTTGTTTTGGCTCTGTTGGTCTACTTTTGGAGCCCCTGTCCCCTCTAGATCTTTCATCTCCTCCTTCTTCTATAAGATTCCATGTCCTCTGCCCAAAGTTTGGCTATGAGTCTCAGCCTCTGCTTTGATACCTTGATCAGTAGAGTCTTTCAGAGGCCATCTGTGGCTGGCTCCTGTCCTGTTCCCTGTCTTCTGCTACAGATGTCTCTCACATTTGCCCTTCTGAATGAGAAGTGAGCATCTTCCGTAGTCTTTCTTGTGAATAGAGTTTAGTATGTTTATCCTATATTATATAGCTAATATCCACTTATGAGTGAATATATATCATATGTGTTGTTCTGCTTCTGGGTTACCTCACTCAGGATGATCTTTTCTAGTTCCCACCATTTGCCTGCAAATTTCATGATTTCCTTGTTTTTAATAGCTGAGTAGTATTCCATTGTGTAAATGTACCACAGTTTCTGTATCCATTCCTCCGTTGAGGGACATTTTGGTTGTTTCCAGATTAGTAGCAGTCAGCATAGCCTATAGGCTGATTTGACTGATTAGACCATATTCTACAATTTTTATCATTGAAATTCTTTATTAAAGTATTTTTTAAAGTATATGTAATATATTTCGCTTCCAGTTGTATTAATGAAATTTCTAGGTTGTATCAGATCATTTCTATGCTTTGATAAAGTACAGTGAAGCCAATAGACTCTGATGATTTACAATCTATAGCGCTTATTTAAACAATGAATACTTCTTTTAAATCAAGTGTAAGCTACAAGGATGAATCATCTTTTCTGACATAAATTGGAAGTGATAAACACCTGTGTGTGTCATTTGATTCACTTTCATAAGTATATAATGGTAATACAGAGCAAATTTATTTGTACGTGTGTCTATTTGGTTACTGTGTATAAGGTGAAACATAACAACAACAAAAAAAACTCAAAAATCATCTATTTAAGGCTGCCCACTTAAGATACAAAGGTACTGAGTATAGAAAGAAGTGACTTGTACAGGATTTCACAATGAGTTGTTGCCATACTGGGGACTCAGGGCTTGCTCTTCACACTTCCGTTAGGTGAGGAGCCTTCCTCCCAGTATTAAAAATAATACAACTTAATTTGAAGGCAAGCAAATGAAGAAACTATCGCTCAGAAACAAGTATTAAATTTGATGCATTACAATATTCATTTACTGTGAATAATTTTAATACTTTGCATTCTAATGTTAGGAAGTCAGGTCACATAAAATTTTTGGTGGGTTAAAAAAAAAGAAAAAGAAAAAGAAGAACCCTAGAGAAGAGGCTGAATCCTTACTCAGAAGGGCAAACAGGATAGACATTGGAAGTAGGAGAAGACAAGGAACAGGACTGGAACTTACCACATCCGGTCTCTGAAAGGCTCTACCCAGGAGGGTATCTAAAGTGATACTGAGACTCATAGCCAAACTTTGGGCAGAGTGCAGGGAATCTTATGAAAGGTGGAGGTAGAAAGACCTGTAGGGGACAGGAGCTCCACAGGAGACCAACAGGGACCAAAAAAAAAAAAAAAAAAACCTGGGCCTGGGGGCCCCTGCAGAGACCAATGCTCCAACCAAGGACCATGCATGGAGACGATCTAGACCCCCTGCTCAGAGGAAGCCCATAGGCTGCTCAGTTTCCAAATGGGTTCCCTAGTAATGGGTACAGGGACTGTCTCTGATATGAACTCAGTTGCCTTTGATCACCTCCCCCTGGGAGGGGTGAGCCTGCAGCCTTGTCAGGCCACAGAAGAAGAGGATGCAGCCAGTCCTGAAGAGACCTGATAAGCTAGGGTCAGATGGAAGGGGAGGAGGACCTCCCCTAACAGTGAACTGGGAGAAGGGCATAGGGGGAGAAGAGGGAGTGTGGGTGGGACTAAGAGAAAATGAAGGAGGGGGCCACAGCCAGGATATAAACTGAATAAATTGTAATAAATTTTTAAAAATTGAAAAATAAAATTGCTTATAAATCTGTACAAAATATTATTTTACTTTCAAAAGATACCTGTTAAACATTTTTCAGTATGCAGTTTCTCTTTTTTCCCTTTAGTTTCCAAGGCTTCAGATAAGAAGGAAACAGAATCGGGAAGAAATAGCCCTGAAAAAGGTACTATAATAACAATCTAGGAATATCATTCAATTTACTAAATTATTGATTCTATAAATGGATGTAAAGGGGGATGAGATAGAGTTCTGTAAAGGCTGCAAATTTGTCCCAATAAGGTTGTTAGTTACATCACATTAATACAACAATTTATTATTTCTTCTTGTAATGCTTACATCTCAGAAGTCTAAAAACTCCATAGTAAGTGCTCCATTTTCATTTTTAATATTTTAAATATTTTATTTTAATTAACAAAGTAATAGGTAATCTTTGTGGCAGAAATTCAGAGAGCATGTACTCTTTCTTATCCTCACATAAACCTAACCAGAAGTAGAGGCTATAATATTTTTTGATATATCCATTTCAGTCTTCTTTCTGTGTACACACATGTAGACATCTCTCTTTTTAAACTATCCATAAGCACTGTTCTACTGGGTGCTGTTTTTATTTTGTAGTGTATCTTGGATAATTTTCTATGTCTATTCATTTGCTCTTTTAACTTTTAATGGGAACAGAACATTTCATGGTTTGATTTGAAGATAATTTTTGTCAGTTATTAGCTCAATACTGATAAACATTTAAGATATACTCAATTATTTTCACAGTAAACGGTGATGCCAAAAAATTAACATGTAACTTTCAGGATAATTTAAGAAATATTTCTTTGAAATAAGGTAATTGCAAAGAAGTATAAAATATTGAATAAACTAGTATGCATACTTTATATTATGAGAGACTATGAATTTATTCATTTGAATCTCCTCATTCTACATTTTAAAACATCTAATTAAAAATAATTGCTGCATTGTCTTCCTCTGTGGCCTGGTAAGGCTACTCCCCCACCAAGGAGAGATGGTCAAAGAGCCAGCCACTGAGTTCATGTCAGAGACAGTCCCTGTTCCCATTATTAGGGAAGCCACTTGGACAATGAGCTGCTATGGGCTACATCTGTGCAGGGGTTCTAGGTTATCTCCATGCATGGTCCTTGGTTGGAGTACCAGTCTCAGAGAAGACCCCTGTGCCCAAAATGTTTGGATAGGCTAGAGTCAGAAGGGGAAAAGGACCTCCCCTATCAGTGTACTTAGAGAGGGGCAATGGAGGAGATGAGGGTGAGGTTGGGAGGGGATAAGGGCAGGGGCTACAGCTGGGATACAAAGTGAATAAACTGTAATTTATAACATACATACATACATATATACATACATACATACATGATTGCTGAAGATCTAGTTGAACATAACTCTTCCATTATTTTGCTCAGTTTTCAAGAAGATTTAAGTAAGAATTTAAAGGTTACACAAAACAATAAAAAAAACAAAAAATAAAGGTCACGCAAATAGCATCTTGACTGAACCCTTTGAACAAATGAATCAATAACTAGTGGTTTCAATTTTTGAAAAAGAGCCACCATTAACTACTTCCATATATACATATAAAAAACTTGATATGGAAAGATTAAGTATGATAGGATATATAGGTATGGGTTATGGCTACATGAAATTTAATGTCAGATCAAACTATGCAATTTTAATCTAAGTATATCATTTTTCCTCTTTGCTAATTTTTTTGCTGTTCTGAAAGTTTCCCAAAGTAAATGTGTTGGTCTGAATCAGTGGTTTTCAACCTTTTAATGCTGTAGCCCTTTAATACAGTTCATCATATTGTGGTGACCCTGATCACAAAATTATTTTGGTTGATACATCGTAACTGTCATTTTGCTACTATTATGAATCA
Source organism: Pachyuromys duprasi (assembly GCA_028658305.1). Taxonomy (NCBI): domain Eukaryota; kingdom Metazoa; phylum Chordata; class Mammalia; order Rodentia; family Muridae; genus Pachyuromys; species Pachyuromys duprasi. Next base: position 55,096,711 of record CM053742.1, on the reverse strand, counting down.
TAATGTAAATATGTGTATTTCCCAACGGTCTTAGGCGACTTCTGTGAAAGGGTTGTTTGACCCTCAAGGGGATTGCAACCAGTGGTTGAAAACCAGTGGTCTAAATGAAAGTGGAGAATGTATTCTGAAAGCCAGTGAGTAAGATCAAATCTAAATTCAGATTGTGTCCTGGACTGAAAAAGATGGGCTCTTTTACCCCAGTGAAATATTTTTCAATTTCAGTTATTCTTTTGAGAATTTTGGGGAACTGTGAGCTATTCATTATAAAACTGTTTCTTTCATTCAGGCAAAGGAAAAATTGACATTCAAGCCTACTTAAGTCAATGGCAAGATGAACATCTCAAAAAAGAAGAAAACATTAAAGATTTACCAAGAATGAATCAGGTATAGAATTTTCCAAGTGAAAAATTCCTGATTTTTTAATTAATGTGGGTGCATGAAGCCCATGGTTCAGTTACCAAAAGCACAAAAGAAAAGGAAAGTAAAAATAACCTGCATGCTATTATAAAGGTAGTTAACGATTATACGATGCAGATAATAATGAGCTCTACCAAAACAAAACTGATCATAGCTTTGAGTGTCTCAATGGACTTTGCAGTTTGATGATTCAATAAATACTTCATAAAATAAGCCAATCTGGTATGTTCATTCTAAAATCATTATACATGAATAGTACAACAAAAAGGAAGGAGTAAAACATTTTACAATATATTTTATGAAACATATTTGTATTTGTTCTGTATACATATAAACTTTTACGGTTGGCTGCCTGAATTGTAGAACCTTGGATGTGAATAGCTTTTAAACTGACAAATATTTTCTAGTAATATCTAGAATTATTAGGAGCAATTAGCAGACTAAATGGATTCTCTTAACTTTGGACTCATGTCTGCCTTTAAAGACAAACACATCCAAAGAGATTTCTTAGAGTTCTTTCCCAACTAGGTAAATCTCAAAAGTCAGTCTTCCCTAAAATTAAGTCACCTTAGCTCACTGTCCACTGTAGCTTTTGGAGAGCAAATGAAAGTCCATAATCATTTTCTTAAAACTGGTTGATAAGAATTACTTGGAGGAAAACATGAAACTTTGCATAACTAAAATCGTCCCCCAACAATAAATAATACTTTCAAACACATATATTTAGTGACAATAAAACTGCCAGAAATTAGTTTGGATATGATATTCTTCGATTAATCAATGTGTGAGAGAGCTTAAATGAAATGTTCTTCTATGGTTTAGACTTACCTTCCTTGAGTGAGCAAAGATATATCATGGAGTTAGTCTTCAGTTATATGATGAGGGATACTATTAAAAATTTAATACAGGATGTTATCCACCTCTGAGTTCCACTTATATTACTAAGTCTAATTTTAAATGTTGTATTTCCAACTTCTGTCTTCTAGTCACAATTTATTCAGTTTTCAAAGACCCTGTATAATTTATTTCATGAGGACCCCGAAGAAGAGGCACTATATCAAGCCATTGCTATTGTAACCAACCTTCTGCTCAGGATGGAAGAAGTTGGAAGGAAACTCCATAGCCCCATATCATCAGCCAAAGGATTCTCCAAGACAGCCTGTGATTCTGGACCCAGTAAGGAGAAAGCAGAGAGCAAAGTGGAGAAAGATCCTTCCCCTCCCAGGGAAGAACATCAGTGGTCTTTTGCGTTTGAACAGATTCTTGCTTCTCTTTTAAATGAACCAGCCTTGGTGAAGTTTTTTGAGAGACCCTTAGATTTAAAAGCCAAGCTAGAAAATGCAAAAAGCTCCCAGTTAAGGTCTAGAACCAAGATGTAAATCTCTGTCAAATTTACCAAGATTCCTGTACTATCACTGATTCCCGAGAATACTTCTCAGGGATATATTGCATTACCTATGTTCTCCAAGGCAAAAAAAGAAGATACTCCGAAGCACAATGGTTCATTCCTTTGTATTAACTGCAGTTAAAAAAATTTTTTCCCACTCTTTGTGTCACAAGATATGCAGCTTCAGGGTAACATGCTCAGTGAAACCACAAGAGGGCGCCACTACATCACTTTAATGAGTCAGTTACCGGTTTGTGCTGCTGTTTCTGTGAGATTATTGGTATTTGAAAAGGTGGTGATCTTTTTATTAGTGATGCTGTTATGGCACATTGGTAAGCTTCATTTCCTAAATTCATTCCAGTCCTACAAAAACACTTTAGAAAACTGGCTTTGGAGCTGTAACTTTAATTATCTAGGAAATTGTCATTTAGGACCCCAATTTCCAAGTTCTATAACTGAAAGATTATTAACTTTTAAAACTTAGTTTTATTCAGTACAATAATACGTGGTTTTTAAAAGCAACTTCTACATTCTCTATTCTTGGGGGGGTGAGAATTTGCTAGTTCGCACTGCGAACTCTGTTGCTGATCAGCACATATCAAGAAGTCTAAACTCTGGACTGATATAAAGAAAGACATCACTGAGTTTAGACTTATATCAACTCAAGCCAGCATTTTGAAAAAAAAAAAGTCAGGAGATATTTCGTTGACCATATAGCCCTTTCATGTAATCAGAGACAGAACTAAAAATCTTTTAGAATGCAGTCATCTGTGGCATTTGTCGAAGAATAGCTGTGATTGCTTGGGTCCCAGCTTTATATGTTGGATTTTCACCAGTTGTATTTTTATTTAGAGTCAGTAGTGTGGAAAAGTTACACTAGAACAGAATTGCTGTATTAATCTGGCAAGCATATGAAATACACTCCATGTAATACTAAGGTCCTATGTACAGTTGCCAGCATCTACCTAAAATGGTTTGAGTCTGACTAAGCTGTGTAATTTGTATATATTTTATGCTTCTTCTAGGTCAGCCATTACATGATGGTCCATTTAAATATATATGGACTTTGATAGCACTTTAAAAATTAAAAACAAACACAAACTATTGGACATATCCTGTCTTCTGCCATTTTTGATGAGTAATTTATTAAACAGATGACCTAGGAAATGGGGCAGGAATCATCTTGTGGAGCTTCTATCTTTGCACTACACTTTGATTTCAAGCTTTCTGACTTAGCTAGAAGTAAAACAATGAAAGGGCAGACCTCCTTAATAGTGATCAAAGAAGTGTCCCTTTCTGGGAAGGAATTGGTATGGTCAGCCATTGGCAAGAATATACTGTGAATAAAACCTAGCAGAGAGGGCTATGTTGCAATAGAATATATTATTTTCAATGAAGTTAAACAGTTTTCAAGCTGAATCTTTGAAAATTCAAGCCAGTCATGTTGGTGCATGCCTGTAATCCCAGGACTTAGGGGTTGGAGACAGAGGCAAGCCAGCTTGGAGTCCAGGACAGCCAAGACTACAGAGAGAAATCCTGTATCAAGAAAGAAAGAGAGAGAGAGAGAGACAGAGAGAGAGAGAGAGAGGGGGGGGGGGGAAGAAAAGAAAAGAAAAAAGAAAGGAGAAAATAAAATAAAAATTCCAAAATTGGATTTGGCCAAATGCTGGTATTGTCTTTAAGATTTGATTATGCTGTCATTTTAAGAAAATGACTACTTAAAGGAGATAATTTAGAACTAAACTTTTCTCCTTCAACTCAAAAATGATTTGCTAAATGATGTCCCAATTTTCATCCTTAGTTAATAGTTTATAAGAGAACTGTCACACATCTGCTTTTATGCAATGATTGTTAGATTATACAGTTATATTTACAACAAATTCTTTCTTAAGAGACTGTGTTGTTAATTTTTGATATTATTTTAAAGTCAAAATTGTGAAGATTACTGAATATTGTGTTTTAGCCTAGATTAATTAAAAATAAATATTTAAAGAGATTTTTGAGTTTCAATAAGGTTATAAATGAAGGTTACCAAGACAACAATGTATTTTCTGAGTCTGCAGAAGAAATAAGTTAAACATATTATAGTTTTATAGCTGCTGCCTTGTTAAGCAAATGAGTTATTTCTAATATTCAAAATATTTTGTTGTGTCAACCTGGACCAGTGTACTATGCCTTTTACATTTACTGTTATAAGATGACTTTGTCTTTATAAAACTAAATATTAAAAAGCTATTATATTAAATATGAAAATATTTGTTAAAAAGTCAAATGTTTTATTATGCATATCACTTACACTTATACATAATTAAAACCTCACTTGAAGGTATCCTTTCTGCATCAGTTTAGGGTCTAGTTACATAAAACCAGAATTTATTCTCAATTAGTTTGGGCAGGAAACTGTTTATTACTGGATATTAAGTGGCTTGTATCATTATTAGAAAGAACAATTTAGTTGAACTTTCAAAGACAAGGTCCAAGACCATACCACTCCTAGGCTACCAGGAAAGTTGCTAATTCTTGTATGATGAGAAAACTGCCAGAATGAAAACACATCACTCCGCCTGCTACCTCCAGAACCATGATCCACCTGCAAAATGGATGACACGTTCCTTGACCCTCAGCACCCATGCAGTCAGGACTAAATGGCAATGAGGCGGCCAGGCATCTTCACAGTCATGTTTAGCAGCACAGAGGTCAGAAGGGCAGCCTCTCCCAGCCAAGTCTCAAGAATCATTGAAGTCCAGAATCATAATTTTAAAGGAATGTGGGAAATGTACTTTTCCCTTCTGAAGTACAGAAAACACCCAAATAGCCAGGAATGGGTATTTAGAATTGTGTGAGGGTTTTCCCCTTCACTTGCTGCATAATGCAAGTTTATTATCTTAAGTATGTCATTACTCGGGGCTCAGCCCATCCAGGTCCTCTGGTTAGGATTACGAAGCTGTAGCCAAGGTATAATCCAGACTGGTTCTCAGGTAAAGGTTTAGTAGCTCACTGTGTCCTTTATATCCAGGTCAGAAATGAAAGCCTCTCAGAGGTGGCCACCCTCAGCTCCTAAAGGCCTCGCACAATTCCTAGCCATTACGTTTAGCATCTATAGGTCTTGACATATGAACTTCTCCAACATGGCTACCTTATCATACCAGAAAAGATAGCCTCTGGAGTGAGTCTTCTGCCAGGAAAAGTATCTTATACATGACATAACCCCAAAAGCAGTACCTTCCTTTGTCATGTGCTTCTGATTAAAAAACAAGTAACCAGTTCTGCTCGCGCTCAAGGTAAGAGAATATGTAAAAACAAGATCGGCAATCAGAGATCATGAGAGGTGTCCCATAGAGTCTTTGAATCTATCCATTGTCAGTGCTGATCTGCATCATTTATGTTATCTGCTACTTTCACCATGCATCACGCCCTTCTAATACTTTTGAATAACAGGTAATAATAGTAGCTGCTGCTCCTGCCCATTCTCACGTAGACCTTCCTCCTAAGAACCAAAGCACACCATTCTCTTCTTTTACTTATTCATTTATTTTTATTTTTTTATATTAGTTACAGTTTATTCACTTTGTATCCCAGCTGTAGCCTCCTCCCTTGGCTCCTCCCAATCCCACCCTCCCTCCCTCTTCTCCTCCCATGCCCCTCCCCAAGTCCACTGATAAGACAGGTTCTCCTCCCCTTCCATCTGACCCTAGCCTATCAGGTTTCATCAGGACTGGCTGCATTGTCCTCCTCTGTGGCCTGGCAAGGCTGCTCCCCTGTCAAGGGGAGGTGGTCAAAGAGCCAGCTACTGAGTTCATGTCTGAGACAGTCCCTGTTCCCATTACTAGGGAATTAACTTGCAAACTTACTGAGCTGCCTCGGGCTACATCTGAGCAGGGGTTCTAGGTTATCTCCATGAATGGTCCTGGTTTGGAGTATCAGTCTCAGAAAAGATCCCTGGGCCCAGATTTCTTGTTTCTGTTGCTCTCCTCGTGGGTCTCCTACCCCCAATTCTCCATCAGTTACTTGAATCCATCCATAGCTGATGTCTGTTCCTCTTTAATCATTTTCAATCTAATCTTGATATCCTAAAATGTGTATAAAATAAATTATAAAGTTAATATCAGCTGATATAAAACTGTATTAAAGGAATTTGTTTATTATGTATTAATATATACCTAATACCTGTATCAACTTTTGTGACTAATTTTCAAGTCTTTTTAATTTTAATTTTTTAATTTGTGTGCATGTGTGAGGTATGTATGTACACATGAGTGCAGGTATCTTTGGAGTCCAGAAGAAGGCATCAGACCCCTTGAAGCTGGAGTCATGGCCCAATTGTGAGCCACCTGATAAGGTGCTGGGAGACCAACTCTATTCTGATACAAGAGCAACAAGTGCTCTTAGCTGCTGAGCCATCTTTCTCATTTCTGAGTTGAAGATTTTTAAAAGATGTATTTATTTTTCTTTTAAGTGTATGTGTATTTGCCTATGTATGTGCTTACTGAAGCCAGAGAGGTGTCGGATCCCATACAGCTGGTTGTGAGCCACCATGTGGGTGCTGAGAACTGAACTTAGACCCTCTGGATGAGCAGCAAGTGGTCTTAATCACTGAGTCCTTCCTCCATCCTCATGCTTTTAAGTTCTTCATCTTTCCAGCATTCTCAAGTTTCTTATAGTTTCTCTGAATTTTAAACTTTTTTTTTCATTTTAGTTTGTATATGAGTGTTTTGCCTGCATGTATATCTGTGGGTTATCTGTGCACCTGGTACCCACAGAAGCCAGAGGGGGACATCAGATTCCCTTTAATTGAAGTAACAGATGGTTTATGAGCTGCCATGTGGGCACTGGAAACCAAACTTGGGTCTACTGAAGGCAGCCAATGCTCTTAACCACTGAGCCATCTCTCCAGCTTGTATGTTTATTTTTCAAATTATTAGAGAATGGGAGCAGAGTTGAATAAGCACAACATTTCTCTAGTGAAGAATATGTTTTTCTTGAGCCTTAATTCCAGAATCACAGGAAGCCCATAATTGGTCAAATGATTATCTTGTTTCTCTGGCTCATTCTCTGCTTCTAAATGTTCTCAGGCCTTAAGAACCTTCTGTCTTAGGGTTACCCAAAACTCTACTACCCTATCACCTAATAGAAATCAAAGTGCATTAAGAATAGGATTTTTTTCTTCATAATTTGTTAGATCATAGAATAAGAAGTTCACCTCAGGGAACACATGCACATCTTCCATGTCCGTGTTTTTGCCAATATTTATCTTTAGTCTCTGATAACAGCCAGTCTAGTGGGCAGGAGGTGATAGCTCATGGTGGTTGCAATTTTTGTTTTCTGTATAGTTACCAATGTTAAGTTGTTGGGGTTTGGGGCTTTTTGTTGATGTTTTGTTTGTTTTGTTTTGTTTTTTAACAGTGTATGTGTTCCATAAGTATCTCTTCAGACCTTTGTTTATTACTAATAGTTTGACTGTCTGTGTCCCTCCATGTCTGTGGCCCTCCTTACCAAAATCACATATTGAAACATAATCCCTAATGCAAAGTAGTATTAAGAAGTAGAGTAAATATTAATTAGGTCACAAGGCATTTGTACCTTACAAAAGAGACCCGAGGGAGCTGTCTTTTGTGCCCTGTCAAGCCAGAAAGGTACCATTTATGAAGCAGAAAGGAATCCCTCAACAAACTCGGAAGCAGTTTACCTTTTGGTCTTTGACTTTCCCAGTCTCCAAAGTTATCAGCCATAAACCTGTGTTGCTTATAAGCTATTTAATTACAAGAACAAAAATTGATGAAGACAATCATTTAAAACAGGTTTCTCTAGCTAATGAGCTCTCTTCTTACATGTTTTGGATGTTGGCCCTTTACCAATGAATAGACTGCAAGTGTTTTCTCCTATTCCGTGGGTTATTTCTTCACTGTGGTGGCTGTTGCCTTCTAGTTTAATAAAATCCCATGGATTTTGTTGCTACCTTTTCTTCTGGATTCATACTCAGAAAACTGCTCATGACAATTTTATAAGTTTTTGCAACCTTTTAATGCATTTTATGTGATTTATATGGTTTGAATAAAAATTCCATTTTCATTGTCTTGCTAGTAGATATTCAACTGTCCTAATTTATTGAGACTTTCTGATCTGATCAACTTCTTATCTACCCCTAAATTGTATCCTTCCATTTGCCTCTCAGTATAAATTCTTGTGCTGATTCTCAGTACCAATCAACTGTCTTTCTTTAAATGCATCACATTATTTTAAAATAACAAAGTCTAGGCATCCTTGGAAAGTAACAATGATAAAGGAAAGACCAATGGCTATCCTGTGATTCAGGGTATGGGCAGCTGTGACAACAAAGAAACAACATAGGAAAGTTTTAGGAGTTGATGAAACTTTTCTGTATCCTCATACATCCATCTCCTCAGTGCCACCTGCCTCGCTACTATGCTAGAATTAAAAAAAAAATATTTGGGGACATTTAACATTTTTAATTTGATTCATTACATGAGGGCAAGGCACATATGCCCCAGTGATCATGTGGAGGTCAATGGACATCTACTTTCAGGAGTTGGTTCTCTTCTTCCTCCATGGGTTTGTGGGATCAAACTTAAGTCATCATACTTGGACAGCAAGAAATGAACCATCTTACTGACCCTGGGCATTTTTTAAAATGTTTTTTTACACGCTATATTTTGATCATGGTTCTCCTCCATGATCAGACCCTCATCAGACTCATTCCAGACCCTCACTCAACTCTATGACATTTCTTTCTCTCTCTCTCTCAAACAAAAAGATAAAATATTTAACAAACCAGAATAAAAACTACAATACATACATACCAAAAAACTCCATAAAATATAAAATCAGAAACCCTAATATACAAGCAAACGACCAGTCAAACAAAACATACCCAAACAAAGCAATATGAAACAAAAGGTCAACAAAAGTACCTTTGAGTTCATCTTGCGTTGGCCATCTACTGCTGGTCATGGGGCCCATTATTTTTTTAAAATTTTTTTATTAAATTATTTATTAATTACACTTTATTCACCTTATATATCCCTGTAGTTCCCTCCCTCCTCCCATCCCAACCCCTCCCTTCCTCCCCCCTCTGCACCCGTGTCCCTCCCCAAGACCACTGATAAAGGAAGTCCTCCTTTCCTTCCCTCCGATCCCTGTCCATCAAGTCTCATCAGGAGTGGCTGCATTGTCTTCCTCTGTGGCCCAACAAGGCTGCTACCCCCTCAGGGGGAGGTGATCAAAACACAGTCCATTCAGTTCATGTCAGAGACAGTCCCTGTTCCCATTACTATGGAACCCACTTGGACACTGAACTGATGGGGCCCATTCTTAAGTGTAGTAAATATACCCAGTGAGCCTCCATTGAAGAAAATTATTTTTCCTTTTGCAAGCAGATGTCAATTGAAGACAGATTTTGGCTAGGATGGGAGCCCCTGTCAAAACTAGCACACCAGTCACAGTCCCTGGAAATTATTTTGCTATATGAACCCTAACCACACAGTTAAATGGATGAAGTCTTGTCAAGTGAACATATAACTCAGGGAGCATGGTAGAGCCTACTGACCCCTGCTGAGCTTTAGCTCTTTCCTTTCCCTCCAGAGATGACAACAATACTGATTTCTTTGGTTGTCATTGTTTAGGTTTGATTTTTGTTTGTTTGTTTGTTTTGAGACAGGGTTTCTCTGTGTAGCCTTGGCTGTCCTAGACTCACTTTGTAGACCGGGGTGGCCTCGAATTCACAAAGATCTTCCTACCTCTGCTTCCCCGAGTGCTGGGATGACAGGCATGTGCCACCATGCCTGACTAACAATACTGATTTCTGAAGTCACAAATTGGTTTTGCCCATTTTTGAAAATGGTATATATATATATATATATATGGTGTCTCGCAGTTATAATGAAATATGTATTCTTTTGCTTTAGCTTCTTTGACTCATCGTTATGCTCATGGAGTGCATTCATATGGGTCTCAACACTTAGTTTTGTTTTATTGTGCTGTGATATTTCATTGTATAGATATAGAGTAAAAAAATATCATTCTGCTTTTGATGGAAATGTGGCTGTCCAGTTTGGGAGTATTATAAATAATGTACCTGTAAGGATTCTTGTATTTGGATTTTTGTGCCCATATTTATGCATTTCCTTGAGGTATTTATATGGCTAGAAATAGAATTACTGAGGCATATGGGAACTCCATGTTGAATATTTTAAGGCACTGACAGATTGTTCTCTAACATGCTTGGACTGTTTTACATTTTCAGTAGCACTGGATTGTGTTTCCACTTTCTTTGCATCCCTGCTCACACCTGTTATTTTTTGTCATTTTATTACAGCTGTCTTAGTATGTAGTAATATCTTGTTGCAAGCTGTAATTTGTATTACCCTGATGCTTAATATTGAACAGCATTTTATGATCTTTTTAGTTGTTATGAGATGATTTGTGTCCACCTCAATTTCAGATATTGAAACCCTACCGCTGTTACCTCATAATATGAATATATTTGGAAACAGAGTTTTAAAGAGATGATTAAGTAAAAAAATAAGGCCTTGTCCCAGTATCCATTAAGGATGGAGGGATGAGACCCTATGAGCTCCCTTCCTCATTCATGACTGAATGGTGGCAAGACCAGCTTTAAAAAGGGTCGGAGGGAGAAAGGAGGAAGAGGTAAGAATCATCAAGATACATTACATACATATATAAAATTGTCAAAGAATATATCGAGGCCTTTAGGTTGGGGTATTATTCCAGCAAGAATGATTTCATGTTAAAAAAAATCAGACCTGCACAATTGCATGTGTGTGCGTGTGAGAGAGATAAACAGACAGCCAGAGAGACAGAGAGAGACACACAGACACACAGAGAGATTATCTGAAAACAAATTTAATTGGGAAAAATGTCCTGGCTGAACATGATAGTCACAACTTTAATCACAGTACTTGGGGGAGGGGAGCAAAGGCAGGCAGATCTCTCTGAGTTCCAGGCCAGCCTGGTCTACAAAGTTAGTCCAGGACAGCCAAGGCTACACAGAGAAACCCTGTCTCTGAAATTAATTAATTAAAAACAAACAAACAAAATTTTCCAGCATGCATAAGGAAGAGCTTGCAAGACCCCAGTCTTAACAGAGAAGCAATTGCCAGTTGATGGCTGGTGGAAGAAGAGTCATTTTTCTTTAGTGGCATCATCACTGATAGGTTGTCCATGCCTCAGTGGATGGCTCCACGGCCACCTGCATATGAGTAACTGGACTTATTGTGACACACACACACACACACACACACACACACGGACAAGAAGTTGGGAAGCATTAGAGAGCAGTGGGGAGTAGAATGGGTAACAGGGTGTGAATCTTTTAAAGTCCTGAAAACAATAAACGAAGACAAAAATGAAATCTAGAAGTTGATACCCAAAAGTAACGTCTTTTAAAAATGAAAGTGGATACAGCCACACACATACAGCAAATTGAGTTTTTTCAAAAGCATAAGAGCAATTCTAGGAAAGAAAGAGCTTGTCCGAACATGGTGCGGGAACGTCTGCACAGGCAGGGGCACCAAACATTGAAGCTTGAATTAAATTTCTCCTCAGGTTTTAAATGGCTTCCTTCTCATTGCTTCATCATGTCATCATGCCTTGGTGCACACACCCATTCCTGGTGTCTACCTTTCTTTTCTCTTCAAAAGTTAAATATTTGTATTTACCCTATGAATTTTTATGTAAGTGTATAATGTATTGATGTTTGGTGCCCCTGCCTGTGCAGACGTTCCCGCACCATGTTCGGACAAGCTCTTTTCCCCCTAGAATTGCTCTTATGCTTTTGAAAAAAAACTCAATTTACTGTATGTCTGTGGGTGTATCCACTTTCATTTTTAAAAGACGTTACTACTGGGTATCAACTTCTAGATTTCATTTTTGTTTTTGTTTATTGTTTTCAGGACTTTACAGGATTTGCCCATTGTCTTTGGCTTTTATTAATTCCATGCAGTTGTCAGTTCTATTGTAGATCTTTTGAGGGTGATGTATCTAGGGTTTGTTGTTGTTTTTATTTTTGTTTGTTTGTTTGTTTGCCCTCTAACTGGCTGAACCCTTAACTTAAAGCCAAAAAGACCAATGTAATCCTTCTAAGGAGTATTTAGAAAAACAACTGACTATAAATTAAAATTTCATATATATTCACTTGTAGATATTGTTTGTATATTTTATGTAGTTAGTTGCTAACCTGCCTCTTTTCTTTTTAAAATGTTTATTATTTATTTATGAGTTAATGATGAGCTCTTGCTATGTAATTCAGGCTGGCCTCAAATGCACAAACTTCCTACCTCCACCACCAGGGTGCTAGGATTTCAATTTTACCTACCATACCAGCTTTAGTTCTCTCTTCTCTTTGTAAACAATGTATTTTTATTTTATTTTAGTGTGTGCGTGTGTGTGTGTGTGTCTGTGTGTGTGCCACAAAGAGACCAAAATACGACATAGGATCCACTGGACCTCGAGTTATATGTGTTTGTGAGTTAACCAATATGAGTGCTGGGAAGTGAACCTGGGTTTTCTGCAAGAACAAGAAGTATTCCCAACCACTGAGCCACCTCTCCAGCCCTTATTTCTCTTTTTAATTATATTGTCTTCTTTCTCGGTTATGGTGTTTTCGACTGCATGCAGTTTTCTTGACTCCATAAAAATGAATTTTCTCTAGGAATATCTAGGTTCTAGACTCTAGAAGAAATGCTGCAAGTTCAATTCATCCTGCTAACTTAGTGAACTTCAGTATAGCTTAGGATATATGCCAAAGTTCCCTAAAAACAAACACACATTCTAAGGGAAAAGATAGTAACTATTCTAAACACACACACACCACAAAAAAAGAAAGATTATGATATTGAAGTTCTTTACCACAGTCTTTATTAAAGAGTTGACTTTGGCCTAAAGAAAGATTGCTTAGCAAGTAAAGGCACCTGCTGCTAAGCCGGATAACCTAGTTTAATCCCCAGGACACATGTTGAGAGAGTGGAGTGAACCAGCTCTCTCGAGTAGTTCATGTGCACTATGACAAACACATGTTCACAAACATCCATACACAGAAAATAAACAAATGAATGTTAGCTTTCACTTTTTTCAAGTAATTTATATCACATAGTAAGGTACCCAATTCTCACTCCATCCCCACCCACACACCAAAAAATCCCTGGGATTAATGGGCTAAAGACATGAGGATACTAAACAACTTGTCCAATATTACTGTTGATAGGGCAGAACTTGAACAAGTACCCAAGTCAGATCTCCTGATAATCTGTGCTCCTACATTTCCATCACATTATCCTCATCTCAGAAATATTATATGAATTAAAAAAAGAAATATTAACTATTTGTAGAATCTACTACATTTATTAATAGAAACTTTCAGAGAGGTATCATGATGCAAACATGAAATCCCTACAGTCTGTATGTAGAAGCAGGAGGGTCTGTAGTTCAAAGTTATCTTCCTTGGCTGCATAGCTTATTCAAAACAAGCCTGCAGTACATGAGACCATGCTTCAAGAAACAAACAGTTACTTTTGTTGCCAGCTTGTTTTGTTTTGTTTTGGTGTGAGCAATAGTTTCCCGAGAAGGTTCCCAAGATTGTGTTCAGAAGAAGTTTTCACTATTCTTCTAAGACAAAGGCCCTACTTCCAGATGAAGAATTTCATTACATGATGCCCATGAGAACAACCAGAAGCTTTGTAGAAGTACCAATTTTAAACTGAATGGGTGAAACAGAAAATTAAGTGCTGTGTGGTCTTACTTGCATGTGGAAGTATTGGAGAGTTTGTGGGCCCAAAAGATTGAGAAGGGTGTAGAGGATGGAAACAAAGGGAATTAAAAGGTGTAAAGATATGATCACGTAGGAAAATGACTCCTTATGTTCTATATAGGAGAGAGGGGTTACAGACTAACAAGAATCTAAGAAAATATTTCAAAATGGCGAGTACAGAGGAATTTTAATGTCCTTAACACAAAGAAATCATTGTAGGGGAGAGATGAGCTAATCACCCTGCTGGTGTCCTTAGTTGTTATTATAAACACATTGGAATGTCTCCAACAGGTATAGTTACTGTGTCGGTTTAAATGTTATTTACTTCGTTTTTCTTTTAAAATTCAACCTGATTTATATCTTAGTTCCTCAGAAGTCAGTGATGGGTGATGGTAATGAGTATGTGCTCCCTTTCTACCCACAGTTGACACAGGCTGGGGTAGAGCTGAAAACCCCAGGTGCTATGGGCCCAAGGCGAAGTTTTAATACCTGAGTCTTAATGTTCGCCCTTCTTGAAGACAAGTAACTATTAATAAAACCTTAGTTACCTGATCTTCCTCCTCTTCTCTGTCCTGTCAGGGTACTCTGGTTTGGGGGAACTGGAAAAGACTTTTCTGTCAGCTTGAGGAGCCAAAGTCTTCAGAACCGATTTTGTCTGACCTAATAATCCACTGGCACAATGGCCTGTGTACTCGACGACGGGTATCATGTTTCACTGTGATGACCCTGCTTGCTAATAACAGGAAGCCCAGTGCTTGATCTGTAGCTAATCCGATTAGTAACCCCCATGTAGAAAGACTGAAGACAGGGCTATATGAAGTGGCTGGAATTACAAGTGACATTATTTGCTATCTGCCATAGACCGTGGCTGAAGCATGGAGAGGGGGTTAAAAATGTTCTGCTTCCCCAACATTAGACAGTATGCACTTCCTCCTCCACAAATGCCTGTTGGGAAGGAATTGATCTCAATGCTGGCTTCTCAGCTTGGGTTGTCATGGTGATGAGAGAGCAAAGATCAAGTGACAGCACAAAGAGAAATTCTGTCACTCAGAAATCCGGCAGGAGGAAGTAACAAGATTTCCCCTCTCTACAGAGCCATGCTTGCCACGGCTCCCATATCAAATAAGGAGTTTGCAAGGGGGTCTCTGACCCCCGTGATTTATCTCAGTCTTGCTAGGCTGGTTGCCAGTTTGCTAGAATAAGAGGAGACAGCCTCTGGTACTGACTGTCAAGCCTGCATTCTCTTCCCCTGAGTTATGTCAAATGACACTGAGTTTTGAGTTATTTGTCATCCCACCCGCGTGCCTGCAAAGAGATCCTGCCACTGGGATCCGCATTGCTGACTCCAATCAACACTTCCCAGTCTCTGCACCAACTAGAGACAAGTTGGCCTTCTTAGACCCAGTGGTTAGTTAAAACAAGAGATGAGTGGCTAAGCCAATCTGGCTGTGAGTGTACAGTGCTTTCCCTGCTGAAGAGATAAGGTTCAAGTCATTTTAGTTCCATCATCTAACCTTTGATACTATTCTTGGCATGCCTTTTATTTTTGAACTGGTATCTTTTTTTAAAAAAAAACTTTATTCATTTATTCACTTTTCTCCTGATCACAGACCCCTCACTCCTCTTCTCCCAGACCCACCTACTCTTCCCCATTCCCCCTTCCCCTTCTCCCCAGAAAAGGGGATCCCCACCCCACCTACTCACTCTAGCACATCAAGTTATGTCAGGACTAAGCACATTCTCTTCTGCTGAGGCCAGACAACACACCCTAGTAAGGGAAAAGTGATCCAAAAGAAGGCAAGAGAGTCCATGTCAGAGGCAGCCCCCGCTCCACTTGCTAGGGATGTGGTATTTTGCATCACCAGGCCTAGCCACATGCTACCATTTCTTTTATGTGAAGACTTCTAGTTTGATCATTTACCTGGGATACAACTTCAGCCTCCGTGGAAGCAAGAAATAGGGTAGTGGAGTATAGTTGTGTGACTTTCAAGAGTCAGACATATCATGGGGTACAAATGTCTCATGCTTGGACAGAACCCAGGGCTATGGGTAACTGCAAAGGCTGATGGCAAGCACTGAGCTTGACATGAAGACTCTGGGTTCTGGTCCTGAGTCTTGTTCAGCCCTGAATACAGCATCTCTTTTTCCACCACACTCTATTTCTTTTATGAATATGAAAAAAACAAATGAGAGCATAAACGTAATGTTGCTCTAAAATGCAGAAAGAGACACGCACCTGTGTGAGGCAATAGTAACACCTGTAAGAAACAGAAGATGTGTAGTTGAGGGTCTCAAAAATATACACAGGGAAAACCAGGTATGTTAGCCTGTCTGGACCACAAATGTTAAAATAGGGCATCTGAATCATTTTTCACTCATGACCCCTTTTCACTCAACAAAATTGTGCACATGCTTGGCTATAGAGATATGTAAAATAGTTATACATATTATTTACCTATAATAAACCATAAAGATTTGTGTTTTTCAGGAGACAACTTCCTGAACAGAACACCAACAGCACAGGCTCTAAGAGAAACAATCAATAAATAGGACATCATGAAACTGAAAAGCTTCTGTAAAGCAAAAGACACTGTTGTCAGAACAAAACGACAGCCTTCAGACTGGGAAAGGATCTTCACCAAACCTGTATCTGAGAGAAGGCTGATATCCATAATATATAACAAACTAAAGAAGTTAAAAAGCAATAAATGAAGCAATCCAATTAAAAATGGGGTACAGAGCTAAACAGAAAAATCACTGTAGAGGAATATAGAATGGCAGAGAAACACTTAAGGAGATGTTCAACATCCATAGCCATCAGAGAGATGCCAATCAAAACAACCCTTAGATTTCACCTTACAGCCATCAAAATGGCTAAGATCAAAAACTCAAGTGACAAAACATGCTGGAGAGGTTGTGGAGAAAGGGGAACCCTCCTCCATTGGTAGTGGGAATATAAACTGGTACAACCACTTTGGAAATCAATCTGATGCTTTCTCAGACAACTAGGAATAGCGCTTGATCAAAATCCAGCTATACCGCTCCTAGGTATATTTCCAAAAGAAGCTCAAGTACACAACAAAGACATTTGTTCAACCATGTTTGTAGCAGCTTTATTCGTAATAGCCAGAACCTGGAAACAACCCAGATGTCCCTCAGTTGAGGAATGGATACAGAAATTGTGGTATTTTTACACATAGAATACTACTCAACAATTAAAAATGAGGAAATCATGAAATTTGCAGGCAAATGGTGAGATCTAGAAAATATCATTCTGAGTGAGGTATCCCAGAAGGATAAAGACACATATGGTATATACTCACCTATTTAGACCTATAAGATAGGATAAGCATACTGAAATCTATACACCTAAAGAAGATAAACAAAAAAGAGGACCCAGGGTAAGATGATCAATCCTCACTTAGAAAGACAAATGGGATGTAGGAGAAAACAAGTAACAGGACAGGGTCCTACCACAGAGGGCCTCGGAAAGACTCTACCTAGCAATGTATCAAAGCAGAAACTGAGAGACTCATAACCAAACCTTTGGCAAATGGCCGGGAATCATATAAAAGAAGGGGGAGTTAATATGATCTGGAGAGGATAGGAGCTCCACAAGGACCAAATATATCTGGGCACAGGGGTCCTACATGAAACTGTTTCTCCAACCAAGGACCACATGTGGATATAACCTAGAGCCTCTGCTTGCCCGTAGCCCATGGTAGCTCAGTATCCAAGTGGGTATCCTAGTAAGGGAAATAGGGACTATTTCTGACATGAACTCAATGTCAGACTCTTTGACCTCCCCACCCAGGAAGGGAGGAGCAGCCCTGCTAGGCCACAGAGGAGGAGTTTGCAGCCAGTCCTGAAGTTACCTGATAAACCAGGGTCAGATGAAAGGGGAGGAGGTCCTTCCCTATCAGTGGACTTGGAAAGGGGCAGGGAGTAAACGAGGGAGGGAGGGTGGGATTGGGAGGGAATGAGGGGGTGGGATTCACCTGGGATACAGAGTTAATAAAATGTAACTAAAAATAAAATTCAAAAAAGATTTGTTTTTAATTTTTTAGTATAGAAATAAATTTACTATTTGTTGAAGTTTAAAGTAGGGCTGGCTGATTGGGTATGATAACTCAGTAGGTAAAATACTTGCTGTGCAAATCTGATGACTTGAGTTTGCTGTCCACAATGAAGGGGAGAATTGACTCTAAAAAGTGGTCCTCGGACCGCCACATGAGCATCCTTGGTGTGCTTATACCTACACACACACACAGGACCACACAACAACAACAATAAATATGAAAACAAACTCACTTGCAAATGAGATAGGTGTGTTTGTTCAGTTTTACCTAAAGAATTCAAACTTGGTGGAATCCTTACTTGATCCTGAAGGCTGTAGATTATCTTTCACATTTTCCAGAGTTAGTCTGATATATTTTGATTTCAAAATTGTCAGTGCTGAGGATACCATTTTACTTTTGTATGTGGAAAGAGTATTAGTTTAGGGTCATTGCAGAAACTGTTGGGAATATATTAATTCCGAGCCAAAGTTCATTTGATGATTGTTTTAATGAAACTCTAGTCAGCAACCCCAGCAGCAAGTTTAGAAATCAAACATTCTCAAGCAACTGGAAAATATGGTGATGTGATAGATGCTGAGAAATGACAGAAAGAAGCTGGTGAAAGTTCTTGTTGGCCGTAATCAAACAAGACTAGTTATGTAACTGAGAACTCCTTCTGGCTAACAGAAGCATCACAATTCATAAAGGGTCTCACCCATAGTGCTTCAGAGAGTGTTTACAGGCACTGCATGGTGTGACAGCATGTGCAGTGCAAAGTATGTATGTCACATGCTTAGCTGCAAGGCTACAGTGATGATGAGCAGTGCTCCATATGAGCGCTGCGCAGATCACCTCAGATTCGCAACTCCTCCCAGATCTTCCCCACCTCCCCACCCACAGAACTTGATGTTTATTCTCCTTTTTCTCTTTCTGTTCTCTCTCTTTCACTTTCTCAAAATCACACAAATGAAAATCAGAAATGAAAATACAAAAAAAAATGTCAAAACAAAAAGTCACACACACAAACACAATCAGATCTTCTGTGGCATGTGGTTGATATACCCAGTGACCCAGTTGGAGAAAACTGATTTGGGCAATTACTTTTTTATAGATGCATTCAGAACACACAGTTTTAAGAAGCTATGCCTTACATGATTGTTGACAGTGAGTCCTTTGGGACAAGACAGAAGGTATGGGGAACCAGAGACATAATAGAAAAATAAAGAAGGTAAACGGATGAGGAGATGAGTGGAAGCCGGAGATGTGACTAGTAGGCATCTGTCAAAAAGGATAGCCTGGTTTGGTAGCATGTGCCTGTAACACCAGCACATGGAAGAAGAAAGCAGGATGATCAGAAGTTCAAGATCATGTTCAGCTGCTATGTAGTGAGTTCAAGGCCAGCCTGAGCCACCTGAGATTGTCTACAAATGTGTTTAATATGCATATTTGTGGACATATATAGAATGTTACATATCTAAAAGGAGGGAAGGGGAAAGGCAACCTAAGCCTTAAGCATTAATGTCCGAGCTAGAGAGATGGCTCAGAGGTTAAGAGCATTAGCTGTTCTTCTAAAGGCCACAACTTCAATTCTCGGCAATCACATGGTGGCTCATAAACATCTAAAATGAGATCTGGTGTGCTGTTCTGGCATGGAGGCCAAACACTGTATAAATAATAAATAAATTGCTGGAAAAAAATTAATGTTCTAGAGAACACTAGGTTATAGAGGAGTATTTGAAACAAGATTGAATTTAATTTTACACCCCTTCCTCATAACAACCAACCTTGAAAAATTGCTGTCCAGGCTTGGTGTTGCTGCTTGTATTCTCAGCTGTTTAAGTGTCTTGGATGGTAGGATAGCTTAAACTCAGAAGATGAATCCCAGCAAGACCCAAGGGAAAAAAACAAAATGGAAGGAGGTGATTTACTTTTGTAGGTTTTGTTAAAGTGTGATAGGTGAAGCATTTTTTGTATCAAATCACATAGTAATCATTTTAAGCTATACTGGATCAATGGACAAATTGGAATTTTTTGCTTTGTTTTGTTTTTGTTTTTTTGAGATAGGGTTTCTCCAACTTCCTGAACAAAACACCAACAGCACAGGATCTAAGATCAACAATCAATAAATGGGACCTCATGAAACTGTAAAGCAAAGGACACTGTCGTCAGAACAAAACGATTACCTACAGATTGGGAAAGAATCTTCACCAACCCTATATCTGACAGAAGACTAATATCCAGTATATATAAAGAACTCAAAAGTTAAACAGCAACAAATCAAGTAATCCAATTAAAAAATGGGGTATGGAGCTAAAAAGAGAACTGACTGTAGAGGATTATAGAATGGCAGAAAAACACTTAAAGAAATGCTCAACATCCTTAGCCATCAGGGAGATGCAAATCAAAATGACTCTGAGATTTCACCTCACACCCTCCAGAATAGCTAAGATCAAAAACTCTAGTGACAATGCATCCTGGAGAGGTTGTGGAGAAAGAGGAACCCTCCTCCATTGCTGGTGGGAATGCAAACTTGTACAACCACTCTGGAAATCAATTTGGCGCTTTCTTAGACAGCTAGGAATAGTGATTCCTCAAGACCCAGCTATACCACTCTTAGGCATATATCCAAAAGATGCTCAAGTACACAACAAGGACATTT
>CM053742.1:55051575-55075908 GCA_028658305.1 Pachyuromys duprasi | reverse complement strand
AGCTCATTGTTGGACTGAAGACCCTAGTGAGGGAAACAGGGACTGTTTCAGTCATGAACTTGATGGCTGACCCTTTGACCCTCCCCAATACAAGCCGGGGAGTGACAGACTGGCTAGATCCCAGGGGAGGACATTGCAGCCAGCCCTGAGGAGACAGGATGAACTGGGGTTGGATGGAAGGGAAGGAGGTCCTCCCCTGTTGGTGGACTTGGAGGGGGCGGGGAGGAGGGAGATGAGGGAGGGAGTGGGAGGGTGGGAGGGAAAGAGGGAGGAGGCTATGCCTGGGATGCAAAGTACCTAACCTGTGATTGATATAAAAATAAATAAATTTAAAAAAAGAAATTGTGGTACATCTACACAATGGAATATTACTCAGCAATAAAAAAACAAGGAAATCATGAAATTTGCAGGTAAACGGTGGGAACTGGAAAGGATCATCCTGAGTAAGCTATCCTAGAAGCAGAAAGACACACGGTATATCACTCATATAGACATATAAAATAGGATAAACCTGCTAAAATCTGTACACCTAAAGAAACTAATCAAGAGGGAGGACTCTGGCTAAAATGTTCAATCCCTATCCAGAAAGGCAAAGAGGATGGACATCAGAACAAAGAGAAAACAGGGAATAAGTCAGGAGCCTGCCACAGAGGGCCCCTGCAGATTATCGAAGCAGATGCTAAGACTAATGGCCAACCCTTGGGCAGAGTGCAGGGAATCTTATGAAAGAATTCAGGAAATAGTAAGATCTGGAGAGGACAGGAACTCCACAAGGAGAGCAACAGAGCCAAAAAATCTGAGCACAGGGGTCTTTCCTGAGACTGATACTCCAACCAAGGACCATGCATGGAGATAACCTAGGACTCCTGTACAGATGTAGCCCATGGCAGCTCAGTGTCCAAGTGGGTTCTATAGTAATGGCAACAGGGACTGTCTCTGACAGGAACTGATTGGCCTGCTCTTTGATTACCTCCCCCTGATGGGGGAGCAGCCTTACCAGGCCACAGAGGAAGACAATGCAGCCAGTCCTGATGAGACCTAATATACTAGGATCAGAAGGAAGGAAAAGAAGACCTCCCCTATCAGCGGACTTGGGGATACAGGTGCAGAAGGGGAAGGAAGGGAGGGATTGGCATGGGAGGAGGGAGGAAATTACAGGGGTATATAAGGTGAATAAAGTATAATTAATAAAGAATTTAATTAAATTTTTTAAAAAAGAGATAGGGTTTCTCTGTAGCCTTGGTTGTCCTGGACTTGCTCTGTAGACCAGGCTGGCCTCGAACTCACAGAGATCCACCTGCCTCTGCCTCCCTGAGTGCTGGGATCACAGGTTTATGCCACCATGCCCTGTTGAAAAGCTTTTATAACATGTCTACAGTCTACAATTTTATGTTGTTTTTAACCAGTTGCCCTACTGAACCATTGAAAATGGTTATTGAAATATTAATGGTTCAGTCCTACTCTCAAGTGTCAAGCTCTTAATATTTTATGTGTAGCTTTTATTTCACCCCCCATGGAGAAAGAGATATTTTATGGTGATATTTTCCCCTTTTACGTTATTTTCTTCCGCTTTGAACCTTCTTTGAACAAGATTTCTGAATTAGAATTTTTACTGTTACAACTTGTAACCGCTTTTTTCATTCACTGAGAATACATGCAGTTTGTCAGGGTAATCATAGGTAAAAGCAAGATAGAACTGTAAAGCTGCAAGTTTAGGGCTCAGCCAGGAGAGGGTGCTGTGTCTCTTTCTGGTAATGGATATTAGTTGAATCCTCAGCGTGGGGCCGGCTGTCCACACCTTGTGATTCCAGTTCTAGGGTTGACTCTCAGTCTTTTACAATCCACACTTCCCCTCCAGCTTCAGGTATCACCAATGACAGGCACAGGCGACAGTTTACGTACTTCTCCCCTGTAGTCTGTAGGAGGCAGCTTGCCTGCAGGGCTCTTAGGGGCTTCCCTAGAGGAATGGAGAGAGGACGCCAGTAGTGACAAGTCAGGCTCTGTGGTCACACTGTCACAGGTCTCCAGCTGTCCCACTGCGTGCCTCTCAGCCAGGCCACTCCACTTCTCTGAGTCAAACGTATGTATGCAGGAGGACGACGTCACCCACCCGCTGGGTTTGGGTGAGGCTCTTTCTGAGCAGAGAGTGAAGGGTGAAGAGCACAACACTTGTCATCTAGGAAGTGATCCCGAGTGGGTATTTCCAGTTCCGTGTGGCTTCCCTCCCCTGCTGGAACATGGTCTGGGCAGCTGAGGCCTGGCTTAGTCTCAGCCAGCAGCCAGCATGACACCCAGGGGCGATAAGATTCTTCCTCCCTTCCACCGTCTCTCAGGACCCCACCTAGCACTGTGTCTGTAGCTAGGGTTCGGAGTGCTTGCTTTTCTCTGTCTGCACCAGATCCTAAAAGTCCCTTCTTCTGTGACTCCTCTCAGCGGCCTTTAGCTTTTCCTGGCTACGGGCCCAGAGTTCTTCACATGCTCTGACTCACTTCCCTCCAGGCAGAACTTAAACTTTGTCTTCTTGGCCCTCCCACAGGACTAAACCTTTGCCAAGGCCTGTTCATTTCACCTCCTGGAGGCACAGGGCTTCAGACCTGAGGGCTCCAAATCCTACTTCTACCACTTGCCATCACTGTAACCACAGGCAAAAGCTGTCGTTTCTCAAAGCTTTGCTTAGCTACTTAGCATATATGTAACTGTGAACACGCTCCTCATGATCTATGAACCTCCGTTTCCTCATCTATAAAATAAGGGTGATAATGCTTGTTATACTTGGGGGTGTTGTAAGGGTTAAATGAGTGTTGAGGTTATTGGCTTTTTTGACAAAACCACAGTAAGCCTTAGTTTCCCTTACCATGCATCCCTCAGAGTTGTTGCAGAGTCTCCAGGCCTGTTGCTTTGTAACGCTTCAATAACTGGCTGTGGTTCTGCCATGCCTCCCAGTCACTCTCCCACCTGTGTGCTTCCAGATGCAAAGACGTGACCTTGTCCAGCTCAGTGGCATCACCAACCACCCACACACTCTCAAATTGGCCTCTGCAGACTAGGTTGTTTGTCCCTTCTCCTTCCCAGGCTCTGGTAGTCAAAATTTGGGCCTTCAGGCTGGAAAGATGGCTCAGTTGTTAAGAGCACTGGCTGTTCTTCCAAAGGACTCAGGTTTGATACCCTGTACACACACACGGTGACTCACAACTGTCTGTAACTCCAGATCCAGGGGCTTTATGGATCTTCTGACCTCCTCCGGCAATGCATTCCCATGGTGCATAAAAATCCATACATATTCAATTAATTTTTTAAATTGTCGGAGGTTTCTCATTTTAAAATTTCACAATATCAATTTTGATCATATTCTTTCCCATCTCCCAAATTCTCCCATATCTTCCCCACCTCCCTATCTATTTTTTTTTATTACAATTCTCCATCCATTTTTTTTTTCAAGGCAGCGTTTCTCTGCGTAGCCTTGGCTGTCCTAGACTCATTTTGTAGAGCAGGCTGGTTTCAAACTCTGCCTGCCTCTGCCTCCATGAGAGCTGGGATTTAAAGGTTTGTGGCACGATGCCCTGCTCCCATTCCTTTTTTCAAAACATGGCAACCTTACTTAATGTTTTCATCTCTCTGGGCCCTGGCACTGGTTGTATCAGTGTCCATATTTCAAGGCTCAGCTCAAATACAGTCTCACCTTCAGTGAGGGTTTTTACCAAATAGGAAACAATCCATGTTGGGGTGATAGTGAACAGAGCACTAGGGTGGGACAAGCAGGAGGAACTAGAAATCCTCTGGGTTTTGAGCAGATTTTTTTCTCCCAAACCTATGCTGTGGCACTGCAGTTGTTATAAGGTACGGCCTCACTGGCTCTGCCTAGTTAGAACAGAAAATTCCAGTCACTAAGCAACCGTGTAAGAGGAAGGACTGGAAGCCATTTCAGGACACAAGACTGGGAGGAACATAAGACAAAATGTCAGTCCAGTAAATAGCATGTGAATAATAAGGGGGGAGGGAAGGAGACTGAGAAGTGCTCCCTGGAGTAGGGAATTACCACTCCAAGGGTTTTAGGGTCTTTAAACTTATGAGGATTTATGATTTCATAATTCTATGCTATATAATACTTTAAAACCAAGGATATTGGCATTCCAAGGATTTTAAATCCTTATAACCTATTGTAGAAGAAGAACTTGAGCAATTTATGAGCTATGAAATGCTAGGAGCTTAGGACCCAAAACAAAGATTTTAAACGGAACACTGGACATGTTAAAATACTAATTAATCCTCCTTCAATTTGAAAGCATTCTTGATTTTACCCTTGGGACAGCATTTCCAAATTGTCTTCCACACAGTCTGGGGATCATTGAAGGTGTTTCCAAAAGAAAATGAAGAGAGCTTTCTTAAAGAAAGTACAGTTCAGGATGGATTCTGCCCCCCACCTCACCTCAAAGTTCAATTTTTGGCTTCCCTGGAGCAGCTCCATTTTTATCTGACTTACACACTAGACTTCTGCATTCAATTCAGAAGAAAGGGTTTCCTGTTAAAGACTGTCAAGTTTTTTTAAGACCTCTGTCCCAAAACAAACGAACCTCACATCTAAGGACCATTTGAATGTACAGTGTCCAGTGAGCCACAGTTGGCCTTTCTTGTGTTTTAATTATTTGTAAACACTGAAAGCTTTTCTTTGACTGCTAAACCATCAGATGATGACAAATATTAACCAAAAAAGGCCTCAGATATATGCATGAGTTAAACCAGACACTATCACCCGCAAGCCTGGAAACCCATTTCTTTTATCCTATCCATAATTATTTGTACAGACGTCGTCACCATGGCCACAGCTGTCTTGTGAGAAGTCACCCTGTGTGCCAGGGCCTGAGCTATTCTTTTTATTCCATCTCACTCAATCTGCACAGCCACACTAGCAGCAACTGTCACAAATAAAGAGACAGGAGCTCAGAGCACGCAAGTAACTCACCCAAGATCATACATGCGTCTGTCTCCTGGGAGATTCCACTTCACCTACCAGAAGAAACAGAATGGACTGAAGAAACTCGAGTGGTCAAAGCTCAGTTGCCTGATAGCCTTCTTTCAAGACCAAGGTTCAATTTTAACCGATAGATGGCACCAGTGAATGAGTTTGGTGGCCTGCCCCAGAATGTCCATCCCATTTAGGGAAGTCCCAGCTAGGGCTCAGAACTAGAGCAACTTATCTCAGAGGGAAAGGAAAGAAAAAGAGCCACCATTTTGCTTTTCAATAAGAAGCAGTTAGCATTTCCCATCCATGGTTAAAGAAAGCTTCCAGAAAGTGGGCAAGTGGATCACCAGTGCTTCTCTCAAGAGCTGCTCTGAGAACACCTGAGGATTTTCTTGTGTGATTTTCTGAGCCCTCTTTTGTGCAGAGCACTAGACAAGGAAGATTTATAGGATATCAAACGCCAACTCCTGCATAGGGAATGAAGATGCTATCATAGATGAGACAGTGGGTATGTGAGATTACTAAGCCTGGACTTGGGGGCCTGGAAACTCCTCCCCATAGAAGTATAGTATGATGTATGTCTATTGAATGAATGAGAGTTTAAATGGCCTATAAGAGTGGAAAGCCATTGTAGGCAGGACTTTAAAGCCACAGAAGAGTTAGAATGTATGCCACATTTAAGGGCAAGCAAAGCAAATTTTGAGGGTATAAGTCTAAAAAGATAGGCAGAAATGGATGGTTAGCAGCAGGTATACACCTGTAATCCCAATGAGAGTTAAAGCAAGAGGATTGCTGTGAGTTTGTGTCCAGCTTTGGCTACATAGTGAAGAACAAAACAAGACAAATACAGGAGCACAAAAGCAGGTGATTAAAAAAGGCAGAATAGCACAAAAAAGACTTGAATCATGAATGTAGAACATTGGCTATCTGTATCCAAGCATGTACTTTCTGAAGTAAAGAAGCCATAGGGCCTCATGATAATCTGTGACCCAAATAAAGAACAAACCATAAGCCATAAGTCTAATTGTTGGTGAGGCAAGACCATGACCTGATTTGGTGGCCAGTGTGCAGACAGATTGTGAAACAGCACGCTAAAAGTAAAAAAAAGTCGTTGAAGAGTAAATGGGACAGGGTTAACATAGCTCAAGCTATGTATGATAGATACTGAGGGGACCAAAGAGATACAACTAACAGGATTTATTGGGTGCTCAAGTGTGCCTCCTAATAAAGAATAGCAGCCCCCAAGGATTAAATGAGAAAACACCTCTCTCCTTTACCCCAGTCCTCATTCTCTACCCACAGCTCTCAAGCTGCCCTGTGTGTGAGGGAGGGCTGGGGGGTTGTCCTTCCTTTTCTAAGATGCCCTTTGAGTTTAATTAAAGCCTGATTTCACAACTGAACCAAGAAGACCTGGCATGGGGAATCTGTCCCCATCATCACATTTTCAGGAGAAAATTTTGTCATCTGAGTTCAGATAGAGCAATGGATCAGCTTTGAGTTACTCTCTGACCCTCCGTCTATGGCTTCAAAACATGGGCAGAGTTCAGTTAAGAAATCAGCACAATTCCAAGAAAAAGGTAAACATCATTCCATTTATTTTTTCCAAATTAATCTAAGGCTAACACCCAGACTGAATGAATAGTAGGCAAAGTGGGACGAAGGTCCCCAGAGAAGCAAATTCTCAAGATGTCTCCTTCCCTTCCTTCCCCTTCCCCGTTTCTCTCCCATCCCCTTCCCTCCTCTCCCTTCCTCTCCCCTCCCCTTCCCTCTTTTTTTTGAATCTGGTGTTGGTATCTTTGAAAACTGGGAAATCAAGGTTCCCTGGGGAGTGAGTGCTCTCTTGTACAAAGGCATCCCTGGCCTTGCTCTACTTCCTGAGGGTTTCACAAATCAGGTCTTCCCAACAGGTTTTAGGAACCTCCTACTATTGGCACAAGAACAGCCCAGACAATAGCATGCCAGAGGTCTAGACTGCCTGGCTGATCAGAAAAGCCAGGGTGAGCTAGACAGCCTGAGGACACTGGTTTGAGTCCAGAAAAACCATGCCTGGAGACTCTGTGCTAATCGATGGCTTTGGAAACCTGCCAAGCATAACTGGGACGACTTCAATTTGGATAGATCAGGGGTGGGTTAGGATCATTACCTGTGGCCTGGTATGGTTCTGCCTCTGGTATCCTCACACACTCTTCTAGTCCTCTTTCATTCACCTCTTCTTCTTCGTCCTCTTCCTTGTCTTTCTCATCCTCTTCACTGTCAGAATCCTCATATAAGTTGATGGTGGCCTGGACAGGGAAATTCTGTAACAACATCTCCCCAGCACTGTACATGTAGTCTAAAGAGTGGGACTTGGGCCAGAAGAGCCTATGGACAGAGAAGAAACAGGACACCTAACTTAGGCAACTCTCAAATGCAGTGACCAGTAGAGCCAAGAAAGAAGCAAACCCTTAGAGCAGGTCGCTCGCTACAGTAAAGGGCTGAAAGGGAAAGGGGTTTTGTCAAAGAATTTGTCTGCAATTGTTCCAAAATGGGCCCAGAAAGGAACATCACCTATGACAGGCCTATAGCTGCAGTACAGGGTGGGTCACCATTAACGACTCCATCACTTCAGTCCTTCTTTTCCTACTAAGGAATTTTTCATTGGTAGGGGTCAAAGGATTTCATCCTTAGAGCTCAGTGACACAGAGGCCTCTGGGGAAAGTCACTTTGACCAACTAAGCAATGTGGCCTTATTCCTCCTGCATCATGGCCTTGTCATGAGCATACATAGTACTTGTGACTGCTTGTCACATTCCAGACTTGAACACCAGAAGCTTACCTGACAGGGTGATGGAACTGGGAGTCAGCCTTGGTGGCCTCAGCAGCTGTTACCCCAGCAGCAGCCTGTCCAAAGCAAAAGCTAGCATGTGGCTTAACTGCCTCTCCCATATCAAGGGTCAGAAACCTGCAGGTCCTGACAATCTACAAAATACATTAGGCATCTCTTGGAATCCAGACTCCTCCCAGTCCTGCCCTAGAGCAAGGGGTATGTCTTAGATCTGGTTAAAAAAAACAAGTAGAAAGGGTCATAGGTGTTGTTTTCCTTCATGACCCTGTTTCGATGCCTGCTTGGGAGCTATCCAGGGGACAGAATTCTGTTAAAGGACAAAACAGTAAGGGAGAAGTATGAGAGAGCAATGTAGTAAGGTACTGTTAGACCTGGATTCCAGCACCAGCTCTAACATACACTGGCTGTGAGTCCAGGCCAGATCCCTTACTCTATGCTTTGATCTCCTACTCTCGTTTGTCATGGAAACCTTGTCCCTGCCTTCTTCCCAGAGCTGCTGTGGGGATGAAATGTTAGCAGAGTTGGCAAAATTCTACCCCAGATTGGCAACTTTGGATTGGAGCCAGGAGATGTCTGAGATGGGTCAAGGGCATAAGTGTCTGTGCAAATGTGACAGGAGGGGCCTCACTCTCACCCAGTCCACCAGATTTCTCACCTGCCTTGGTTGGTCATTTATAGAGGGCAGCCAGGGTCTCCAAAGACAAGCTCCTCTATGGCAAAGAGAAGGGATACGTTTGTAGTAGAAGAGATCTAAACACAGGCTGATGACAGAAATGGCCTCTTCAAAGTTTGGCTCACAAGCCATCTGCTCCAGTACGCCTTTTGTCTCCTGACCATGGAGCCAAAGCTTTAACAGATACTCCTTCCTCTCTACTCTGACTTTGTTATCACTGCTCTTATACCACTGTTTTGCAATTGTCTGCCTGAGTCCCCGTTAAGCTGAAAGATATGTCTGGGCATATCTGAATTTTTAACCCCCAATACAATGCCTTGTGCAAAGGAGAGACTTGAGCAAATGTTTGGTGAATGTGAGATGTTTGGAGGAGAGAATGGCTGTTGTATAGGGAGTATCTTAATACCTACCTCTGGCATCAAGTAGTAGAGAATAGAACCCAGCCATGTTCCTAGCTGGAGAAAGGGTCCAGACAAGTCCTGGGCCCATTGCATCTCCTCTAGACTTCCAGAGGCAAAGAAAAACAAATAGGAAACTTGTAGCATGGTCAGGTCAGAATAAGCACCCCAACCAAAGGCCTCTTTAGACTTTGGCCCTTTCACTCTATGCTACCTGCTACCATCTAGGGCCCATAGTCCAGGTTGCGTTAAGCCTAATTTCCACAGCAGCCTCTCCTGTTCCCCCAGTGAATTGTACGGACCAGCCCATGAGGGTTTAGGTTACTCGGCTTTCAGCATTGGCAATGTCCATGGTCTCTCTGCCCCCTCCTATCACCTGGAGTGATGAATGAGGTGAAATATTCCAAAAGCCACAGGTGGAGAGGGAGGACTGAGGCTCTTTGCTGTCTGTCCATTTCAAAGAGAACAGGGACACCACCACAGAGGCCATCTCACCTCCTCCTGCCCCCATCTCCCTAAGCCTGAGTTCAGGCTGTCAAATGCCAAATTCCACTTACCTTTCACTACCAGAAGCTTCTTGTTCATTGATTTGTTCTAGGGCAGGGGCTTGGGTCAGGACTGGGAGAGGAGGAACAGCAGCAAGAGCATCAGGGGCAGCCAAGGCATCAGGGACAGCAGGGTCCATCATTAGGAAATGTACCTCTCCTATGAGCTCCTTCATGAACCTACATGGACTCCGGGGAGCCTTCAACACACACTAGGGTCTGCCTTCCCCAGAGACCTCTCATCTGAAGCCCCCTCCCATGAAGAAATACTCCCTTTTCTCTTCAGTCTCCTCCGAAGTAATCCTCTTTATATAGGTGTTCTGGCAATAGGGAATAACCCATGACTGAGTGATGCCTCCTCCCTCCCAGCACCTGACACTGGACTGCTTCTGTAGCAGGCACTCCTTTTGTGAGCAGAACAGTGTTTGACACAAGGTACTTGGTCTGACAGACAAACAGATCTACACTAGCAGAACCATGGGGCACCAGAGTGAACTAGTAAACAGCTGGGCCCTGACAGGATGCTCTGTTGGCTCTTTGGCCATGTGATACAGAACATGTAAGAGCTCAGGATGCAGACAGCCTTAGAAAGCAGCGATTGCCTTCAGACACAAGGTATACCAGGAGCAGGAAGGGCAAGTTCTTGGGGAAATGAATCTAGAAATTTTCTCCTCATTTCCTTATAGCCAGAACATTTTTTAAAAAATGCTTCCTGCAGGGCACGGTAGCACATGCCTGTAATCCCAGCACTCAGCCAGCCTGGTGCATAAAGAGAGTCCATGACAGCCAAGGTTACACAGAGAAACCTTGTCTCTAAAAACCAAAAGAAATAAAACAAAATTGCTTCCCATCCCTACTAGCCGGGGCTTAGACCAACAACCCTAAAGGTGTGGTCCAAAACAAAAGCCCCTCCCCACCCCCAAGAGTCTAAAGGTTTAATGGACTTTTGTAATGTTGAGCCACAAGTTGCCTTTTTCTGTTAAGAGCAAAAATAATGGGGGGAAGGGAATAAATATGCCATTGCCAGTGCCCTACTCCTGATAGAGGATATGCCATTTCGGAACATCTTGACAAAGTGATTCAAATTACTGCATTGCAGCCAGGTGTGGTAGTCACATGCCTGGAAACCCACCACTTTAAGCAGGCTGAAGAAGGATTGTGAACTGAAGCTAGCTTTATTTCTTCAAACATAGAAAATGGGCTCCAGGGCTCCATGACAAGACCCTGTCTCTAAAAACAAAAACAAAAGTATAATGGGGTTACAGAGACAGCCCAGTGGGTAAAGGTATTTTTGTCACATGCCTGGTAACCTGACTTAGACATCATGATCCCACACACTTGTGGAAGTGAAGGAAAAGAGAGAGAGAGAGAGAGAGAGAGAGAGAGAGAGAGAGAGACTTCTATAAGATTGTTTTCTGGCCTCAACACATGCACCATTGCACACATACATGTACATACCTGCACACAATGATAATAATACTAATAATAAATTATTTTAACTTAGGTTTTATTCTATATCAAACAATAAAATGTGTCTTTTAAATACTGTGTGTTTTTCTAAATAGGAAGTGACCATTTCCACCTCACCCTGAAGTATGGTGACTGTCATGAGCAAAAGCATTTGTGAGACTACCTGAAAGCCAACCTAGTAAACTTCTTCTTCTTCTCCTTCTCCTTCTCCTTCTTCTTCTTTCTTCGTTAGAACTATCCAACCTTTCATGGAACGTTTACTTTATTTGAAATCAATAGACAGGCTGTGTTTATTCAAAGTTGTATATTTAGCTAGCATTTTGTTGAAAATCAACAAAGTGATCTTGTCACCATAAGAAAAATAATTGATGGTATTTGCTGTCAATCATTAATTTTAAGCCTTTAAGTTTTTACCTGAAAACCTCACCTTTACAGACCTTTATGATAAGATTAGTAATAACATTAGGTGAACATGAATTATATTGCATGGTGAAGAATGAGTCAACCATCAGAAGATCTCTATAACCAAGTGACCTGATATTTTTCTAATGACTAATGTATAATGTTCTAAAAACCATGCATGGATAATTGGTCCATTCAAAGTACAAGATAAACCAATGGATTTTAATGTATCAGAGTACAAAAAGTTCCTTGATAGGATTTTAGTTTCAACATTGCAAATAAATGTTAAGAAACTACCAGTTGCTAAGTTCAGTTAGCACATAAGTTCAGTTATCATAAAGAATCACACACAATTTGTTTTCTATTGCTGCCATAACAAATTACAACAAACTTAACAACTTGATACAGCATCATTATCTCATAGTGACGTAGGTCACAAGTCCAGATTGGTTCATCTGTGTTCTTTGCTTAGGGTCTTACAAAGCTGAAGTCATGTTATCAGCTGGGCTGGGCTCTTATCAGGAAGATCTGAGAAAAAAAATTCCCTTCCAAAGTTGTTATCAGAATCTACTTTCTTATGAGTATGGTTTGAGGTCCTCATGGCCAGTGTCCCTGTGGCCTTGCTGGCTGTCACACAAAGACAGTTCTCTGTATCTAAAGCCTACCCACATTTCTTCTCCTGCAGACCCTGGGGTTTGAAACCATCAATGACACATCAAATACTTCTCACTTTCAAATGTCTGTCTCTGGAAAACTTCGGTAATGTGAGCTTATGGTTAAATCAGGCCCACTGCATTATTTCCATTTGTCCCATAGGTAACAGAATGGCAAGAGTATCTCATTATAAATATCCATTCTCAAAGGTAGGGAACTTACCCGTAGTTAAGAGTCATTGGCAGGTCAGTCCTAGAATTGTTCCTGGATGGGTTTTAAATGCTTCTCTTGGTCCATTACCTATCCTTGTGAGGCTAGATTTTCAATATATACTCTAGCCCCAAACAACATATAACAACAGTTTGAGTATAAGAGCCAAGCTGAGAATCTGGCTACCATTAATCCAGCCAATTAAAAATTGTAATATAGTGTAATATGTTGCTTTTTTGTTTTGGAAAACAAAAATATTTTTCATGAATGTATGTTGTTCATCATGCAATACGTTATAATATGAAAAGACACATATAACTCACTCTTTTTGCTGTGCAGCTCTATGAGTTATTGTTTTGAGACAGGATCTCAAGGAAGCCCAGGCTGGCTCTGAACTTAGTATGTTACTGAAAATCCTCCTGCTTCTAGCACCCAAGAGCTAGTATTACATGCATATAGCATGATGCTGGGATCCACAAATGCGTAGAGTTTTTGTAGCAACAGTTAGAGATCCAATGACCCAATTAACTTCCTGTACATACCATTTCTTTCAACTCTTTCCCCATTCCTGCCCCATTCAATCAACAATCTCTTTTTCATCCCTATAATCTTGTCATTCTGAGAAGGCTATAGGAATGGATCATACTATAAGCAGCCTTTGGAATCTGGCTTCTTTGACTGAGAAAAATACATTTGAGTTTCATTCATGAAATTATGGAGATAAGAATTAGCTAGTGGGATGAGCTACCTTTCAGCTAACATGTCTTTGAATTCATCTGCATTAAGCTTAGTGAAACACCATCCCTCAGATATGGACCATCTGACAGCTGAGGAACATCGACTTGGCCTTTCATGATGCCTCAGTCACTTGTTCCTTATTCTACAATTTGATGCAGACAGATGTGATGACCTAGCCAACGTGAACCCTAGGCACTGTACCCTGGAACTTCCTACAGGCACCCTGCCTACCTGTCTGGAGTCTGTTGGCCCCAGCACAGGACAACCAACATCTTGTGGATAAATTCCCTGGGGAAGATGGATTCTCCTTCTCTAAGCAGTCTTCAGTTGCATATAGCTCTTTCTGTAGGGGTAGGACCTTGTGCGACTTCCATCTAGCTTCTCTTTCCAGTACACTACAGCTGCCTACTCCATACCTCTCATCTTTGTATCCATGTCATCAAAAGCGATTGTTCTCTCTTTTCTCGCAGAGATGTCTGTAGTCCTTTCCATTGCACCTTCCAAAAGCCTTCACCATCTGTGCTTCCATTACAGAATCCTATTACATTCTCCTCCTCTCCCAGAGTCCTCACGCCCTTGACATATTTCTTTTCTTACCACATTGGCTTCTCAGTTCAATTTGATCTGTTTTATGGAGAACCTACTGTATGAAAATGATAAGTAAAAGCCACACTCTCTGGACATGTAGGAACCAGTGGAGGAAGAAGCAGCCACTAGAGCTCAGGAGGTTGGGGTGGGGCAGGGAGCAGGTGGGAGAATACTGAAGTTCGTTGTGGGCAGAGAGGCAGGATAGCCAGCAAAGGGACAGCGGGCATCAGGTAAGCGATGCCCATGATGAGAACCTGATACATTTTCTAGACAAAGCAGAAGGCGTTTCAGACCATATGAATCTAGATTGTAAAGGCCTTTAGCTGAGGGACTACACGGCAGGATTGAGAAGCTGAAAGGAAGCCAGAGGGGCATGTTTTGAGGGAGAGAAAACCAGTATGGAGCGCTGCTAGATCATGTGATGATACTGCATGCCAAAAACAGGTGCAGGGGCAAAGTGGAAAGCTGGAGCTTTTTCTATGCAGGAGACACCAGTTATAAGGTAGGAGTGGAAACTAGTTGGAGGAATGAAAAAGCCATATATTTGAGAGGTAGAATCAGAAGAATGTCCAGATGAGATGAGCAGAAAAATCAAATCAAAGCTAACTTTGAGGTTTCCAGCTTAAGGAACTAGCATTTTCAAATGCAGAGTCATGACAGAGGACTGGTTTTAGTTCAAAGAGGAATTAAGAGCATAATTTCAGGCCAGTCGTTGTTGCGCTTACCTGTAATCCCACCACTTGGGAAGCTTGAGGCAATGAGTGGTGAATTAGAGGTCTGTCTGGGCTACATATTAAGATTCTGTCTCAACAAAAAGAGATATGATTTGGAGCACAATGAGCCACTAAAATGATGCCAGTGCAGAGAGGTCTAAAGCTCAGAAAAATCCGAACTGACAATGATGGTTTGGAAGCCATCCAATTATACAGGGTAATTGAAACCATTGAGAACACAGGAGACTTCCGGGAGTGGGAATGCAGAATGAGAAGAGAAAGCTTGAGCCAAACTCCAGAGAAACATCCAAATGTTATCAGTAAATTTGGATGATTTACTAAAACATTATGATTTTGTGCACATATGTAAATGTGTTCTGATTATTTCCTCTACCCTCTCTTATTTCCTTCCTACTCTTGCTAGAAACGCCTATCTTTTTAAACACATTTTGAGATGCTTGAAAAGGAACCTTGGGCCCTAAGTATGCTAGACAAGCACTTTACCACTTAGTTGTAACCCTAGCCCCTTAAAGTATTTGGAAATATTTTATGGGCATGTGATATGGAGCACAGTATGATGTTTTGATGCACGTGCACTGTGTGCAGTGGTTAGATTGGGATTATTGATGTAACTATCGCCCCAAATAACTCTTCATTTATTTTATTTTATTATTTCATGTGTGTGATTGTTTTTATGTGTACCACATGTGTAGAGTGCCCTCAGAGGCCAGAAAGATTGGATCTCCTGTAACTGGAGTTACAGATGGCTGTGCACAGCCATGCAGGTGCTGAGAATCAAATGGAAATCCTCTAAACGATCAGCCAGTGCTCTCAATAGCTGAGCCATGTCTCCAGCCCTACCCCAAACAATTCTTATTTCTTTGTATGGATAACATTCCAGATCTTCTTAACTAGCTATTTTGAATCATTCAATTAATTGTTGTTAACCAGAATTAATCTATGATGACATAGAACATTAGAAGCTATGTCCTATCCAATTGTGCCAACATACTCATTAACCATTGGCTCACCATTACCCATGTTCCATTTTCCTTCCTGGGCTCTGGTAATCATTATTCTATTCTCCAATTTTATGAAACATTAATTCTTACTGTCCAAAAGAGGAGAAAAGGCCAAGGAAAAAGGAGTTCAAGAGGTAAGGTGAAAAACCAGGGGAGTGTTGTGTCAGAAGCCACGAGGGGTATTTCAGAGAGACAATTATGGAGGGTGTTGAAAGCTATATGGAGGTAAAAGAAGCTAAGGCCTGAAAAGTAGCTATTGGACTTGGTGACATGAAATCTACAAAGATGATAAGTATATCTTGGTGGAACGGTCAGGTAGCTACCTCTAGAATCTTTCCTCTGCCACAGACTCCCAAGTCTTCCTAGAGTCTCACCTCCTTAGTCTTTTCTCAAGTTGCTGTTGCTTCTCCTTCTAGATTCCTCTGTTAATTTTGCTTCCTTCTCACTATTCTGTTTATTACTATTGTTTGAGGCATGGTCTCATTCTGTAGTCCAGGTTAGTTTGAAACTTACCATGTACCTCAGGTCAGCCTTTAATCCACAGTAATCCTGTTTCACCCTCTAACTGTATAAGGATAACAGGCACACACCATGGCCCAGCTTTATGCCATGCTATGTATTGAACCTAGGGATTCCTGCATGTTGGGCAAACATTTTACCTACTAAGCTACTCCCCAACATCTAGACTTCTCTTTCCATTGCACCATCTCTTTCTTCTCCTTCAAGACTTTGCTTTATCTAGACCATTTATATTCTTTTCCTCACCCATCTTCTCCTTATTCCTTCTCAGATCTTTATTCTCCTCCCTTTGTCCTTACACTATTCACTCTTCCCCTTAACCAGATACTGCCCTTCCCCAGACTGCTACTCTGCCCTCTTCCTTCATATTCTTTTCCATCCTCTACATAGGTAG
The DNA here is from genome assembly GCA_028658305.1 of Pachyuromys duprasi. Taxonomy (NCBI): domain Eukaryota; kingdom Metazoa; phylum Chordata; class Mammalia; order Rodentia; family Muridae; genus Pachyuromys; species Pachyuromys duprasi. The sequence continues at coordinate 55,059,798 of CM053742.1, read as the reverse complement.
GTAGGCTGAGTGGATCTCAGCAGGGGATCTTGGTGAAAGACTTGCTCAGACCTCTCCCAACCTCAAAACCCAGGACTTATACACGTTGGCATGGTGCCACTAGCATCTGTCAGTGCCGACCTGTATGAGGCATTGTTAGAACTCAGTCCTTGAATGGTTGCCAGCATGGTAACCAGTCGCCCTCATCCGCCCTGGCTCCTGTCCCTAAGATTCTGCCTTTTCCTATCCTCAATTGCACAGTATCACTGAGAGCTGATAAGCTGCCCCACCCCCACCCCAAGTCAAACATGTTGCCTTCAGCCAGCATTTTCTAAGTGTCAAAACACTTTCAGATTCATTAGTCCAGGCTTGAAGAGTCAGCTGTGGGGAGTCTGGAAAAAAAAAAGAGAGAGAGAGAGAGAATGGAAAGATTTGCTCAAGGTCACAGAGCTGGTTAGAGGATTAACATGTTATCGTTCTTGCCCCTGAAGTCTTGCTTGCTTTCACGCTGAGTCCCCAGGCCTGAATTCAGGCCTAAATGACCCTAGCTTTTCCCAGCCTACCAAGGTGGGGACAATCCTGAAGAGTCTCTGGAGCAGGAGTACTGTAAGGGGTTCAGTGACCCATTCGTACTTGCAAGGCAGGGATGGGCCATCTTGGGGAGGAGGATGAATTCTGATTTGCTTCACTGAATTCTCCCTAGGCAACAAATCTGTTTGCTTTGATATAACTTGAAAGAAAATACCTAAAGTACAGAGATTCAGAGTCCAAGGCCAGAGTTGGCCAGGTTTAGCACACTGCTCTGTTTTCGTTCAGTGACACCACGCATAGGAAAAGACTCAGCACCAGGCTCAGCACAACCAGAGCATAGAGGCCCCATCTGAGCATTTCTACTCAGGATTCCTTGGGAGTCACAGCATCTTTACCTGAAAATTTTCTCAACTAGACAGCTAAATGACAGGTCTAACTCACCTTGAGTTGCTAGGTAATTTGTTCTTTCACATTTTGGGGCTTAAGTTTCTTCATTGGAAGCAATGGCAGCCATCTTATTCTTGTAATCTATTGTATTGGCCTGTAAGGGCAAATAATATCTAATCAAGCAATTCTAGGCCTAAGAATTTGTCAGGGTCATGTGGAATGATGAGGTTTCTTTTTTCTTTTTAGTAGTAAAAAAATGGGATATGATAAATTGTCTGTTTATGGTTAGCAAAATCATATTTACATGATGAAATGCAATGAAGGTGCTCTGGTTTTTAATTGACATGGCATCAGCTCCATGATACGTGCTTTTGAAATGATAGGTTATAAAACTATAGATATAGTGTGATTCAATCTTGTAAAATGTATTTTCATTAATGCTTTCAAAATTTTAGCAATGATTATTGCTGGCCAGTAGCGTTATGGGAACCTTCATTTTATTTCTTTTTTATTTTAATTTTATTTTCTGAATTCATTTCAACAGGATCAGACACAGTGATTCCTGTGTGTAAATCATGTACTTTGGAGCCAAAAGGATTGCTACAAGTTTTAGGCTGTGCATGGGGTATATTTGAGGCTAGCCTGGGCTATATAGACAGATTGTCACATTTTTTCCTTTAAGGGAAAGTTTTTGTTTACTTGCTGAAGAACCCCAATCATTATAATCTACAAAACTCTTGAGGGGGCTTAAATGGCATAGTATATAGTACTTCTGTTATTCCAGATTTGCGAGACTCTAAAAGACCACCAGGAATCGAATCTGTTGCAAAACTCATGAGGATCATTTTATTACAAGCTAGCTTGGGCTCATACCCCCTGGCTCATACCCTCACAGCCAGAGCAGTTGAGAGCAAAAAGTCTCATGCTCAGGTTAGATGGGTAATTTAAAGAGTCTGGTCCCTCCCAGCAAGCCCAAAGCACAGGGATTCCTGCCTGGCAAGCATCTATTGGTTGAAACACAAAAGGGATATTGCATTTTGAATTGATTGGCTATCGGAAGGCCTCCAAATCATTAATGGTCTGGCTTCCCTTGTTTGGCTGTCCTAGGGGAGAGGGACCGATTTCCTAGCAACTATATCTTCAGTGGGCAGGAAAAGAAAGCAGTAGAGCTGGTTCCTGCCTGCAGGTGGCTGGATATGTCTCCACCTGGCTGGCCTTTGTTCAGGCTTGTGCTTTAAATTTTAAACCAATACCTAAAATTATTTTGTCTCTCACTTCTATGTTTGGTCCGGGAAAAGAGGCTTATTATTACAGTAGCCTCCTCAGTCTCACTGAGAAGGGCCTGCTTTGAACCTACTAAGACGTAATCTGTAATCTCTCTTGGTATATAAAAGATATTCTTTTTGTAGGAAGGAGAGAGGGAATGAGGATGAAAGGAAGGAAATAAAGAAAGGAAGGAGAGATGGGAGAGAGGGAGAGGCTAGGTCTCATTTAGCTCAACTGGTCTCAAACTCCTGCCTCCACCTTATATGTGCTGGGGTTACAGGCATGGGTTACCACACCCAGTTTTATGGGTGCTGGGAATCAAACCCAGCTCTCTACCACCTGAGTTACATTCCCTAGCCCAGACAGACTATATTTTAAAGAGCAACACTTCTCTTTCTCCCTTTGGCTATCAGAAATGATCAACCAGAAATAATTAAAATTTCCCCAGACGTCCCACGCTGAGAGAAGGACAAAGCTGAAGCCTGGTGGGTGAAAAGGGCAGAAGCCTTTATGAGGCAGAGGAGGAACTTGCTTCACAGGAAGAGATTTCACATGAATTTCCAGACAGAGACAACAGATAGTCAATGATAGACAAGACTGCACCTTGACCAGGCTTGCTCAATCATGCATATCTTCTACAGAAATCTAATCCTCATGTCAACACCCTGAGGATGGACTTGCAGGTTCCTTGAGTCCCTTTATTTCTTCTTCTTCCCAAAGTGGCCATTTTAAATAACATCTCCTTTCTCTGCTTTTTGCTTCAACTTGTGTCTTAAATTTGTGTATTAGAGACAACAGTTAAGCTTAGTTTGTCGGGTCTGCCAGAGCCCAGGTTTTCACCCTAAAAATTCCGATAAAAATCCTAGGGTACAACATGTTCTCCCTTGGGAAGTTGGTCCTGGAAGTGGAGTAGGGCTGGGGACCTTACCAAAGAACCACAGTGAGTTAAAGACTTCCTGGAGGCCAGACAGCGCAGAACTGCAGTGCCAGGCCACTTTAGGCCCTAGTTCACCCAGGCTGTGTTTATGAAGGCTTACTTCCTGCTGAGCCTTGAGGCTGCAAGCCAGGGACACCTATTGGGCATAACAGAACACCCTTCTCTCCCCTCCCCCCAAAGCAGGAATGTTCTAAATTCCTCCTTGGCCCCAATCCCCCTCCCCACAAGGTTTCCCCTGGGCTCACCGAGGTTCACCACACAAAAGCCCAGCTGGAGTTTTTGAAAGGGTAAACATAAAACCCACCAAACATTTTTTTAAAGAGTTCCTCAATCTTTTCCAGCCTCCAGGGGTTTAATTCTCATCTGTAAGAAGGCTCAGATTTACAGGTGAATTTTACGAAGTTGTGGCTAATAATTAGATATCCCTTATCATCACAGCAGTGGCCCCTTGGACCCAGATTGCCTTTCCCAGGACCTAGGCTCCCAAGGAGCATCTGGGAGCTCTTCGAAAGAACAGCATCGTGAGTATCTGCTCTGTAAGTACCCTGGTGCAGTTGCTACCCTTCAGGCTCACATAGGTGGGTAGTTTTTCAACCTAGCTGCAGTTACTGGAGCACATGATGGAGTCACGGTGGGCTACCTTGTGACGCTGAAGGAAGGAGATGGAAGTGGACACAGGGCTTTATGTGTTTTCTTCAAGCTGTGCCAAGGTTTGCTGTCTTTTAAGGTGGATGATTAGAAGCAGTTTATTTAAAACGAAAGAACTAGTGAGAATACGGAGAGGTAAGGAGCTAGAGCTTTCCCTCTTGCCGGACTACAGGGGTCTAAGCAAGAAGCTCCAAGGCACATCTGGGCATGAGAGTTCAAGGGGCATGTGGCTTTCCTTTTAAGCCCCTCAATCACTCTCCGCAAATGTCCTGCCTCAGGCACTGTTCCTTTCAAGCGTTCTTAAAATTGGAGTCAGAGCTAAAACGTTCACAGCAGCCAGCCGAGGTAGCCGAGTTTCCTTGATTTCATAAATGCTGCCTCTGTGTTTCCCAGCGCTTTAAAGTAGGCTTGCTTTTACGTTGGTGATCATGACAAAAATAAGGTTCTTTTAAAAGACAATTATAAAATCTCTCACTCTAGATGCAGTTAATTTCCTTAGCTGTCACCTATCAACTGGTACAGAAAGGCAGATTGCAAAGAGATGGCTTCGCCATACTTGAGCCGTTGGGACCTGCGAGTAGGGTGCAGAGTAGGCAGTAGCTATCTCATGTTCCTCCAAGCGTCTGTAAAATCAAGGGATGGAGAAATGACGATGACCAGCAAACAGGTTCTCATGGCTTCCGTTCATAACAGGTCATTGTCAGGTCTTGCCGTTTTCTTTTTGTTTTTAGAGACAGGCTTTCTCTGTGTAACAGCCCTAGCTGTCCTGGGCTTGCTTTGTAGACCAGGCTGGCCTCGAACTCACATAGATCTACCTGCCTCTGCCTCACCAAGCGCTTGGGATTAAAGGTGTGAGCCACCATGCCCAGCCATAAAGTCTTTTCTTGAGCCACAGACTCCTAATGGTTCTGTCACATTCATGCTTCTAAGAGTATAGTCAATAGAGCTATGCCAGGTACCACAGATGCAGAGACTATCAAGGCAACTGCCCTGGTGAGAAGGAGTTAAATCAGAAGCTGCTGTCAGTCTTGACCCTCTTAATCCACTCCTGCACTTCCAATCCTTCCACTAAGGAAGATTAGGTAAGGATCCAGGGGGAAACTTTCTTTGCCAGCTTTTAGCTATGGAGAATATTGGCTTCACTCCCAGCAGACAAATTCACCTCGCAAGGCCTAGAGTGTCTGTACCCCCAAAGTATCTTAGGAGACTTTTAGAAGAACCCCTGAAAGAAAGGTTTCTTTAAAGCCCTCTGCTTCAAATAGCAATTTACTAGTCTTATGTATTTTTTAAATGGTTGCCTGTTTCTACTACCTGATTCTAGATGAAGAAAAGCTTACTCATGAGCAAAGCCAGAAATAAAGAACTGGCCGGGGGGAGGGGGGCTTCTTCAAAGGTTCTAGGCACAACTGAGTCCAGAAACTAGAGCTTTGACACCCAGCCCAGAACCCTTTTTCTTCACGGTGTCTGCCACTGCTCATCAAAGATGAATCCAGACTGGCTTACCTCATCACCCAGTCACTTGCTAGTTTGTCAACCTTGTCTTCCTGACCCCTGAGGGATAATTAACTCCCAGGCAGCCACTTCTCCCATTTGAATAAACTCTGACAGTGTCCCTTCCTACTGCTGAGCTATGGCGACTCCCTTTCTGAAGATTCCAAGTTTCAGTAAGGGCCTTTTCTTAACTGAGCTCCCAGATACTTCCTTCTCGTGATTGAAAGTCAGGCCTGGCTCTCAAGAGAGGGTTTCCTTCTGGAGAACCTTTGATTCCTTTGGGGAAACTGAAGGTTGCTGTTTTGTTTTAGTTTGCTTGGTTGTTTTTATTTTATTTTATTTTATTTTTGAGGCCGAGTCTGTGTAGCCCAAGCTAGCCTCTAGCTTACTACACTTTGGTTTCTAACTCCAGAATGCTAGGATTATAGGTATGCATGCCACCATGCCTCGCTCAAGCTTCATTCTCTTGCCATCTCAAGAAAGCTGAGGCCTAAGCTATTTCTCTGAGAGCCAGGAGTTCTTTCCTAAAAAATTCTTTAAGGTTGTGCTCTACTTTTCTGAGTGTTTGAAGGAGAGGTATTTAACTCACCCTCAGCAAGGAGTGAAGGAAAGTCCAAGAACAGTTCTCAGAAATGGATGATTGTAACACTAAAGGATGACCATCAAGTCTCCAGAAAAATGATGGCTGGCAAGGCAGAAGTAGAGAATTGCAACTACTCATATAGAGATGAATTGAAGTGTACATGTGTGGGTGTGGGTAGGAGGGGGTCAGTCTAGAGGCATAAGGCATGAAATGGGAGGTTAATGGTTAGAGATGAAACTCAAAAGCGTAGTAAGAGGTCAGACAATAGAGAGCTCTCCCTGGTTTGGGCTGAACCTTATCTTGAAATGAATCAAAAGCTCTTAAGGTCTTTTAGGCATGGCAAAGTGTAGTATGACAGTTGTGATTGGATTTATACTTTATAAAGATCCTCCATGACTATCTTGATGATTGATTGCAAGGATAGGGCTGGAGTGGGATTAGAGTGACAAATCTGAGGGACCTAGGTGATTTCTAAAGGACAAGAGATATTGATTGTGTGGTCTATTAAGGGCAGTGGAGACAGAGCAACAGAAATTAGTGTTTTATTTTGAAGGTATATTTGGCAAAACTTCATTATGATTGTAAGTCAAGAAAATGTGAGAAAGCCAGCTGTGGTTACTCAACCCTATAATTCTAGCATTCAGAGGCTGAAGTGGAAGAGTGTCCACAAGTTCAAGGTCAGCCTGGGTCATATAGAAAGACCCTATCTCAAGATAAAGAAGAAATAAAGAAAACAGAAAAGCTGAAGAATCCAGGCATAATGGCTGGCTAGTTATACCTGTGGGATAGGGCATGCTGTATGAGGAATAGTTTGAGGATGAGAAAAGAAGAGGACAAGATAATTCAGTTTTGTACATGTCAAATTTGAGGTGCAATTAATACATTAATGCATCCATGGGTGGTCATTCCATATTCAGTTGACTTTGTAAATCTTGATTTCAAAAGAGAGATTGCTTTTGGTATGGATTTAAACATAACAGAGGTATAGATTTGACAACTATTGTCAAGCTAAGGCAAGAAGATTATTGGCAGTTTAAAGCCACCCTGGGCTGTATAGTAAGTACTAAGCCACAGTTATATTTTTTCTCTTAATTTTCTAATTAATTCAATTTACATCTTGGTCAGAGGCCCCTCCCTCCTCTCCTCCCAATCCCATCCTCCCTCTCACACCCTCTCTCCTCTATTCCTCAGAATAAGGGAGCCCTCCTGCTTAGACACCCAGCTCATCTATTCACATGACGACTGAGTCTTCCTCCCCTGTGGCCTGGTAGGGCAGTCTCATCAGGAGGAAGTGATCAAAAAGCAGGCAACATAGTCCATGTCAGCCATATCCCCCACTCCCGTTCACAAGTGAGCCCACATGAAGCCTAAGAGGTTACCTAGATCCAGACCATGCATTGTCCTTGGTTGGTGGGCCCTGGTTGATTGGCTCTAATGGTCATCTCTACGTCCATTTATCCTTCCCCCGTCATTTCCGGTAGACTCCCTATACTATACCCAATGTTTGGCTGTGAGTCTCAGTATGTTTTGAGCCGTTGCTGGATGGAGCATCTAAGAGGACAACTCTGGTAGTCTCCTGTCTGTGATACCAGAGTATTGTTAATAGTGATAGGGGTTGGAGTTCTTCCATGGGGTGGGTCTTAAGGTTGAACCTGACATTGGCTGTACATTCCCTCAATCTCTGTTCTATCTTTGTCCTTGCAGGTCTTATAGGTAGGGTAAGTTTTGGAAGGATATTTTGTGGGTGGGTCGTGATCTCCTCCATCTGCTAGGAGCCTTGTCTAGATAAAGGGTGTCCTCTTCAGTCTCCATGGCCTCTGCTGCTAGGAGTCTTAGGTAGAGTTCCCCTCATATCCTCCCAGAGGCCTATTCTGATTTAGGTCTTCAGCTTGTTGCAGAGATGCCCCCACCCACCATTTCTCTTTTCTCTGCAGGCCTTCTGCCCTTTCATAGCTATATTTTAAAGGCCCATCTTTAAAAAGAGAGAAGGGAGAATGATAATATTGGAAGTGGCACTATAGAAAATAATGGAGGAGTCAGTTTTCTAAGGGGAGGGGCAAGGTAAACTGACAGATATAAGAATATGAGATGTACACCTGCAGGCCAGAAGGGGGCACCAGATCTCAGTATAGAGGGTTATGAGCAGCCTTGTGGTTGCTGGGAATACTAGTCAGCAATTAAAAAGGAGGAAATCATGAAATTCACAGGCAAATGGTGGGACCTGGAAACGATCATCCTAAGTGAGGTATCCCAAAAGCAGAAAGAAACATATGGTATATACGCACTTATATAGACCTATAGGATAGGAAGGTCATGCTGAAATCTATACACCTAGGGAGGATATACAGGAAGGAAGATCCAGGTTGGTATGATCAGTGCTCGTAATTTGGATAAACAAATG